>SJYA01002932.1:5595668-5689074 GCA_006410615.1 Neotragus moschatus | reverse complement strand
CTGGTCTAGCTGGAGGCTGTGCAGCCAACGGAACCGGAGGAAAGAGAGGGGAACTGGCACAGGCAGGAAGGGAAAGCATTTGGCGGGAGCACTGTGTGCAGAGCTGGGGGAGGGGAGCAGGACATGATCAGGAAACCTTGGAGCAAGTTCCCTGATCTGGATTGGTCACCTGAGCCCCTCCCTTGGCCTGCTCCTCGCCCCGCCCCCTGCTCCCCCAAGTGCCTTACTGCAGCTTCTCCTCGAAGCCCTCCAGGGTCTGTGGCAGAGACTGGGTGGGGGTGGGGGTGGGGGTGGGGTTCCCCAGGGCTAACCACACAGAAATCACCCGTGAGGTAAGTGCTCTCCAAAACAGAGGCTTTCTGCAGCATACGGAGGTGGCCAGACCAGGAGGGTACCTGTGAGGAAGCCAGGCTCCCACAGGCCTGTGGCCCAGTGGACAGCGTCTGATCACCAGGGGAGTGTCACCTCAGCCTTCTGTCCCCGCCTCCGCCCCAGCCCTGGACTGCATCACTGTGGCAACCTCTCTCTAACAGGCCTCCAGCTGTCTCCATCCTTATCGCGGTGGGTCCATATGCAGAGTCAGGACCCCACCTTGTTCGCTCTGCATCATGGGAAATTCTGTGGAGGCAGGTACCTGTGACATGGGGACACGCCCTGCCCTGCCCACCCAAGGAGCCAGAGTTCGGGGAGTTTCAGCCAGAATGACCATTTTCTCATTCAAACAGCACGGTCACCTGGCCCCTGCACACAGGCAGTCAGGGCCCGTCATGGGGTGTGGTCAGTCACTATGTCACTGTGGTTCCAGCGCCTCATGTGGCTTACGGATGGTTTCTGACATGAAAGCGGATTCCATAACAGCCCCACCCTGTCGCTCTCAGAGTCCTCTATGCTTTCCCACCTGGGAGCAAGCAGGGAGGACTCCTGGCTGGTTCGATGGTCATCCACATGTCCCAAGTCTCATTTCCTCCCCCCACAAGCTTGCCATCTGGTCAATGCCGTGGAACGGGGGCCAGGTGATGCTGCTACCACATGTTGTCTTGGAGGAGGGCAGTTTGAGGACCACAAGACTCTAGAAGGTATCCAAGGTCTGGACTGACTTTGAAGGCTCTCACAGTCTCGCCCACATTGCCTGCTCCTTAAGCTAGTTTCTCAGCAAGAAGAATGAGGAAAGATTCCAAGCATCGTTCACCACTCCCCTCCGCTGGGCTTCTCCATATAACTGTGAACCAAGAAGCATGCCTGGGTCAGGCTGAGAGGCTTTTGCCAAAAACCANCTCACAGTCTCGCCCACATTGCCTGCTCCTTAAGCTAGTTTCTCAGCAAGAAGAATGAGGAAAGATTCCAAGCATCGTTCACCACTCCCCTCCGCTGGGCTTCTCCATATAACTGTGAACCAAGAAGCATGCCTGGGTCAGGCTGAGAGGCTTTTGCCAAAAACCACTGCCACACGGAAGTCTGAGGAATGCATGTGCCTGGTCAGATGCCACGTTTCTGGCAAAAAAAAAAAAAATCCCCACCATGCCTCCTTCCATGCTATGGTTGCATCCATGCGTCTGGTTACTGGATTGTATTATCCCACCCATGGCTGTTCTGTTTGGGAGAATTCCATTTAATCTAAGTGCTGAAAAAACTGATGGGATGTTAAATTGTATCCTGTTTAACAGTGTCCGCTGTGTTTTCATTCTGTTCCATCAGGAATTGCAGACTCGTCCATTAATTCAATCCGCTAAAATGCACCCACCCTCATCACCACACCCCACCTCATCACCACACACCCTTCCCAGCAATGTGCTATCTGGGAGAAACGGGACTGTGTGGGTTTCACGCCTGGTTCCTCGGGGACCCCATGGGAGCTGATGACCCCACTCTGATATGCTGACAGAGCAGACAGAACAGAAGCTCCTGCCTCCCTCCCCGCAAGCCTGGTCTTGAGAGATGGAAAAAGAACCTTCCTGAATGAATCAGTGGTCCAGGGGAGGAGACTGGACTGTCTGGAACCATGTCTTACGGGAAATACAAATAATATCTCATTTAAGCCACTATTTTTTGGGTCCATTACTTGCAGCCAAATAAAATTTCTATTTACACACAGGTGACAAATCTGGGGATAGAGTTCTTTTCTTCCTCTAAGCCTCTACATTCTTTTCTTCCACTACTTGATGAGACCCGGAACTGATATATTTAGAACAAAGACTTTCACAAATAAGCTCCAAATCAGTGCAGTGTATCTTTCCTCCAAATCCTTCCAGGATTCACCACGTCTCTAAGGAGAGAGACACGGGAGGGGAAAGCCAGAGCAGGAAGACCATGATGGGGCCAGACTTCGTGTCCCCCTGTCTCGGGGGAGCAGGGACCTCCCTCAGCCTGGGCATCTTGTGGTGGGCATGGAAAGAGTGGGGTTCACACGGGGCACCTGGCAGCCTCTGTGACCAGTTGGGCTACCCCACCTACTCTAAGAGCTGAGGCAGGGGCGGGTGAGAGAGGGTGGTCAGTTTATAGAGGGCTCTATAACCTAGAATCATTAATGAGAGGAGACACCTAGACACTCAGTTTCTCTCCCAGGTTTCAACCTCCACATTTGTCAAAATTAAAGTGACCCAAGTTTACAAACAGAGGATTCTGTATTGGTCAGGAGCACAGATTCTAGAGACAGCCCACCTGGGCACATGTCCCATCTGGTCTTGCCAGGTCTTTGACCCTGGACACCTTACTTCATTTCTGCAAGCCTCGATTTTAATGTGTATGTGTGTGTGAGCTCTTTTTTTGTTAATTTTAATTTTTCTATTGAGGTAATATTTATTTAGGAGCTTCCTGTGGGTCAGCAGTAAAGAGTCTGCCTACCAATGCAGGAGACACAGGAGATGTGGTTTCAATCCATGGGTCAAGATCCTCTGGAGGAGGAAATGACAACCCACTCCAGTATTCTTGCCTGGAGAATCCCGTGGACAGAGGAGCCTGGCAGGTACAGTCCATGGGAATGCAAAGAGTCGGACATGACTTAATAACTGCACAACAACAAGTATTCCATTGTACATATACCACATTTTCTTTATCCATTCATCCAGCGATGGGCACTCAGGCTATCTCCGTATCTTGGCTATTATAAATAATGTCAGGGTGAACATGGAGGTGTAGATATCTTTTGGGATTAATTTTCATTTTCATCCATACCCCCATCTTCATAACTGCAAATGGGGTTAATAAAAGTGCCTGCCTCTTCCTAAAAATTAATTGAGATAATCTACATAAGGCTTTTATGTATTAAACCCTAAATATTATGTCATTATTTAAATTATTATTTAAATTATTAAATTAGTCATTATTTAATGTCAATGGACTACACCAGGCAGTATATTCTCCTGAATGGTTTTACATAAGGAAAGAATGCAGGTCTACATAACTAAGTGTGAGTGATTGGAAAAAGAGAATTGGGAGATTGAGGAGTTCACCGTGCATGTGCTGTCTGGTGAATGGGGACCTGATGCCACCAGCCACCAGCTTCATTCCGACCTTTTTGACTCCTGCCTCCCCTCTGCTCCACAATCCATCCCAATCAACCGTGTATGCCTACTAAGTTGCTTCAGTTATGTGTGACTCTTTGAGACCCCATCGACAGTAGCCCACCAGACTCCTCTGTCCATGGGGATTCTCCAGATAGGAATACTGCAGCGGGTTGCTACGCCCTCCTCCAGGGAATATTCCCAACTCAGGGATGTGGCCCATGCCCCTTAAGTCTTCTGCACTGGCAGATTTTTTTTACCACTAGAGCCACTTCAGTTCAGTTACTCAGTCGTATCTGACTTTTGCAACCCCATGGACTGCAGCACGCCAGGCTTCCCTGTCCATCACCAATTCCCAGAGCTTGCTTAAACTCACGTCCAGCAAGTCAGTGATACCATCCAACCATCTCATCCTCTGTCGTCCCCTTCTCCTCCCACCTTCACTCTTTCCCAGCATCAGGGTCTTTTCAAATGAGTCAGTTATTTGCATCAGGTGGCCGAAGGATGGAATTTCAGCTTCAACATCAATCCTTCCAATGAATATTCAGGACTGATTTCTTTTAGGATGGACTGGTTGGTTCTCCTTGCAGTCCAAGGGACTCTCAAGAGTCTTCTCCAACACCACAATTCAAAAGCATCAATTCTTCAGTGCTCAGCTCTCTTTATGGTCCAACTCTCACATCCATACATGACTACTGGAAAAACCATAGCTCTGATTGGATGGACCTTTGTTGACAAAGTAATGTCTCTGCTTTTCAATATGCTGTCTAGATTGGTCATAGATTTTCTTCCAAAGAGAAAGCATCTTTTAATTTCATGGCTGCAGTCACCATCTGCAGTGATTTTGGAGCCCAAGAAAATAAAGTCTGTCACTGTTTCCATTGTTTCCCCATCTATTTCCCATGACGTGATGGGACCGGATGCCATCACATCACCTTAGCACCACTTAGGAAGCCCTAATCAAAGCCTACAATTTCTATTTCTCAAGGATGGCCATTTGTTTAAGCCCTAGGCAGCTCACTCACTGTCCAGAAAAATCCATGTTTCTCCCTCAGAGTGAGGGGTGAAGCAGCTGGCCCATCAGGTCCACACGTCCGGGGACCGTTGAAGTCTGGTGTGACTACATGATAGGCTCACAAGAGCAGAATCGGCATGGACTCTGCTGGGCCGGACCTAATAGGAAGTGAGCCTATTCTCCCAGCTCTGCAGGGAGGAGCCACTATGTGCCAGGAGCCGGGATCCAAGTCACCAAAGGAAATGGTGCAGACTGGTCTTTGTGTCTCTCCAAAATGTATATTCAAAAGCAGAGACATTACTTTGCCGACTAAGGTCCGTCTAGTCAAGGCTACGGTTTTTCCTGTGGTCATGTATGGATGTGAATTGGACTGTGAAGAAGGCTGAGCACCAAAGAATTGATGCTTTTGAACTGTGGTGTTGGAGAAGACTCTTGAGAGTCCCTTGGACTGCAAGGAGATCCAACCAGTCCATTCTGAAGGAGATCAATTCTGGGATTTCTTTGGAAGGAATGATGCTAAAGCTGAAACTCCAGTACTTTGACCACCTCATGCGAAGAGTTGACTCATCGGAAAAGACTGATGCTGGGAGAGATTGGGGGCAAGAGGAGAAGGGGACGACAGAGGATGAGATGGCTGGATGGCACCACTGACTCGATGGACATGAGTCTGAGTGAATTCTGGGAGTTGGTAATGGACAGGGAAGCCTGGCGTGCTGCGATTCATGGGGTCACAAAGAGTCGGACACGACTGAGTGACTGAACTGAACTGAAATGTATATGTTGAGGTCTTGGCTCCCCAGGGGATGGTATATGGAGGTAGGGCTTTTGGCACGTAATGGGTTTCAGATGATGTTGTGAGGGTGACACCCTCAGGATGGATTAATGACATCATAAAAACAGGAAGAAACAGGACAGCTCTCTACACCCACACACCCAGGAGAGGCCACGTGAACACAAGGTAGGCAGGTGATCATCTGCAAACCAGGAACTCATCTGCCCTGGACCTTGCACTTCTCAGCCTCCAGAACCATGAGAAACACACACCTTTTTTATAAACCACCCATCCATGATATTTTGTAAGAAAGGCCTGAGCTGGTTATGACCTTAAGGAAAGTGCCATGAAGATCAGAAACACCATATTGAAACTCCCTGCAGGCAGTCGCTACATTTCCCTTGCTCACTTCTAGCTGCTTTTGCATGGAAAAGAGTCTCAGCAACGCCAAAGAGCTGAACTCAGCTCCAGCTTAGCCCATGGTGGACAGGCTCCTAGATGTGGAGCCTGTGGTCAGAGGCACCCAAGCAGAGGCCAGGGGCTTGGCTCTGGGCCTGACTGGGAGAGGAAGAGGGCCACAGACATCTGAGCCCTGTGCAGCTTTACCCTGGCACTTGCAAACAGGCTTTGCAGGTAACTGCTCCTGAGGCAGGTGAGAAAAATGGTGACAGAAGATTCTAGCACCAAACCCAGTGGATATACTTACTGGAGTGATGTCTTTGGATTTGCTCAAATCCAAAATGCCATACTGTGGTGCTGGAGAAGATTCTTGAGAGTCCCTTGGCTATAAGGAGATCAAACCAGTCAATCCTAAAGGAGATAAACCTTAAATATTCATTGGAAGGAATGATGCTGCAGAAGCTCCAATACTTTGGCCACCTCATACGAAGAGCAAGCTTTTTGGAAAAGACCCTGACGCTGGGAAAGATTGAAGGCAGGAGGAGAAGGGAACAACAAAGGATGAAATGGCTGGATGACATTAGTCGACTCAATGGACATGAGTTTGAACAGACTCTGGGAGAGAGTTAAAGAGAAGGAAGCCTGGCATGCTGCAGTCCATTGGGTCGCAAAGGATCGGACACAACTAAGTAACTGAGCAAAAGATGTCATGAGGTCTTAGGCAACTACCTTTCTTAAGTATGGCTGGTATGGCCTGAACTCTCGAGGGCTCTCCTTAAAGGCTGTACTCTGCAGAAAGCTGCTGGGCACTTTGCAAGCCTTGATGACAACAGATTCTAGTATTTACTGTGACTGGACTTTCTATCAGCTTTGCAAAATCAAAGTTGTACTTAATACTCAAGGTTGGTTTAATTTGATTTTAAACATTAAGCAATTTGAGATTTTTCTGTAGACTTGAGTTTGTGAAAATGGCTTCATATCCACTAAAATTTATTCTTTTTTTTTTTTTTTTGGACCAACACCATAGTTTATAGTGTAAGCATAATACACTTCCTAGAGAAGGGAATGGCAACCCACTCCAGTACTCTTGCCTGGAGAATCCCATGGAGAGAGGAGCATGAAGGGCTACAGTCCATGGGGTGGCAAAGAGATAAACATGACTGAAGTGACTGAGCAAGCATAATATACTGACTAGATGGCAAACCTAAAGGGCACGGAAAAGAAGAACTAGCAGCCCAGTAGACTGTTTCTGCCGTGTGATAAAACTTCAGAGTGTCCTCTGGAAGTGTTTTACTTGGGAAGGAGCTATGGGAGCGCTGATTCCTCAGAAACAGGGAGCAAGCAGGAGATGAAAGCTGCAAAGGGACAATGAAAGGATCTGTGCAGAGCTGGGGGAACTCTGGTGAGTCACTCTCAGCTTTCCCAGTAGCTGGGGGCGCCCAGGGGTTACAAAATGAATCTAGTCATAAACAGTGGACACTGAGTTACAAGAAGGCAGAGCTGCTCCCCAACTGAAAGGGATGCCCAGCCTAGCGAGAGAGATGGAAAACTCGACAAATTACCTCCATAAATGTACCAGGTGCTATAAAAGTAACCGTCCAGTTAAACAGGCATCTGTTTCTTATCCGCTAGGATTGCTATACTCAAAAGAACAGAAAGCAGCAAGTGTGGGTGAGGATGTGGAGACATTGGAACCCTCACAAATTGCTGGTGGGAATGGAACACAGCGCCGTTTCTATTGAAAGCGGAAAGGAAGTTTCTCAAAAGAAAGAGTGACTCCTCTATGATCCACCAACTTCACCTTTAGGTATATATTGAAAAGAATTGAAAGCAGGGACTCATACAGATATGTGTGCACCCTTGTTCACAACAGCGTTATTCATAATAGCTAGAGGGCGAAAGCAACCCAAGCGTCCGTCAACAGATGAGCAGATAAACCAAATGTGGTCCATAATTCAGAGGAGTATCATTCTGCCTTAAAAAGGAAGAAGACCCTGACGAATGCTACACTGTGGCGGCAACTGGAAGCCATTATACTAAGTGAAATAAGTCACTTACTAAGAGATACGTATAATGTGATCCCTCTCGTGTGAGTTTCCTAGAGCGGTCAAATCCACAGAGACATAAAGCAGAGCGGTAGCTGCCAGGGTCTGGGGAGAGTGGAAGGAGGAGTTATTGTTGCACAGGGACAGAGTTTGATTTGAAGAAGAGGAGAAGGTTCTGGAGAGGGATGGCGGTGACGGCTGCACAACAATGCCACCGAACTGTGCGGCACAAATAGTTAAAATGATAACTTCGTGTTGTGCATATTTCACTACCAATGAATAACTTCAAAAAATAATCTTTTAGGGACTTCCCTGGTGGCCCAGTGGTTAAGCCTTCACCTTCCTATGCAAGGGGTATGGGTTCTATCACCAGTTGGGGAGATAAAGATCCCATATGCCTTGAGGTCAAAAAACCAGAACATAAAACAGAAGCAATGCTGTATCAAGTTCAATAAAGACTTTTAAAAAATGATCCACATCACACTACACATTTAAAATAATTTTTAATTAAATGAGATTAAGAAAGGAACTAGTCTTCCCTGGTGGCCCAGATGGTGAAGAATCTGACTTCAGTGCAGTAGACTCAAGTTCGATACCTGGGTCAAGAAGATCCCCTGGAGAAGAAAATGTCAACCCACTCCAGTATTCTTGCCTGGAGAATTCCATGAACAGAGGAGCCTAGCGGGCTATAGTCCATGGGGTTGCAAAGAGTCAGACATGACTGAGCACACACACACACACACACACACACACACACAAAGAGTAGGTGCCCAATATACTATTAGAAAAGAGCAGAAACAGAGCCAAAGCAAAAACAATACCCAGTTGTGGATGTGATGGATGATGGAAGCAAGTCCAATGCTGTAAAGAGTAATATTGCATAGGAACTGGAACGCTAGGTCCATGAATCAAGGCAAATTGGAAGTGGCCAAACAGGAAAGAGTGAACATCAACATTTTAGGAATCAGTGAACTAAAATAGACTAGAATGAATGAATTTAACTCAGATAACCATTATATCTACTTGAGTGGGCAAGGAACCCTTAGAAGAAATGGAGTAGCCCTCATAGTCAACAAAAGAGTCCAAAATGCAGTTCTTGGGTGCAATCTCAATAATGACAGAATGACCTCTGTTAATTTCCAAGGTAAACCATTGAGTTCAGTTTAGTTCAGTCACTCAGTTGTGTCCAACTCTTTGTGACTCCATGGACTGCAGAACACCAGGCCTCCCTGTGTCCATTACCAACTCCCAGAGTTTACTCAAATTCATGTCATCACATTGGTGATGTCAACCAACCATCTCATCCTCTGTCATCCCCTTCTCTTCCCACTTTCAATCTTTCCCAGCATCAGGATCTTTTCCAGGGAGTCAGTTCATCGCATCAGTTGGCCAAAATATTGGAGCTTCAGCTTCAGCATCAGTTCTTCCAATGAATATTCAGGAATGATTTCCTTTAGGATAGACTGGGTGGATCTCCTTGTAGTCCAAGGGACTCTCAAGAGTCTTCTCCAACACCACAATTCAAAAGGATCAATTCTTTGGCACTCAGCTTTCTTTATAGTCCAACTCTCACATCCATACATGACTACTGGAAAAACCATAGCTTTGACTAGACAGATCTTTGTTGGCAAAGTAATGTCTCTGTTTTTTAATATGCTGTCTAGGTTGGTCATCACTCTTATTCGAAGGAGTAAGCGTCTTTTAATTTCATGGCTGCAGTCACCATCTGCAGTGATTTTGGAGCCCCCCAAAATAAAGTCTGTCACTGTTTCCATTGTTTCCCCATATATTTCCTATGAAGTGACAGGACGAGATGCCATTATCTTAGTTTTCTGAACGTTGAGCTTTAAGAAAACTTTTCACTCTCCTCTTTCACTTTCATCAAGAGGTTCTTTAGTTCCTCTTCACTTTCTGCCATAAAGGTGGTGTCATCTGCGTATCTGAGGTTATTGATATTTCTCCCAACAATCTTGATTCCAGCTTGTGCTTCATCCAGTCCAGCATTTCTCATGACGTACTCTGCATATAAGTTAAATAAGCAGGGTGACAATATACAACCTTGATGTATTCCTTTCCCAATTTGGAACCAGTCTGTTGTTCCATGTCCAATTCTAACTGTTGTTTCTTGACCTGATACAGATTTCTCAGGAAGCAAGTCAGGTTGTCTGGTATTCCCATCTCTTTCAGAATTTCCCACAGTTTGTGGTGATGCACACAGGCAAAGGCTTTGGCACAGTCAATAAAGAAGAAATAGATGTTTTTCTGGAACTCTGTTGCTTTTTCAGTAATCCAAAAGGTGTTGTCAGTTTGATCTCTGGTTCCTTTGCCTTTTCTAAAACCAGCTTGAACATCTGAAAGTTCACAGTTCACGTACTGTTGAACCATTCACTATCACAGTAATCCAAGTCTATGCCCCGACCAGTAATGCTGAAGAAGCTGAAATGGAATGCTTCTGTGAAGACCTACAAGACCTTCTAGAACTAACACCCCCCAAAACGATGTCCTCTTCATTATAGGGGACTGGAATGCAAAAGTAGGAAGTCAAGAGCTACCTGGAGTGACAGGCAAATTTGGCCTTTGAGTACAGAATGCTGCTGCTGCTGCTGCTAAGTCGCTTCAGTCGTGTCCGACTCTGTGTGACCCCATAGACGGCAGCCGACCCTTGGACAGCAAGGAGATGCAACCAGTCGATCCTAAAGGAAATCAGTCCTGAATATTAATTGGAAGGACTGACGTTGAAGCCAAAATTCCAATATTTTGGCCACCTGCTGTGAAGAACCAACTCATTGGGAAAGACCCTGATGCTGGGGAAGAGTGAAGGCAGGAGGAGAAGGGAACGAGAGAGGATGAGATGGTTGGATGGCATTACCGACTCGATGGACATGAGTTTGAGTAGGCTCTGCGAATTGGTGATAGACAGGGAAGCCTGGCGTGCTGCAGTCCTTGAGGTCACAAAGAGTCAGACACAACTGAGCGACTGAACTGAACTGAACTGAAGAGTAGGGCAAGTGGAGAGATTTGAGACTGATGACAATAAAGAACAGCTGCAGTAGGGATGAGAGACTCGGGACTGGGAAAGCATCTCATGAGGCCAGTGGCTTCATCAGGGATGAATCTGTAGCCATCATAAATGGAGGCAGATTCTTCCCTGATGGTCGGGTGGCTAAAAATTTGCCTGCCCACCCAGGGGACACATGTTCAATCCCTGGTCCGGGAAGATTCCACGTTCCCTGGGGCAACTCGGCCCATGCGCCACAACTACTGAGCCTGAGAACCCTGAGAACCCATGCTCAGCCACAGGAGAAGGCACCGCAATGAGAAGCCATTGCACCACTGCTAGAGAGTAGCCCCTGCTCGCTGCAACCAGACAGCAACGAAGATCCAGAACAACCATAAGTAAATAAAAAATAAAAAGGACGGAAGGAGGGCTCAGCATGGACCTAGTGGGGTGGGGTGTGGGGGCAGGGGAACGGGGGACAGGGAGCTATCTCAGGTGAAGCCAAGACTGATAAAGGGGAGAGGGTGATGGTGCAAGAGAGTCCGTGGCAGGTCCTTCCCAACCTGGGGTTTTCCCTAAAGAAGCACTGTGGCAAAAAGGATGTAATACAAGACACCAGTGACAACCATACGGTAACATTTATCTGTGTCCCAGCATGCAGGTTCCAAGCACTTTACACCTATGAACTCACTTAATCTTCACAGTAATCCTGTGAAATAAGGGATTATCTCACAACGAAGAAATTGAGGCCCAGAGAAGGCAAGTGACTTTTCCAAGGTCACACAGCTGATGAGCGGCACCGGCTCGTGTGGTCAGACCTGCTCAGCATCCGAGTCCTGCCACTCGGGCGGTGAGTGAGCCTTTGTCATGCAAAGAGTCAGGCCTGGAACTGTGGCTCTGGGTCAGCTCAGCACCTGGCTGGCCTGTCCCTGTCTCTGTCTCTGCCTGACCTGTAGGATCCAGGTCATGAAGAGGTGTGACGTCACAGGCGTGACAGACCGTGGTGACTTTGCCAAGGGAGTGGCCGGGCCCCCATTGCCAAGATGAGGCAGGACTGTGTGGTGACAGACAAAACAGAGATCTCTCTGAGCTGTCCGGGCAGCTGCAGCCCCAAGGACTCCCAGAAGTGGAGGGGTGGGAGAGGGCCCAAAGGGACCAGCCCTCAGAGTCGCTAGCTGGGGTTCGGGCATCTAGGTGCACCCTATACACCATGCTCATGGTTCAGAAAGTGTAACAGATGCCTGCTGTCTTGCATTTCCCCATTTTTGTAATTTTTTCCATCATATTTTATCACTCAAACAAAGAATTGATGCTTTCGAACAGTGGTTGCTGGAGAAGACTCTTGAGAGTTCCTTGGACAGCAAGGAGGTCAAACCAGTCAATCCTAAAGGAAATCAAGGCTGAATATTCACTGGACAGAGGAGCCTGGTGGGTTTCAGTCCCTGGAGTTACAGAGCCAGACACAACTCAGCAACTAACACTGAACACCAGTGTGCTTCTGTTAACCCAAGCTCCTAATTTACACTTCCTCAACCCCCAACCCCACCCTCCCCACACCAGCTTCCCTTTGACCCACATGTCAGAACAACCATTCAGGTGGCCCAGGGCTCAGAGACCTCCTGGCATCCAGAAATTTTCACACTAAAGTTGTTGTTCACACGCACGTACACTGGATGCTGCCCAGGAGCCTGGAAACCTGTGGACTGGCAGGCGGGGACACATCAGCCTGGTGCTGCCCATCCCCCACCCTAGAGGCCCTCCTCCTGCCCCTAAAGAGGGCAGAGCTGTCCCTCAACTGTTCTTCCCAAGAGACTCTCTCTAGTCAAAGCTGGGGACAACAGACGGGAAGAGCCGAGGCTTTTCCTGCCCTGGGAGGTGTTCTTGTGCAGGTATCCAATCCCTTCTGAGGACAGACTGGGGAGACAATGTGGATACGGGGTGGGGGCCTGGCTTTAGCAATTTCTCGAGATGCTGATGCTCTGGACTGGGTCCCTGGCTTTGGACAAGACTTGTGTTTCAGATCCTAAAATCTGTAACTTAAAACACTCTCCCTCCGCGATCCTCTTTACCTGAAAGTTCCTCACTCATCCTGCTTAGTTTACTCAGAGGAAACTACATTTGAACCCCCCTATGTTTATTTTCAGTCACGTGTGTGTGTCTGCTCAGTCACTTCAGTTGTGTCCAACTCTTTGTGACCCCGTGGACTGTAGCCTGCCAGGTTCCTCTGTCCGTGGGATTCTCTAGGCAGGAACATTGGAAGGGGTCGCCATGCCCTCCTCAAGGGAATCTTTCCAGCCCAGGGATCAAACTCGTGTCTCTTGAATCTGCATTGCAGGCAGATTCTTTATCTTCCCAGAGCCACCTGGGAAGCCATTTTCATCCACAGGAGAAGGCCAAAGAAAAAGTAAAAACGATTTCAGTACAGCATGTTTCTCAGCTGACACTCACTTCTCCACTACACCCTGGGAGGGGCTGGCTGATAAGACACCGCTGTTTCACACATAACCCCCCAGGATCACGTGTAGCAGCCCTGACACAGAAAGCAAACGGGGAGTCAGTCAGTCTGGAAAGTCACACTGCCAGAGAACCAGGTAATCATTTCTTGACTTTGGCCTGGAGTTGCCTTCTGGTCCACACCCAGCCCACCCAGACTGAGGCCACACGTCCCCTCCCTCCTTGGTGTCCCTGCCCCATCCTCCCGTCCTCCCGTCCTCTCCGTCGCCACTCCTCCCCAAGAGCTGCCTTCAGGCCAGAGGGCATAGCCCAACTCCAGGCAGCTGGGGCCTGGGGGCTTCGGAGTGGAGAATCTACAAGGCACACAGGCTTTTCCTGCTGCTGACATGGACTGCTTCTTACAGCACAATTTCAAGATCTATTTACATGGACAAACCCTCTTCTCTAAATTTTACACGAAGCCTCCGTCCCCGCCCAGAAGAGTAGGGCAGAAGGCGGATGGGGGTTGGGGGAAGCCCCCAGCTGACCACACATCTCAGGAGCCTAGGAGGACCCGCCCAGGACTGGAGAAGCCAGGGGCCAGGACAGCCCCTCCTCCAGACCCCTCCCCTGCCACGCCATTTGTTTGGCCCCCAGGGGACGACAATGTCAGGCTGCACCAGCGGTGATGTCAGGCTGCTTCCATCAGGGTCATACCTGAGCTATGAAACAGTTAAGAAATATCTTGCCCCACTGGCTGCGCACTTATAAAGGGACGTCCACCTGTACTTCCGTGTGGCTCCAGAAAGGGCGGCTCTCTCTCCCTCTCTTGCTTGCTCATGCCCGGCGGGTAGAAAAGGGAGCAGCTGGCAGCACCACCCCCTGCCCATGCAGGCCGGCCTGGGGAGTGCAGCTGGGCCCCTCCCGCCTCTGCCTTCCTGGCGATGCTCCTGGGGAAGCTGTGGGGAACGTGCCGCCTTGGACGCTGTGCTTTCTTGTTCGGCCTGGCCCTCCTGCTCGACGTCGTGGGCCTGGTCCTTCTGCTCGTGGGCATCTTTGCCTCCCTTGACTTCTGGGACTTCTTGATCTACACGGGGTCCCTGATCCTGGCTTTCAGCCTGCTCTTCTGGATCGCCTGGTACACCCTCAACGTGGAGGTGCCTCTCGAGAAACTGGACTTGCAGTCTGGCCGTGGGCAGAGGAGGAGGGACGCAGGCTTCCTGGCAGGTGGAGGAGCACAGGGCTTTGCTGCCCAGCCAGGGACCAGGTGAGTGCCCCTGATCGGCCTGTAGGGCTGGCGGGAGGCTGAGCCGAACAGGGGGGAGACTGAAGGGGCAGGTGGCCCGAGGAGGGGCGTGCACTGGCTAGGGACTCTGTCCACTTAGGTTCCAGCCGCAGGTGCTTCCCTCCCTGGGGACCCCTCTTTCCCGTGGAAACTGGAAAGGGGGTCTCCACAGACACTATTGCTTCGGATCCACCACAAGGGTCCTGCCGTGCAGAACAGCCCACCCGGCTCTCTGTTCAGGAGAATGGTGCTGGGGAGAACTTTGAGCGCTGCGAGACAATGGGAAGTTCCCTGATGGCCATTTATGCTTTCACCTTGTGGGCTGCTTGCCGCAGGAGGAAGTGGGGCAGAACCTTCCAGAATGGCCCTCCTCATTTCCTTCCTCCTACATCTGCCCAGATGGGACATGCAGAAGGGGTCAGGACCTGCCTCCATGTCCCCTCTCAGCACACCTGCCTCCTCTCTCAGTGGTGCCCCCACCCCCCGCTCCCAGGCAGCCCGCA
The DNA here is from genome assembly GCA_006410615.1 of Neotragus moschatus. Lineage (NCBI taxonomy): Eukaryota > Metazoa > Chordata > Mammalia > Artiodactyla > Bovidae > Neotragus > Neotragus moschatus. The sequence goes on along the minus strand of SJYA01002932.1, from coordinate 5,674,124 downwards.
CCCCACCTGCCCACCCCTACCCAGCTTGAGAGACTGGGAAGCCGAGGGACCGTGACTGACCATTTCATCCCAGCTGGGCCAGCACTGGGTTGACCGTGTGTAACCAGGGAGGCGGATAATTGTAAGGTGTTTTACATGAACACGGAATGCAAAAGACAGAGCTGGTCCGGCCCCACAGCCCTGCACTAGAAGTGGGCAGATCTCCCCAGAGGACCGGAGTTGGGGTCCTGGTCAGTTTGGTCATCATCCCCTCCTCCAGGTGGGCTGGACTCTGCCCCCAGGCACAGCTGGGCACTCTCTTTTGCTAGCTGCATGGGAAAACAAAGGTCATCTTCGGGTTGGAAGGAGGCAATAATAACTGTGTCTTTTCTGGGGGACTCTACCTGACCCTTGGAAGGGGCAGAGGGAACAGTGGTTTGGAGAGGTTTCAGAAGGGGAGGCTGAACTGTTTTTGGCAGGTGAAAGGACAGAGATAAGTCAGAGCACCTGGGCCGTGCTCACAGCAGCACCACTTGTTTGCTCAGGAGGCATCACGCCTCGGTATTGCCTATTTACAATTCCATCTGTAAACTGGGGATAATGGCCTGCTCTTGTTGCAACACAAGCATGCGTCAGGCACTGTGCAAGGAGCTGGGGATGCTGTGAAGAGTAAAACACACCAGCTCTTTATCTTCAGGGAATTCCCATCAGGTGAGAGATAGACATGAGTCAGCCTCACCAACGAGGCATCAATACAATAATAGTCTGGTGAGGATTAGGAAGAAAAGGGATATTGCTCCTTGGGAACGTTCAGTAGAGAAATTGACCCGGAAGGTGGAGNCATGTCATATGTCCCTCACCCACTACACACACACATTCACACACACATAAAAACCTCACAATCACAAGGCTTCCACATCCCATCTGCCCTGTTCACACACAAACAGGCCCTCACACCTGCCATGCACATGCCAGAAAGATACCCCCACAGCAACAAGCACTTCCTCCCCTAGCAACCAATGCCGAAAGGTGTGGAAAGGCACCCAGCCCCGAGCCCTGGGAAGAGCACTTCTTCCCGCACACAGGCTCTCCTGTCTGCCTCGGAGGGGCCAGTGAGGCTGCGAGGTTGGCTCGGAGCAGAGCTGGCTGGAAAGGCCTGCCTACCTGTGCGATGCGTGCTCTGGGGCTGCAGGNGAAAGGTGTGGAAAGGCACCCAGCCCCGAGCCCTGGGAAGAGCACTTCTTCCCGCACACAGGCTCTCCTGTCTGCCTCGGAGGGGCCAGTGAGGCTGCGAGGTTGGCTCGGAGCAGAGCTGGCTGGAAAGGCCTGCCTACCTGTGCGATGCGTGCTCTGGGGCTGCAGGAAGAGCTAAACTTTCTCCAAGTCCTAGAGGAACTGTTTGTTAGTCTAGGAGAGAGCAAGCAAGTACATAGGGCCTCGAAAATGTACACGGAAGAAGCACAATCTCACGGGGGCCTGAAAGCCCAGATAAGGAAGAGGGCTGGGGGAGAAGAGGGGTGACATGTAGCTTCAGCTTCTGGATCCCGAGCAACAGATAAGAGCGCGCTGGGCAGAGCCGACACCTGGGAAGGCCCAGAGGGAAAGGAAGGGGAGAATGAGAAGGTGGCCCAGAAAGGGTATCCAGACGCTGGGGGCCAGGGCTCGGGGTCCTCACTGCTGACCTTGGAGGACGTTGAAAGCCAGATGAGGAACCTGGCACTTGGAAAGCAAGGAGGGACTTTTGATGACTCCATGGTCGGGAGGGAGACTCGGCTAGGCTCTGATTGAGGAAGAACAACCTGGCATCACTTGCAGCAGGGGCTGGGGAGGAGAGGCATGGAGACTGTAGGAGTGGGGTCGGGGGGCATTTGAAAGCAGGGGCAATAACAAGAAACTGAACCAAAGTGATGGCTGCAGGGAGGAGGGGAGAGGGACAGAGACCATGTGGGTGGACCTCAGACGCCCAGGAGAAATCCCAGTCTCCCTCAAGGGGTGGGGGAGTGGTCGTGTCACAGGCTTCAGAAAACACTCCCACCGTGGAATCAGGAGAGGTCAGGGGAAGGCATGGGCTTGCTCAAAATCGTGTCTTTTCCTCTGCACAGCAGAGCTGGGGGTGCAGGGGATACTGATCAGCAGAACTGCCCAACAAGCCTAGAATTTACACTCAGAAAGGGGCTCATACATGGAGTTGGAGGCAGAGGCTGAAGACAGGACTGTGGGCGAGATTGAATGAAGCAGGTGGGATGGTGGAGGAAAGGAAGGTGGGTCAGTATTCATTGGGCTGTCGCTTACTTTCAAGACTTCATTTGATGCGTACAACTCTGTGGGTTTGGGGTTCAGATCCCCAATTTACAGGAGAGGNAGGACTGTGGGCGAGATTGAATGAAGCAGGTGGGATGGTGGAGGAAAGGAAGGTGGGTCAGTATTCATTGGGCTGTCGCTTACTTTCAAGACTTCATTTGATGCGTACAACTCTGTGGGTTTGGGGTTCAGATCCCCAATTTACAGGAGAGGAAAATGAGTCTCAAGGTAGTTTCAGGACTAGCTCTGAAACTGTCGAGAGCCAGCATTAGGATTCACACCCGAGTCCAGCAGACTCTGAGAACCATGCTTGTTTCACCCTGTCCAGGCTTGAGCTGACAGGTTCAAGTCTCAGTCTGATCCATCTCGTCTTCATTTATTCGGCCCAGGTTCCATCTGACGGAGAAGCAGCAAACAGACACCCTGTCTCCGCAGCACCTCCTGTAACAGAACCCACAGGAGCCAGGGGCTTTCAAAACACCTTCCAGGATGTCCAGGGATGGCTATGAGGGCCAGGCTCCATCAAGACACCCAAACCCCTGCCCCTGGCCACTGGCTGACTGCTGCTGGTGCCCCAACTGTCTGTGAGGGTCTGGAAAGCCCCTAACATTTGCATAGTGGGGTTTTATGGCAATAATTCCACTGTGGGCTTGGGCAGTCAATGAGAAATTCCGTCCTCCAGGGCTCCTCTCATTAATGTCCCTTAAAAAAAAAAAATGTTGGAACCAAGTATTGAAGTCCAAATGAGATTTCTTCGAGCGCGCATCATTTGGAACTGCTGCTCTTTCGGCTCTTCAGACAGACTGTGTGAGCCCCCGGATGGTCTACCTCACTGATTCTTCCGTGTCGTCCAGTCAGCACATGGGTGTATATTTCAACTTGCCGGCTGACAAGGCAGATGCAGAGCCAGTGCTGAGGGCAGGGGCCCCCTTCCTTGGCTCTGGACACCGGGAACCACCAATGCTGCCCCTGACTTGCACAGCTGGACTATGGGGGGGAGGCGCGGGGGGCGGGTGGCTCGCATCAAGCTTTCGGTCAAATGAAACCCTCTGGGGTTTTTCTGACAAGCAAGCTGGGCTCCGCTGCACTGTCCTTGGGTCACTCATTTCTTGATCCTAAAGCAGTATTCTATTTTTATCTTGATTCAGCTGCATCTAATTCAGTGCCACCCAACGGAGCACCTGGATTTGGGGTTGGGGGCAGGCGGTCAACCTTCACAAGCTCACCATCACTAATTTATATTTTCTATGGTCTAATTTTGTACTTTTTATTTATTCCTCACCCTAACCGTGTATGTGTTTCTTAGACGCTGCCTCAGATCTTTTATGGTGTGAGGTAGTTACCTAAATAAAAGAGTCAACTAGCCTTTTAACTCGACATTAACTGTTTCTGGGGCTTTCCGGGTGGCACTAGTGGTAAAGAACCTGCCTGCCAATACAGGCAACATAAGACACGTGGGTTTGATCTCTGGGTCGGGAAGATGCCCTGGAGGAGGCCATGGCAACCCACTCCAAAATTCTTGCCTGGAGAATCCCAAGGACAGAGGAGCCTAGATGGCTACAGTCCATAGGGTAGCAAAGAGTCAGACGTGACTGAAGCAACTTAGCATGCACACATACACACACAACCTGTTTCTGAGTCTACGTGGTTCCATAACAAGACCCAAACTCCCAGCTTTAGGGCAACTTCTCATCTGTTTCACCTGCCTCTGTGCAAATCCTGGAATCATATATTCAGCTCAGCACCTCTTGGGAAGAAGTGCACAGAACCGGGTGGGTGGAGACAGTATATGGGTTATCCTAACACCATGGAAGCTTCTGGAAGCTCTGTGCTCAGCCACCAGCCTTGCTTCATAGAATTAGGCTGGACTTAGGAACCTGAGGACTTCCCCTCAGACGGTGGCCCAGAAAGTCAACAATCTGCCTGCAACGGTAGGAGAACACAAGTTTGATCCCTGGGTCAGGAAGATCCCTTGGAGAAAGGCATAGCAATTCATTCCAGTATTCTTGCCTGGGAGATCCCATGGACAGAGGAGCCTGGCGGGCTCCAGTCCATAAAGTCACAAAGAGTCGGACACGACTGAAGCGACTTACACGCATGCATGCACCTGGGGACCCAAGTTAAGAGCCAGAACTGAGAAGGCAATGAACTTAAGCAATGTGTGTGCAGTGTCGGGGTGTTCCCATGGGGCAAGGCTTAGTCTGCAACTGAGCATCTGCCAGGGCAGGACAGCATCGCAGGGATCCCTGATGGCACAGAAGTAGAGGCCACAAGCGCCACACTCCATCTCAGAGATGATGGGAGCAGCTCCCTGCCAATGGGATGCAGACCCCCCGGGGGTCTCACTGAAAGAAGACTCCAATTCAGGGAGGGCATCCATTTCTTACAGGCAGCAATACCACTGCTGCATTTAAAGTGTCCTTAAGACACTTTGAAGAGTGAGGACCTTGAACAACTCTGTCCACTTAGAGAAGGGGACTCTGAAGCCTTCAGGTGACCTGAGTTTCCCAAGTTCAAGCAGCTGAAGAGCGGCAGAGCCAGGACTGAGGCCCAGGTCTTCAGGCTGCCTGTCGAGCCCTCTCTGACCACCCTACCCACCCCACCTTAAGCTGCTGACAGACTCTCCCGAGCCCTGCGGAGCACCAGGCAGGTGAAGCAAGCTGGGCAGCAGCCAGGGCAGGTGAGCACCTCACGCTGCAGGTGAGTCATGAACCAGCATGTCTCACGCTTCACCCTGGCTGTGCTGCGCACCAGGAATGTGACCCTGACCAGGCTTCCACGCTGCTCTGTGTCACTGCAGATGACAGGGCCGTGAGCCTGTGAGCACTCACCACCCAGGGCACGCAGGGGGAGAGCAAGGAGGACAGGAGGGGCTGTGTTTCCACCAGCAGGGCCACACAGAGCTGGGCCAGGTCTGATCAGGGCTCATCCTCCCAGTCGGCTGGGCACGGGTCACCTCCTACCGCCCTCATGGCCCCTCTTCCTATCTCTTCCCTTGAGAGACAACTGGTCTTTTTCAATGACCTGACTCAGTCCACTCTGCCACTTACAAGCTGAGTGACCTTACAGGTGATCCCGGCCTGTTAGGGGATAATATTATAACAATATGACATCACTGTCACAGGGCCAGGTGTCATTCAGTGCTGGCTTTCTGAGACTCACAACCTCCGGAATGTAAACACCTCACAGAGTATCGTTTCCCCTTTTGTAGAAGTCAAAATAGAGCTATGAAGTTTAGGTCACCTCCTCAGACACCCAGTGACTCCAGGACTGCAGGACTGGTCACCTATAAAGCTTTTTACAGTCAAGACGGCCACTAATAATCAAGTCCTCGCTTCACATAACCTTGTTTCCACACTTCACTGCAGACAGGACCCACGGGGACCCACAAAGCCAGGGCAGATGGCAGATGACCAGGGGCTCAGCAGCCCACCCCCAATCAATAGCCTTAAAGCCCCTCTGAGTCAACTTATCTCTCAGTAAAATTACAGTGTCGTGGAGGAGGTAGATCAGAAGCTGAGCCTCTCAAGGTGGAGGCTGTTTCCAAAACGTATTTAGGTGAAGGACCAAAGAACTTTCTGGGTAAAGACCTGATGGCTCACACAGTAAAGAATCTGCCTGTAAGGCAGGAGACCCATGTTCGATCACTGGGTTGGAAAGATCCCCTGAAGGAGGAAATGGCACCCCACTGCAGTATTCTTGACTGGAGAATCCCATGGACAGAGGAACCTGGTGGGCTACAGTCCATGGGGTCACAAAGAGACAAGACTGAGCAATTAACACTAACATTAAGTAAGGGAAAAGAGAGTCAGGCAGACAAGCGTGGTTCAGTAACAACTACTTCACACAGACATGCCCAGTGTCCTGCATTTACCCACACCCCTGCTTGTTCTCAGGGAAGAAGGGCTGTAAGAAGGATTAGGCAAAGCTTGGGGTAAAGACCTGTATAAGACACCAAGGCCCATACATTGTCACTCATGTACATCCAGCACAGACCTGGGTTGTGTTGGTTCCTGGTAAACACAACGATACTGGCAGAAAAGTGGCACACGGAGATGCTAATGTTGTTTATTGTTCAGTCGTTAAGTTGTGTCTGACCCTGTGACTCCATGGACTACCGCATCCAGGCCTCCCTGTCCTCCACCTTCTCCTAGAGTTTGCTCAAATTCATGTCCATTGAGCTGGTGATGCTATCCAACCATCTCATCCTCAGTTGCCCCCTTCTCCTTTGGCCCTTCTGAAGAGTCCAGGCTACTGCAGCCATTCTAGCCTCTGCTGTTGCCTAGAGCAATGAAGGGGGGCTCTCAAGGTGCAGTCCTGGGACCAGCAGGTCAGCCTCACTGGGAATTTCTAAGAAGGGTGAGGGCTCCAGCCCTGGTTGGGTGACCAGCTCATCCCGGTTTTCCTGCACTGGGGATTCCATCCCGGACCTGAACTGAGAGGCCTCGGGGACAGGGNGGGGCTCTCAAGGTGCAGTCCTGGGACCAGCAGGTCAGCCTCACTGGGAATTTCTAAGAAGGGTGAGGGCTCCAGCCCTGGTTGGGTGACCAGCTCATCCCGGTTTTCCTGCACTGGGGATTCCATCCCGGACCTGAACTGAGAGGCCTCGGGGACAGGGCCCTGCAGCCAGACTCTCCAAGCCCTGGGGATTCCAGTGCACACTCAAGTCCTGGATCCTCTATGGAGAAGGAGTTCTGAAGCCCAGCTTGTGCTTGGAAGCTGCCCCTCAGCTGACCCCATCTCCTCCACTGCTGCCTCGTCCACTGTCGCATGGAGTCCTGGCCAGGCTGGACCAGCCCCGGGTGACTCTGTCAGCTCTGAGAGACCTCACATCCTGGCCATCCCATGCTGTCCTGAGTCAGCTGCCACTCATATCCCTTGCCAGCCAGGGGTGGTTTTGCTTTCTTCTTGCTTCCTCTGCATTTCAGTTTTTAAGACAATTAAGTTTCTTATTGTTCAGAAGAAAGTCAAGAGGGAGAAGCTGCTGGAGCAAATGGGAAAAAAAAGGAGGGAAGAGGCAGGAGAAAAGTCCAGAGGGAAAGGGTAGAAGGCACTTAGGGAGTGTGAGCAAGTGGGAAATAGGAGTGCTTCTCATGTGGGCTTCCTGGACCGGCAGCAGCAGCCTGGCCTGGGATCATGTTCTACATGGAAATTCTTGATCCTGCCCCAGACCTTTACAACCAGGAGCTCTGGGAGTTGGGCCCACTTGTCTGTTTTTAAAAGTCTTCCCACCCTGTGTTGTTCGCCTGAAACTATCACAGCATCATTAATTGGCTATGTGCGCTCAGTCATGTCCGACTCTTTGCCACCTCATGGACTGTAGCCTGCCAGGCTCCTCTGTCCATGAGATTTTTCCAGGCAAGAACACTGGAGTGGGTTGCCATTTCCTCCTCCAGGGGGTCTTCCCGACCCAAAGAAAAAACCTGAGTTTCCTGAGTCTTCCTCCATTGCAGGTAGATTCTTTATCACTGAGCCACCAGGGAAGCCCTAATCAGCTATACTCCAATATAAAATTTTTTTTTTAAAGGAAGAGAAGGAAAAATAAAAAGTCTTCCTAGTAACTGTGATGCACATTGCAGCTTGAGAACCACTGGGCTGAATAGCTCTACTGGGTTGGTCAAACAGTTTGTTCAGGTTTTCCATAAGATAGTAAACTCCAAAAAAACTTTCTGGCCAACCTAGTACTTAAGCAGGCAGACTTCACCTTGATCTTGAATTTCAGTGGTTTTTTTTTTTAATTTCTGCTTGGGGTATGGTGACTCAGTCCTGACGTGCTTCTCATACATACCACCTCTTGGCCTAAAACCTCCTGATTTTGCAGAGTTGGGAAGAAATAGCTGTAACATGCCTTTCTCCTCCGTCACTCCCCCAGACCACTGGTACCACCAGCCTTGGGCAGTTCTAGACCATGCAGCCTTTTTCTGGAAGGGTTTTAGGCCTGGAAAGAACCCTAAAGAGCCTCTGATCCTATGTTACTTTCTGACCAATTCAATACTGAGACCCTGCTTTATTATTTTTCTCCCATTTCTCCCATATTGTCTTGATACAGGCTGTCTGCTGAAGAGACTAATCATTAAGGAATAATTAATTCATTTCCCCATTATTTATTAATCAAATGCATCCATAACTGGGTCTGCAAAAAGCAGAAAACAGATGTATTATGGTTTCCATTAGAGTTTTTGAAACATTTAAAACAATCCATTACAATCACCGTGAACCCCTAGGGACCTGGGGAAGAAGAGATGAAATGAGAGATCCCAGACCTTGGCTGCTGGAGTGAAGAGAGGCAGGAGGAGACAGTGAGGCAATCAGCAACAGTCTGCAGGCTCCTGCTTCAGTCCCTCAGGACTTTGCCCCCTGCAGGAACTTCACCCCACCCCACCCCTATTTCTGGGTTTCTCCAAAGGGCATCTCATAGACTCATGAACAAGCCAGCCCTAATCCAGGGAGGCTTTTGCCCAGTGGCTACTGTCTCTGCTGCCTCCTGCCCCACCCCCCATGGCAGACCCCAGATCCTCCTCCTCCTGCAAACACTAGTCACCTTGTCTCCACCGTTAAACACACTGGAGCCCCTACAAGAAGCCAGGCTAAGGGGACAGCTGTGACCGAGTTCTGGAATAACCCCCGATTCCCCTCAGTCAGGTCATCTCTGAGCCCAGTTGTGTTTCTAGGTGATAAGGAAATGACGTCTCCCATTTCTGCCTATAGAGCCCCTGTTCAGACATGAATTCATGGGAGCCTGGAGATGAAGGCAGATGATGGATCTCTCTTCCTCTCTGATGACTAAGGCTGTCCTACTGCCTCGGGCTGGATGGGCCTGCCTCTCATTGCCTGGGACACTGGTCAACTGAAGCATCTCAGGGCAGAGGTGAGCAAGCTGAGGTCCAGGATGCTAAGTGACTCAGCCAAGGCCATGCCACCAGCAACTGACAGAGCCTGGACCCACAAATCACTTTGAAAACTCACATAAGTCATGCATTAAGCAGAGTACTCAGAAGGCTTTTGCCTCAGTAGTGGAGCGCATTAGTTCTAGATTAAATGTTACTCTGATCTTGCAAAACAAATTTACAAGCAAAACTCAATATGATCAAATTATTTACTTTACCTACTTGTAAAATACATGACAAAAATTGTATAAAGGCCAGGAGGAGACAAATTAAAGTATAATCATACTATATATGAAGTGGTAGGTACTACTTGAAAATAGATTTTTATAACAGACTTTATAGCTAATCAGAGAAGGCANAATTATTTACTTTACCTACTTGTAAAATACATGACAAAAATTGTATAAAGGCCAGGAGGAGACAAATTAAAGTATAATCATACTATATATGAAGTGGTAGGTACTACTTGAAAATAGATTTTTATAACAGACTTTATAGCTAATCAGAGAAGGCAATGGCATCCGACTCCAGTACTCCTGCCTGGAAAATCCCGTGGACCGAGGAGCCTGGTGGGCTGCAGTCCCTGGGGTCACTAAAAGTTGGACACGACTGAGCGAATAGCTGGAAAAGACACTGACGCTGGGAAAGATTGAGGGCAGGAGGAGAAGGGGATGACAGAGGATGAGATGGTTAGATGGCACCACTGACTCGATGGACATGAGTTTGAGCAGGCTCTTGGAGTAGGTGATGGACAGGGAAGCCTGGCATGCTGCAGTCCTTTGGGTCGCAGAGTCAGACATGACTGAGTGACTGAACTAACTATAGCTAATAAACCAGCAAACAAAAGGTAAGTGGATAATAAAGTTATTCAATTTTCTGAAAAAAGACAGAAAAAATAAAGCTGAAGAAAACAAATAGCAGATGGGTCAAACAGAAAACAAATCATAAGATGATAAACTTTACCATATCAACAATTAAATTAAACATAAGTGGTTGAAACACCCCCAAGGCAGAGATTGTCAGATTTTATTAAAAGAAAAAAAAGTCCAAAATATGCCACCTAAAAGAAATGTACTTTAAATATAAGGACACAAATTGTTAAGAGCAAAAAGGTTGGAAAAGATATTCCATGTTAACACTATTCAAAAGAAGATTGGAGTGGCTACACTGTGTCAGACAGAATAGATTTTAGAGCAAAGAATATGGCCAGAGATAAAGAAGGTCATTTCATAGTGATAAATGGATGGATTCATAACATAACAATCCTAACACATATGTACCTGATAATAAAGTTTCAACATGTAGTAGATAAACACTAATAGAACTGCAATGTGAAACAGACAACTCCACAGTGATAGTTGCAAATCTCAACACCCATATTAGTTGATTAAAAAAATGAGAAAAATCAGCAGGGAGATACAATACTGGAACATTACCAACCAACTTGACCAACCGGCATTTATAGAACAATCCACCTAACAACAATAGTACATTCACCAAGGCAAACCATATTCTGGGCCATAAAACAAGTGTCAATAAATTTTAAATGACTGAAATGATACAAAGCATATTTTCTCACCACAATAGGATTAAGTTAGAAACCATTTACGTAAAGATATCTAGAAAATCTTCCAAATATTTGGAAACTAAGTAACACACTTATAAAGAGTCCATAACTCAAAGGGAAAATCAGAACATTTTCGAATTGAATAAAAAGCACATACAACTTAAAATTTGTGAGATACAGCTCAAGCAGCGCTCAGAGGGAATTTATAGTTCTAAATGCTTGTATGAGAAAAGAAAGTCTCAGATTAGTAACCTAAACTTTGTTTTCAAAATACTGATTTAAATATCCCTATGCACATATTCAGAGAACTAGAATTTAAAAGACCACCCTCACCAATCATTGGCCAGGAGATAGAGTGACTGCAAGTCTCGCGCATTGCTGACAGGAAGGTGAAATGGTACAACCACTTTGAAAAACAGTTGGCTGCTTCTTAAGTAAAACGGCCCCCATAATCCCGTCATTCTAGTCCTAGATATTTACTCAAGGGAAAAGAAAATCTGCATCTGTACAAAGACTTGTAACACAGAAGACTCCAGCAGCTTTATTTGTAATAGCCAAAACTGGAATAGTCATCAATCTTTCAACAGGTCAACAGAGATACAAATTGTTGCATGTCGTACAACAGAATAGTATTACTCAGCAATGATGAATTATTGATACAGCCAGCGACGAGGATGAATCTCCAGATTATAACGCAGAGTGAAAGAAATCTGATGAACTTATAAAAGAGCACATTTTGTATGATTTCCTCTGTATAAAACTCAAGAAAACTAAGCCGCAGGAACAGAAAACAGATCATTGGAGGCAGGGCAGGAGGGAAGGGAGTTAGGGAAAGAGGGATTTCAAATTTTTAGCACAGGAATTAAGAGAGTAATTACCTCCTTTACTCCCCATTCCAGAGTCCACAGCAGATACTGTCAATTGATCACAGTGCTCTCCTGCAATTTACCGATATGTACAGCACCCACCAACTTCATCCCAAGTCCTTCTCCTTGGTCCACCATCAGATAACTGATCGCTTGGGTTTGTCTGTGCTTTTGATACGAGTTTCTTCATCCTCTCTGCCCAAAGTGTCAGTCCATCCCAAGTCCAGCTTGGGGTGTTCTGAGAAATATACCACTTCCCCATCTTGCCCACCTCCCCTTGCTATAGATACTAGGGTATCCATGGTATAAATGGTATAGATGCTATGGTGCCAGCCTCCTGAAACAAGGAGGCTGCGACGGGGATGTGCTGGCAACAACTGACCACAGGAGTAACAAAGTTGATGGGTGGGCAAGACAGACTGTGGGGGCTCTTTCTGGGGAGGTGCAATGCAATTCCTCTGGTAAGCACCCTCATGGCAGGGATCTTTGTCTCTTTGACTCTGATATATTCCAAACACCTAGAACAATATTTGGCATATAGTAGATACTCAGTGGACCCCAGTTTGATTCCTGGGTCAGCAAGTTCCCCTGGAGAAAGGATAAGCTACCCACTCCACCTATCTTGGGCTTCCCTGGTGGCTCAAATGGAAGAATCCGCCTGCAATGTGGGAGATCTAGGTTCAGTCCCTGGGTCAGGAAGATCCCCCAGAGGAGGGCATGGCAACCCACTTCAGTATTCTTGCCTGAAGAATACCCATGGATAGAGGAGTCTGGAGGGCTACAGTCCATGGGTTAACAAAGAGTCAGACACAACTGAGCAACTAAGCACAGCACAGATACTCAGCAAGTACTCATGGAAGGAAGGAATGATAAACATTCTAAATAATTCTTCTTTCTCCTTTTTCCCTGCAAAAGACAATTTGTTTTCCATTGTTTATTAGCTGTTTTTCCACTAAGAGCAGAGTCAATCTAATGTCATGTCAAATGATTTCAAATCAGGTAAACTGGAAGCCACTGGAGGTATCTTACCTATAACATTAGGTCATGGCAGTATGGAGTCTAGGGGAGACAAGAGAGGTTTAAACAGAAAGGACCAGACCTCTGGGTCCCAGGCAGGTCCAGGGACCCTGTGCGCTGGCTTTTGGGGAGAAAGGTCTGTAGAGTGGTGTGTTTTTGTGATTATGATTATGTCATGAAAATTAAACTACATTAATATTGTTTATAGATTTTGGAGAACAAAGGCAGGGAGAAAAATGTATGAAAATTCATGTTAGCTGAATGGTGTTAATTACCTTCTTACCCGAGCTGCTTGCCGTTAATGCGGGATTACTCAGCACATGAGAAACTGCACATGCATTACACTCGTGTCAGCTGGATTCTGAGGCTTTATTTGATTACGACGTACTGTGAAGGATTTGGTCTCCTAAATGGCTTAAACATTTGCCTATGACTTTAAGAGGCTTTGCTGCATGCATTTCAAATCTCAGCTGACATTAAAATCACTTGGGGAGGATTTTTTTTAAGTCAGCGAAAAATAACATAATATTGGGGATTTTAAAAAAATGATCCAACACAAAAAAACGGGGTGGGGGCAGAAAAGATGAAACCAGATGGATGAAAGGCTGATAAGCATCAGAACTGGTTTATCTCTATTTTGTGTATGTTTGAAAATGATGCTGACAGAAAGCTGTGTGGGGAATTCCTTTGCACGGCAGTGAAGAGGACAAAATACTCTGAAGCAGACGTGAGGGATACGGACATTTCGGTTGCTGGGTGCTTTTATCTCCGTTTGCATGTTTGCATTCTCTGCCACCAAAATAATTCTTACTTGAACAATTCTTGATGTGGTTTTATCTACCTACTATCTACCTATCTATCACCTCCTAGACCAATTCAATCAACCTCTGATGGGGGGTGGGGGTGGGGGCGGCGTGTTCACACATATTCTAAAGTACCAAGATGACTCTAATGTGTAGCCAGCGTTGAGAACTACCAGGAAGAGAAAGCTTCTATTTGCAAACCTCAGGTGAGTTGTTTTTTAAAAAATAAAACCAGCTGCTTTGACATATCTCTGAAGGCCCAGACTACACACAGGGAGGCCTGGGTGACATGAGAATAGATGCAAATATCCTCAATAAAATCTAAGCAAATTGATTTCAGCAATGCAGAAGAACAATACACCACAACTAAGTGGTGTTTATCCCGGGAATCGAGGCCGGTTAGACAAAAAATCCTGAGACACGGCACCAAAACAATGATCCATTTTTAAAAATTGATAAATTGGACCTCATCAAAATTATAATCCTTTCTTGTGCCTCAGACACTGCGAAACAAATGAAAAGAGAAGCTATAGGCTGGGAAGAAAAGATTCTCAAATCACATATCCAACAAAACATTTGCATCCAGAATATATAAAGAACTCTCAAAATTCTGTAGTAAGAAAACCTGTCAACTTAAAAAAAAAATTCACATCTCGAAAAAATAAAAATTAAAATTTAAAAAAAAAAATTCACATCTTGAGAGTCGCAAGTTAAGTTTTATTTGGGGTAAAATGAGGGCTGCAGCCTACGAGACAGCATTTCAGACAGCTCTGAGAAACGGCTCCAAAGAGGCAGGGGGGAAGGTCAGTACACAGGTGATTTGGGGGAAGGGAGAGTGCCTGCAATCAAGCACGTATTTTTTGCACAAGGTTGCTGTGAGTCATGAGGAGCATCCTTCCTTGCCACTATGAAGGATTTTTAATGCTTTTCGAGATATGAGGAGATACAAGAATTGGGCTCACAAAATAGGCTCCTGAAAATTTCTATCTGAAGACCTGTTCTGCCAGTTTCTCCCCCAGCACATTTCTGCTCTTCACCCTGAACTCCTTCCTGCCAGGGGTGTTGAAAATCCAGGGCTGCAGCAGCATCTGATTTAATCCTTGTGGAGGCAGATGGCAAGCACCCATGGCACTTGTAGTTGACAAACCCAATTTGAAAACGGGCAAGGAGTTAGCAGACACTTCACCAAAGTTCGCCATATGATAGTAAATATGTTCAACATCAAAAGGCCTGAGGAAAGTGTCAATTAAATCCACTTCAAGACATTACTACACACTTATTACTATGTGCTTAGTCATATCTGACTCTGCAACCAGTTGGACTGTAGCCCACCAGGCTCCTCTGTCCATGGGATTTTTCAGGCAAAAAAGAAAAAAAACTAGAGTGGTTGCCATTTCCTTCTCAGGGGACCTTCTTGACCCAGGGATCATACCCACATCTCCCTCATCTCCTGCATTGCAGGCGGACTCTCTACTGTGGAGCCACCGGGGGAACCCATTTTATAAATAGTAGTGTCTATATGTTAATCCCATAATCCTAATTTATCCTTCCCACTCCTTTTCCCCTTTGGTAACCATAAGTTGTTTTCCACATTTGACAACCTCTTATATAGTTAAACACACACTTTTCAGATGACCTGTGAAATCTACTCCTGAGTATTTACCCTACAAAAATGGAAAGTTATGTTCGCACAAAACCACAAATATTGATAACAGCTCTACTCATAATCGTCCCAAACTGCTAACCACTCAAATATCCTTTAAGGACTGATTCAATAAGCAAACCATGGTACAACCATACAGTGAAATACTACTCAGTAAAAAAAAGAAACATATTACAGATACAACCTAGCTAGATCTTAGAGGCACTGTGATGAGTGAAAAAGGCCAGTCTCAAAGGTTACAGGCTGTGTGATTGTAGATAAGCATGAAAAGACAAACCCACTGTGATGGAGAATAGATAGGTATTTATCAGGGTCAGGGTTGAGGTGAGGGTGTGATTTCAAAGGAACTTCAAGGGAGGGTTTCGGGTGATAAAATTGCTCTGTATCCCGATTGTCGTTGTTGCTGCTTGCTTGCTTAGTTGTGTTGGGTTCTTCTTGGCCCCACAGACTACCAGGCTCCTCTGTCTATGGGATTATCCAGGCAAGAAATACTGAAGTGATTTGCCATTTCCTCCTCCAGGGGATCTTCTCAACCCAGGCACTGAACCCATGTCTCCTGCATCTCCTGCATTGGCAGGCAGATTCTTTACCACTGAAGGGAAGGGAAAGTGTTAGTTGCTCTGCTGCTGCTGCTGCTAAGTTGCTTTAGTCGTGTCTGGCCCTGTGCGACCCCATAGACGGCAGCCCTCCAGGCTCCCCCGTCCCTGGGATTCTCCAGGCAAGAACACTGGAGTGGATTGCATAAAACTGAAAAGTGAAAGTGAAGTCGCTCAGTTGTGGCAGACTCTTAGCGATCAGTCGTGTCCACTTCTTTGCAACCACAAATTTTCCAGGCAAGAATACTGGAATGGGTTGCCATTCCCTTCTCTAGGCGATCTTCCCAAACCAGGGATTGAACCTGAGTCTCCTGCATTGCAGGCAGATTCTTTACCATCTGAGCCACTAGGGAAGCCCCCTGATTGTGGTGGTGGCTAACAAACCTATTCATAGGTTAAAAGTCATAGAACTGTACTCCAAACTTCCCCCTGCAGGTGCCAAGGGGGATCAGGGGAAGTGAGCTTCCCCTCAGTCTTTAGCATTGGCAACTAGACATGTCGAATGTCAAGTACAGTTTCATGTTCCCCATTTCCAACCATTCTGGCACCCCTAAGCTCTACCCATACGGAAATAATGGAGCAGGCTATTGCCCCCAGGGTCTTCCCGGGTGGCTCAGTGGTAAAGAATCCACCTACCAATGCAGGAGATGTGGGTTCAATCCCTGGACCGGGAAGATCCCCTGGAGGAGGAAATGACAACCCGCTTCAATATTCTTGCCTGGGAAATCCCATGGACAGAGGAACCTGGTGGGCTAAAGGCCATGGGATTGCAAGATCTTACGTGACTTAGTGACTAAACAACTGCCCTCAGACCTCCCTTCCCTCCCTTTGCTTCCCAACTGGCCTTACAAAATTCAAAAGAAACCTTCTAGTAAGGGAGGATCTGCAATGACAGTCGGGAGAAAACGGGCTAGGCTAGCATCCTCGTTGGGTGATCAGAAGAAGGTAAAGTCTGGAAACCCACTTTAAAGTAACCAGGAATGTGAAAGTGAAAGGGTTAGTCCTTCAACCATGTCAGACTCTTTTCAACCCCATGGACTGTAGCCCACCAGGCTCCTTTGTCCATGGAATTCTTCAGGCTCGAATACTGGAATGGGCTGCCATTTCTTCCTCCAGGGGGTCCTTCTGATCCAGGGAATTGAACCCATGTCTCCTGCATTGCAGGCAGATTCTTTACCCTCTGAGACTCCAGGGAAGCCCCATGCATACATCCAAATACATTATTTGAAATGGCCAAGTTGGGGAGCTGTAGACTTGATATTATCATGCCACTGTCATGGTCCAAAACATTTCTAAAATTTTTTTAATAGCCTCCAAGCCAGTATGGGCTGCACAAGGACTGCAACACTACCAATGAAGATTTGAGCCCTTTCTATGTATTAATGGATAATTTAATCCTCACAACAACTCTGTGAGGTAGGATCCCATTTTACAGATGAGAAAAAGTAAGGCACAAAGTTTAAGCAAACTGATCAAATTTGCAGGGCTAGCAGTGGCTGTGATAGAGGCGGGCTTTGAACCCAAATGATAAAGATCGTGACCCATGTTCTTAACCATGAAGCTAGGCCATCTGTTGGTACTTTCCATTTCTTTCTTTTGTACAAATTATTGGATTATTTTTTAACCTCAAGTTGTATCGATCCATTTTATTCCAATTGGATTTTAGTGATCCTAAAAAGTAAGCTCTCCTCCAAAGAAAATCACCAACACAGAATAAACTCAGAAGAACTTGCTGCAGGCTCTGGAAGTCACTCCCAAGAAAGTTACCCAATTGCGTGGGTAACGGCAGTCTTCTGGGATGACTCTACCTGAGGCCCCAGAGATGTACTGTTGGAGCCGGTTTGTTGATTAACAATCACCCATCTCACTCCTTTGGAGTCACACCTCAAAGCAAGCAGACACCTGGGTGGCAGGTGAGGGGTGCAGCTTCCAGAATCCTGCATCCTCTTCCTTCTCAAGGATGCTCAGTGAGCGTTAAGAGGGCAAGTCAAATCCCTGACTCAGACGTAGGAGATTAACAACTTCTCCCCTACCCAGTTTACCCCAAACGAGAAATAATATTTCTGCCCAATGTGTTTGGCGAGCTCCAGGATTTGGAGTGGGAGTAAGAAGGTGAGTGAAGAACAGCTCGGCTATCAGCACCCTCCTCACACCGCCTGTGCTTACCTGGAAGCCTTGCCCACTCCCAGCCCCACCCTCATCACTTGTTTCCAGGCAAAAGAAATGCTTTTCAGATCCAAGGCAACCCTAAAGAGACCCTCCCCCAGGACAGGGAATACTCAGGGTAGCTGGGATGAGGTTGGAAACGGCAACAGAGGCAAGGTGGGGAAACAGCCAGGAAACCTGGGACTCCAGACAGAAAAATGGGAGTCCCCTGGGGAGCTGTGAAAATACACAGATGCCCAGATCCCACCTTGGACGTTATGGAATCCAAGCACTAAAACGTATGAAAAGTTTTCAAGGTGATTTTAATGTGCAGTCAGGGCTAAGAAGCTTCTCTAGGTCAGGGGTCAGCAAGGTTTTTCCATAAAAGGCCAGATATGAAACATTTTAGGCTTTGCAGGCCATGTAGAATCTCATTCCCCTTCCCGCCTCCACCCCTTCCTCCCCTCCCTCTCTTCCTATTTCTCTTATTCCCTTCCTCCTCTGACAACCCTCTAAAGGTGTAGAAACTGCCCCAGCCATGGGCAGCACAAAAGCAGGCAGCTGGCTGGATTTACTCCACTGGCTGCGGTTGGCTGACCCTATCCTAGGTCAACGATTCTCAAACACTAGTCCTTGCAGAGAGGAGGAAGGTCAGTGACATGCTGGAAAGCCGGCTCTCATAAACCAAAACCCTCACTGGCAGCCTTTGCCAATTCCACGGTGTAAATGCTCCCGCCGTGCCCAGTCTCAGACCACCAACGTGACGTCACTGAACCAGAGTCCTGAGGAAATGTGCTCACCAGAGTCGGCGCTTGCCAGGCGGGACCAGGCGGCTCCAGCCCATCACTTGATGGGCATTATCTGGGGAGCTGCTGAGCAAAGCACCCCTGGAAATTCTGGTGCCGCCAAGTGTGGGGAACGCTGTCCTTGAGTCTCTGAGGAAATGATCTACTAGATCCATTCATTCAACAAAGTTTAAACGAGGCCCTGTGCTAGACTTTGAGAAAGTCCCCACCCTCAAGAAGGCCAGAGTCTAGAGGAGCCTTCCCAAGCCGGTTTTACAATATGACAGTGGACTGTGATAAGTGGGTCCAGGCGCTGTGACAACACACGGAGGGGCCTCTGACCTGGACTGGCGCATCAGGGACTCATNGGATCTACTGATCCATTCATTCAACAAAGTTTAAACAAGGCCCTGTGCTAGACTTTGAGAAAGTCCCCACCCTCAAGAAGGCCGGAGTCTAGAGGAGCCTTCCCAAGCCGGTTTTACAATATGACAGTGGACTGTGGTAAGTGGGTCCAGGCGCTGTGACAACACACGGAGGGGCCTCTGACCTGGACTGGCGCATCAGGGACTCATGTGTTTGGGGAAATTACCCATGACTTGGAATTTAAAGCAATGCTGGTATGTATTAGTCCCTCAGTCGTGTCTGACTCTTTGCGACCCCATGGATTGTACCCCCCCCCCCAGGCTCCCCTGTCCATGGGATTTCCCAGGCAAGAATACTGGAGTGGGTTGCCATTTCCTTCTCCTGGGGATCTTCGCAACCCAGGGATTGAGCCCACATTCCAGCACTGTAGGCAGATTGTTCAACACTGGCGCATTCTCCAAAAAGTCCACTGGAGAGTCATCTGACCCTCTAAGAGAATGTATTTTTGACAAGTTCTTGATTAGAACTCGTGCATAAAATTAGAAGTTACCTTTTATAAAACAGAGACACAATTTTTTTTTTTTCCTGACCAGTAAATAAGTGCTGTGCTTAGTCACTCAGTCATGCCCAACTCTTTGCAACCCCATGGACTGTAGCCAGGTTCCTCTGGATTAGGGATTCTCCAGGAAAGAATACTGTAGAGGATTGCCATTTCCTCCTCCAAGGGATCTTCCCAACCCAGGGATTGAACCAAGGTCTCCCTCATTGCAGGCGGAGTGTTTACCATCTGAGCCACCAGGGAAGTCACAACTGTGGAAATAAAAATCACTTATACTTTCTAATTCCAATGTGATCAAGCTCTTTATATACCACAGCTAGGAAGAAAATTAAAATGAAAGGAACGGGGTCACCTTGCCTACTTCTGGTTGCCTATATCATAAAACCTTGTCTATTTCCCATAAACCTGGAACTCCTCCCTAACGATTTCCATTTACCCTTGATTTTTTTGCTATCCTGATATCTGAAGATATGCCATGACCTTTGGGATTATGATAATGATCAGAGAAAGCTGATGTTTTTCATCATGAAAAGGCTAATTTAAACTTGATAACCTTGGTGATTTTACAGAGGTTTCTTTTTTTCTTTAAGGGCTCATTATGTTTTATATTTGGCAAGTCAGCCCTTCTGAAGTCTCTCTCCCTGACATCTTTGATGGTAAACTTTTTCTTTCATTTCCTAAACACTATCACCTCTGAGTCTCTGGTGGAAGATAATGGGTGATGTTTTTATTGCCTGGTTGAATATTAACCAGTTTTACACTGAATTGCAAAAAGTGAATTGGTACTTTTCTTTCAGCAGTTTTTTTCCCACTGACTGTATAAATCCCAATTTCTCGTATCTTTTAGTGAACCAGCTATTTTTCTTTCTGTTAATCCCCTCATGTATCAGGTAGCTTCAACTGGGCAACAAAACTCCAAACTGAATGGCTTCAAACAAGAGCCATTTATCTCACTCGTCATTCTGCACGTTGGCTGGGCAGCTCCACTGATCTGGGATGGATGCGTGGTCTCTACTGGACGTGATTACGTGCTTGCAGTTAGCTGGCAGAACACCCTACAGTGTTGGCCTACCCTGAGTATGAGGCAGACGTGATAACCACTACACCACAGGGAATGGGACCCGGCCCCGAGTGATCTAAAATGTCTTTGCTTCCCCGACAGGTGATTGGCCGGCTGCTGACCGGAGTAAGAGGGACAACCGTAACTGTGTCTCCAATCACCCAGCAGAGTAACCCCAGCTTTTCATACAGTAGTTGCTGGATTCCAAGAGCAGCAAGTGAGGGCAAGCACTGCTAGGCACACGCTTTTCCAGTCTCTGCTAGTATTTCCTTTGCTATCGTGTCATTGGTATGTGGCAGGGTGGGAAGTACAGATATGGGGAGGCGTGGATGAACTGGAGACCTTGCTGGAATGACTTACCACACCTCATTCATGAGTTGAATGAAAGTTTGGCACAGGCTAAGAAATAACTCTGTTAGAGTATGATGCTTCTACGGGATGAAGACATGCCAGAATGCCCAAAGGGATCCCTGTAAAAAGACAGGGGTCAGAAAAGTGAAGAGGCAGTGAAGGGAGGTGTGCTTCAGGCAGAGGGCAAAGCGCATGCCAAGTCCTGGAGGTGGCGCTGCAGAGATGCCCGCTGTGGCCGGAGCAAAAGGCAAAGCTAGTGAACCTTGGCTTTTCTTGTTGTTCCATCATTAAGTTGCGTCCGACTCTTGGTGACCCCCATGGACTTCAGCACACTGGGCTGCTTTCTATTTTATTCATATGTGCTTGCTGCTAAGTCGCTTCAGCCATGTCTGACTCTGCAACCCCATAGATGGCAGCACACCAAGCTCCCCCATCCCTGGGGTCCTATAGGCAAGAACACTGGACTGGGTTGCCATTTCCTTCTCCAATGCATGAAAGTGAAAAGTGAAAGTGAAATTGCTCAGTCGTGTCCAACTCTTCATGACCCCATGGACTACAGCCTACCAGGCTCCTCCATCCATAGGATTTTCCAGGCAAGAGTACTGGAGTGGGTTGCAATTGCCTTCTCTGTATTCATATATACTTCTGTTTAAATACATTAAGTACTTCTGTTAAGTACATGGGAAAAGACCCTGATGCTGGGAAATGTTGAAGGCAAAAAGAGAAGAGGGCAGCAGAGGATGAGATGGTTGGATGGCATCATTGACTCAATAGGATATGAACTTGGACAAACTCTGAGAGATACTGAGGGATAGGGAGGCCTGGTGTGCTGCAGTCCATGGGGTCTCCAAGAGTTGGACATGACTTAGCGACTGAACAATGGCACTTTGTATTTAAACATGAAGAGGTTTCAGTCACCAGTTTATCAACGGCCAGATCACTATCAGATGAAACTTTAATGCTTTTTTGCTTTGGCTCCTTATCTCTGCCTTCTGAGAAGACCTACCCTCCAGAGATGGGATCTTTCCTTGACTAAGGGTCAGGTCTGATGGGCCATTGCAGTCTACAGTGAAAAGACTGGCCTTTTTGGAGACAAGAAGGATTCCTCAGAGGCTTTGAAGGAGGTTTGAGGAAGAAGGGAAGAGAGGCAGATGTAAAGAGGGGATTGGCAGGAAGCTGGGCGAGGTCCCGAGGAATTTGACCAAGACAGAGACTGCACGCACTTGGGAAGAGCTGGGGTGGGGAGAGAACCTGGCAAAGACTGTTGTGAAAGGTTTCGTGGAGTCCAGAGGTTGCACAGGCTCCCTGCCTCCACCTGGGCTGTTCCTCTCACAGGCGCCAGTGAGGAATTCACTTTGACCGCACCCAGCAGTTTCCCAGTGACCTCTCACCTCGGTCCCTATCTGAGTTTCTCATCTGGAAAAATCACGTCTGTGCCTCCAAGCTCCCATAGGCCTAAGAGAAGGGTGACGGGGGACCTGGGCTGGGAGTGAGACAGTGGATTAAGGGGCATCCTCTTCCTTCTATTCTTTTAGGGTCTGATGGAGTGAAGTAAGACTGCACTGAATCAGCCGAAGAACCCCCAAGCCTCCCTGTCATGGGAGGTTTCACGANCAGCCTACGTGAATCAGAAGGGAGAACGTGCTGGGTGTATATTAGACGAGCAAACCAGGCAAATGTCATTTGTCCTTTGGGTGTTAGGAAATTGGCTGAGCAGCAATGGCCTCCTTAATTGTTGACTTTGAGCTCACGGGAGATGAAATGAGTGGGAAGAGTGAGCAGCCACTGCCTCCAGGGTCAGCCTCAAGGGAGACAAGCGCAAACTCCTAGAAACAGGAGTCAGAGATGAGAGAGACGGGCAGTTGCTGAAACAGAATCAGAAAGCTTTCCAGGCAGTGTCCAAAGCAGATAGCTCCTGAATTCATCTCTTTGTCCAGAGTGACTCATACATCCTCACTGAGCCCCACCCAGCCCCACCCAGCCACAGACCAGCTGGTCCCAGAGGTGGGGAGATACAGTGCAGCAACTGGCCTGAACGGTCATGGCCCAGCAAGTCCCAAGTCCTGGCTTCAGACATGACACTCAGGACAGCACACTGTCTGCAAAAGCCGAGGAGGGATTTCAAGGAGGTGCTGGGACCAGCAACTCAGACATGAGTCTCAGAGCACTTCAAAGCAGCCANAACGGTCATGGCCCAGCAAGTCCCAAGTCCTGGCTTCAGACATGACACTCAGGACAGCACACTGTCTGCAAAAGCCGAGGAGGGATTTCAAGGAGGTGCTGGGACCAGCAACTCAGACATGAGTCTCAGAGCACTTCAAAGCAGCCAACTGTGCTGTGATAGTAAAAGGGGACCAATTCTCAACCAATCAAAGCCCTCTTTGCCTTTAGCAGTAGATACACTTGGACATCTTGTTAACTTTCCTGAGCCCCACTTTGGACATCTGAGCTCTTCACTGGACTGACCTGTGCTCAGGGTCTCCCACTCAGAAGCTCACAACAGTAAGGGTCCCCATACCCAACCTCCTCCATCACTCAGGAGCTCACAATAAAGGTCCCCATACCCCACCTCTCCATCACTGACTGCCTGGCAACTCCTCCTGCCTGCTTATATTTTATGGGATATTTATATTGTTCTATAGCTTTCCTGGGAATGTATGGTTTTTCCAAGTAGATAAAAATCTCCTGGAGATCAAGGTCCATATCTTAAACTCCACACTGTTGCACAGCATGTTAGATTCATGTCTCAACCAACTTGATACTTTCAGAAATGTACAGATTAGTGGCTCAATTGATATACAGAGTAGGGGGAAAAAAAAAAAAAAAACATATTGAGTGAGTGAATGAATTTAGCCTCCATGCAGCTCTTCCTAAGAAGGCCTAGGACATCTCCTCCCCAAGTCCTTTCTCAGAGCCTTCGTGGCTCAGAGCACTGATTAATGGCCCTGCTGAGGAGGGCAGAGGCCAGTCTACTGTTCCCCAGCAAGCAGAGCCCATAGGCAGCCAGGAGCTCCCAGAGCAGATGCTTACACAATGGCCCACAACCCCACAATGAGCATACAAGACCCTTTGTGTCCTGTGCTCTGTGTCCACACCCTGTGCTCCCCTGGGCTGCCAGGCCTGTGCCGTTGCTAGGCAACCACCTCACTGAGCTTCCAGGTGATGGAGGACCTGCAGGTTGGAGTGAGAAGCCCCTGCCTGCTCCCAGGTCCAGACACTTATGATGGGAGCAGATTGTCCTCATCTGGACCATCACCTGTGCAGAGGGCTTCCTCCAGGGCCTGTCAAGGTATGGATCAGGTCCTTCTGGAAAGACCCAGTAGTTGATGGGCCCTCCCCTGTGAGGAGAGCAGGCAGCCACCACTCTGTCCTGTCTAGCAAGGAAAGATAATGGTGGAGGGGTGAGGATGAGACCACATCTTGGGGATGCTGTGAGGTGTTGGGTGGTGTCTGTTCCTTCATGCGAAATCCCCAAGGGAGGCAGAGAAATACTTTGCTTTTCCCTCTCTCCTTTCAGAATCACGGAAATCAGTGGACCCCCAACCCAGAATAATTTTGTCTCTGCCCACTGCAGAAACATTTGGCTGAGTCTAGAGATATTTAGACTGTGATGACTGGGGTCTCTGTGAGCTCCTGTTCATTCTTCAGATCTCTCCTCCCCAGCAAGCTTTTCTGACCCCGCTGCCCTGGCCAGGTCATCTCCCACCTCATCCTCTTTTACCCTCTCAAAGCACCTTGTGCTCACACATCATAAAAACACTCTTGTAGCTAAAGCAGTCGATGTGCAATTGCTGATTCAGGGTCCCTCTCAGAATATAAGTTCCTGACAGAAGAACCGGAGCTTTCCCATCCACAGTGCATCCCCCAACACCAGGATCAGGATAGAAAACTGAACCAGGAGTACCTTTGCTACCCTACTGTGCCCTTCTCCAACTCGTTCATTTCTCAGCACAGCTGAACTCACCTTAGACAAATGCCTAACGACTCAAAGGCACTTAGTGAGATTTAATAAACACCGTTCCCTCCTCCACCTTGTTCCCATCCCCTCCTCTTCTCACCCTTCAGCCCCCAATCTGAAGTCAAGCACCAGAGGGGAGACTCAACAACCAGTCTGCTGATTGACTGATGCCTACCGGCACCTGAGCCCCCAAATTCCCCTTCCAGGCAGAGAGTTGAAAGATTCTCATGCTTCCACAGAGACTGAGGACAGGAGCCGGGACAGCTCTGGACTGGGCCCCCAGGCAGCAGGGAGGGAATTAGCTCAAATCACATTAACATGCTTCTCAGGAAACACTGCTGAATTAGAGGTTACAGTCACAGCCACTGCCTCTTTTTAATAGGATGCTAATGCTCATTCTGAGCAATTACTCTATTTGCAATGGTTTCTTAATGTTCAGCTTCTGGAGCTCTGAGAGGAAAGGGCCTTGTGTTTCCAGTAACCCCTCTCCCCTCCACTGGCAATGCAGAAGGATGAGCTGAGGAAATGCACCTCACAGCCAGACCAGGGACCTGCTCCAGTGAGCCTGGGGAAGGGAACCAGGCCAAGGGTGAGCCCCTACAGGGTGAGGCAGGACGGTCTCCCCGAACCTCCTTCCCAGTTCCCTGAACAGCTGTGCAGCTGCTGAGCACTCTTAAAGCATCCTGTCCTTCTCCCAGCAGAACACTTACCACGCTTATTTTGATTTTAACATTTCCCCCTTTGGGTTATTAGAAAAATGGAGGTTCATTGCAAAAATAAAGCAAACTGTAAGAGAAGAAAACAGATCACACTGCATGGTGCCCAGCGATCAGAGCATGCTACCAGATTTTATTCTACATACAGGCACACACAAAAATCTGTAAATACCTTAAAATAAAAAGGGCCCATTGTATTGTCCACCCTGCTTTTTAACAGTAGGATGAACATACTTCATTGTCATCGCTTATGCAATTGTCTGTCTTTCCCAGTGAGTTTTCCCCACAGTGTGGGTGGCTCCCAACTTCACTAGGTTCACTGTGCCCTCTGGGCACAGACCCCAGTGCATGGCAGTCATCCCTTAAATGCTAACTAGAGATGACATGTCAGTCAGGATTCTTCGGGGCTACAAGTCACCCAGTTAAGTACCCAATTAAAGCTAGCTAAAGCAAAACAGGAGTGTATTGGCTAAAAAAATTCTGGGATGTTCAGAAATAGTTCTAGCCTCAAATGAGGCTTGATCAGTAATTCAAACTGGGGCATCCAGGACCTGATCAATCTTGCTCAATGTCTCTGTCTTGTCTCTGTCTCTCTCATCTTGTGTGGTAGTAGTGTCATCATTAGGCCCCTCCTGGTGGCCCAGATCCCCCAGATCACGTCCTCACACCACAAGGTCCAGGAGAAGAGAGCAGGTCACTTTCAATAACAGCAGCATGTGTGCTAGGAGTGGTGGGGGGGTGGAAAGGAGGGGCCACTCTCTCTTTAGCCTAAATTGGGGCACAGGCCTTTCTCTGAACCCATCCCTGTGGCCAAGGGGATGCTAGAGCTGGGAGTGGGGTCAACCCTAGCCAAGTCCCAAGCATGAGGAGAGAGAGTAGATGGATTCACAGAGGAAGACAAGTGCCCACTAGAAATGAATGATCACACAGGCAGGAAGGAGAATGAGTCAAGTATTGAGGAAGGTGGGCAAATTATCTTCTGCCCAGATAGTTTAGGATCTAAGAAAGGGAAATGCAAGGAAGGAAGGAGCATGGCTCACTCGGCCCCAAGTTCCCAGCTCACCAACAAGGTGCAGAAGCAAAATGCAGTGACACCCACATCAGCCACGAACCCTTGGGCTTGTGCTCCTCAGGTGTGAAGGGTTTCCTTCTTCTCTCTCACCTCTATCCCTCCTCCCTCCCTTTCTCTGACTGCATGCAGGTGTGTTTCTCTCCATCTCCTTCTCTCTGTTTTGCTGCTATCAGGTATTTGAACTTGATCAAACGCAGTTACTATATTATCAACCAAGTAGGCGTTCAATCTTTGTAGCATGAGTCTAGAACTTCAAATCTCCTTTCTGATAAGTGAATCCTGTTTATTTCCATAGACTATGAGGCCTTAAAACACACTTAGAATGTAATTTGATTTTTAAGAGCCATAACACAGGTCTCCTCACAGAGATCAAAAGGCCCCACTTCCTGTAGGAGGTACAATGGACCGCACCTGTGTGCTGGCAGAGATAAGAAGGGCAGTGTCCAAGCTGAACTAATTTCAGAGCACGCCTGGCAGACTGCTGGTCAGTCTTTTAACGGGCTCTGCTGAAATGTCCAACAGCACTGCCTTGCAGCTACTGGAAAGCTCTGGCCTCTAGGGTCATTTCAAAGAAATGCTTCCCATGTAGAATCAGGCAATCACATGACGAAAGGGCTTTAGGCAGGAGGGCAGACTACTGACCAGGAAGTGGCGACAGCCATTTCTGGATCATGTGACATTCTAGCTTCCAGTTCACCAAAGCAACATCTGATCCACACCCATAATGAACCTGACCAGGGGACTAAGGATTTTTTCCACTCAGCTCCCAACTTTGGGACCACAGTTGAGACCTCCCCCACAAATTTTGTCCTTTTTCTCCATAAAAGACCATCATTATGGTAATGAAAAATCATTCTGTGGGTGCACTTTCCAGGCCAGCGCTGAGTTGGGCAACTCTTCACATGTTCGTTCATCCTACAGTTCTTCATTGGCCAACTACTGAGTGCCAGGCTGTTTTGGGTGTTGGGGCGACCATGAGGGATAAAATACACAGAGCCTGGGTTCTCAGTGGGAAGAGACAGGTCATTTAAAATGAGTATATAAATACAGAATATCAAGCAATGAGAAGTGCTCAGAAGAAACAGAGCTGAGTAAAGGGATAGAACGTGAAGAGGAATGCCATTTCTGACAAAGTAGTACAGTCTTTAGGATGGGGTGCCATTTGAGAGAACCCTAAAGGAAGTGAGAGATCAAGCCACAGGAGAGGGAAGGATGGTCTGAGTGGAGGAAATCGTGTCTGGAAAGGCGACAGGCTGCTTGGTTTGCTGGAGGAAGACCTGGGAAGTCATCAGGGATGGTGCAGAGTGACCAAAGAGGAGACAGTAAGACGCGGGACGAGGGAGGTCATGGGCCATGTGGGAGGGATCCAGATTTGGGACTTTATTCCCGTGCCATTGGAGAGTTGTGAGATAGGGAGAATCTTGGTTTTTTTTTTTTTTTTTTTTTTTAAGAACGGTTCTGGCTTCTGAGGGGAAAGGAGGGTCTGGGACAAGAGTGGAAGTGGAGGCACAGTGAGGCAGCAAATGCAGTCGTCGAGGTGAGAGATTTTAGGGCGGGGAAGAGAGGCTGCTGTGGATGGATTTTAGAAGCAGAAGTAACAGGTTTTGTCGCTGAATTAAGTACAGAGGAGAAGCATACGTGGAGGATGACTGCAAGGATTTTAGCTTGAATACCTGGGAGAACCGGTGGTGCCATTGACACACTGAAGATTCAAGGGCGGAGCCCGTGAAGGGGTAGGGGCAGAGCCAGGATTTGACTTCAGATGGGTTATCTCGGTTGGGGCTGGGCGCAGGGAGACCGAAAGGCTGAGGAATCAACCCCAGGGGAGTCCATTGTGTGATTGAGAAAGTGAGGATGGGGCAAAGGAGGCTGAGAAAGAGTGGCAGGGAGGCTGGGAGGGACCCAGGAGAGACAGGGACCCCTGCCTGAGGGCAGCAAGTATTCCATGGAGAACCAGATCAGCCGTGTCAAAAGTTGCTGGTAAACAGAGCAATGGAAAACCAGAGATTGACCTTGGAATTGAGCAGACAGGCCGAGGAGGCTCAGTGGTGCCCTCGAGGCCATGTCAGCAGTGAGAGGGCTGCAGTGTGGATGTATCTGTGCCCCCATCAAGGTCATCACACCCCAGCCATCCAGGCTTCTCACTCCCCTGGCCTCTGAGAAGACAGACCTGACTTTACTGCTAAGGGGTTGGTGTCAGCAGCCAGTCCTTTTAGAAAGCAGCTTGACATGGTTCAAAACATCAGCCTGACATTTCGTTTTCATTGTTTTGACTCCTAGAACTTACTAGGTTTCTCTCGGCCTAGCTTTGAGATGATATCTTACTTTGGACGGTCTTATGGATTACAGTGAATATTAGCTACCTTTGAAATACAATTTTTTTTCAGATTATGTTATTTTTATTAAACAGCTCGTTATGAAAATTTTCAAACACAGTTGAAAGTATTGTGCTGTGACCGCCTATATACCGCCACCTAGCGTCTACATGTAACATTTTTTTCTACTTGCCTTATCCCATCTACCTATCTATTTACCCTGCTGTTATCAATTGATTTTATTTTTTGAGGCATTTTGAAGTAAGAGGCAGATGTCAGTACACTTCACCTCTGAACACTTTGCTGTGTATATCATTAAATAGAGTTTAATATTTGCTTAAGAGGTTTTTTTCTGAGATAAATTTTGCAAAAACAGAGAAATCAACACCTATCATGCATACGTATGCTGAACTTGGACAAACACATTCACACCTGAGTAACTGAAACTTCTGTCGAGATGCAGAGGTTTCCTTATCACCCCGGAAAGTTCCCTCATCCTCTTGCCCAGCGGGTTCCCACCTCCACCCCAGAGGCAACTGCTGATCTGACGCTTTTCACTGTAGATGACTTTGCCTTTCCCAGGGTTTCGCATAAATAGAATCCTAGAGTGTGTACTCTGTGTCTGCCTTGTTGAGCTCAGCATAATGTTTCTGCCGTTGGTGGCTGCAAAAACGGGTTATGGGTAGTCCATTTCCCTTTCCTGCTACTTGGTCCACTAATGACTGTATCGCAGGTGGTTCATCCATCCTGCTGCTGATTGCAGTGATTATCTTAATAAAGGAAATTACCCTTTGATGCATTTCTGGTTAAGATGCTTCTGCCTTTCTGTTAAGCATCTGCTCATCGTCTGAAGCAAACCGGACCTGAGTTGTGGCTGTGAATCTGAGCTGTGGCTGTGCATTGTCTGTGAAATCAGAAAGCTCTGGATTCCGAGTTCAGCTCCAGCTGTGACAACCAAGAGCCCTTGGGCCAGTTACAGACATGCATGTGCCCTGCGTCTCACATCTGAACACTGGAAGCAGAAGAATCTAAAGGATGTGAGATGCGTACTAGGATCAGAGCCGTGTATTCGGTTCCAGGCTCACTCACGAACTCAGTTAACAAGTGTCTGCTATTCTAACTTCCCTAAGCGCTGAGAAAACAAAAGTGGGCGCAGACCTCATGGGCTTTTAGTCTAGTGGGCAACATGAACACCAAACAACTGACTGCACAATTAATTAATTGCCACTGTTCTCAGTGCTGCTTGGGGAGCTGTGACAGCTGCTGAGGGCATCTAACAGAGGCGCTCAAGGTGCTGAGAGTCGTATAAGCCAGAGTGAGGCCGGCCTGGGGGAGCCTTCCAGGTGGGAGCCATCCGTTGGAGGAGCCGATGAACACTGTGTACAGACGGTCCTGCACGTGGCCAGTGGTGGGGAGGGAGGGGGGCGAGGCATATGTGGAGGCTGATGGGCCAGGCTCCGTGGACAGTGTTCAAAATGTGGGGCTTTACCCGCAGAGCCACGGGCAGCCAGGGCAGCATCACACAAGACTGTCCTGTTTCATCCTTCCTGCTCAGAGCTGTGCCTACATTGATTTGAGGAGGGGCGAGGGGGCCAGAGG
Organism: Neotragus moschatus; assembly: GCA_006410615.1. Taxonomy (NCBI): domain Eukaryota; kingdom Metazoa; phylum Chordata; class Mammalia; order Artiodactyla; family Bovidae; genus Neotragus; species Neotragus moschatus. The sequence continues at coordinate 5,643,519 of SJYA01002932.1, read as the reverse complement.
CCAGCAAGCAGAGGTTTGCGATGCATATCTTTCATAGAGCCTTGGTGGTGGGGCAGGGGGAAGCTCAGAGATGCTGGGGCTGCTCCGGCTGCTATGCCAAAACACCACAGGCTGGGGCTGGAGTGGCAGAAACGCATCTTCTCAGGGCCCTGGAGACGGGAGCCCAAGACGGAGGTGCCACCAGGTCTCTCTTCCCAGCTCACAGATGGCCAGCCTTACGCTGGGTTCTCACAGCCTTTTCACGGCGCGTGTGTGGACAGAGATCACTTGTGTCTCTTCCTCTTCTTAAAGGGACTCTAGTTCTCTCAGACTAGGGCCCCACCCTTTCAACCTCGGCTGCTGTCTATGGGGTCGCATAGAGTCGGACACAACTGAAGCGACTTAGCAGCAGCAGGGCTTCCCAGGTGGCTCAGTGGTAAAGAATCCACCTGCCGATGCAGGAGAAGCAGGTTCAGTCCACAGGGTCACAGAGAGTCGGATACGACTGAGTGATTAGAGAGCAGTATCTCCTTAAAGTCCCTTTGCCCAGTGGAGTCATGGTGGGGGTTAGAGCTTCAGTACACAAACGGGGGCAGGGGGAGCACAGTTCAGTCCACAGCAGAGTGGGTATGTGGATTCCAGTCAGGAGATTAGGGCGGAAGTGCCGACAGCATGGACTAGGTATTGGAAGTGGCGGTGAAGGGACACCGGGCAGAAGAATCTACCGGAATCAGTGGAGGATATCACGAGGCGGGAGGGGAAGGGAGGTGTCAATTCCTAGGTTCCTCCCATCTCCTAGGTTCATTGTCAAGGGCAACTCCTAGGTTCCTAAAGTGCGGTGAGCTGATTGATGGCCCCCTGAAAAGGCATGTCCATGTCCCAACCTCTGGAATCTGTAAATGTGACCTTACTTAAAAATAAGCTCCTGCAGATACAACTGAGATGACATGATCCTGTGTGACCCACGGAGAAGGCAATGGCACCCCACTCCAGTACTCTTGCCTGGAAAATCCCATGGACAGAGGAGCCTGGAAGGCTGCAGTCCATGGGGTCGCTAAGAGTTGGACACAACTGAGTGACTTCACTTTCACTTTTCACTTTCATGCATTGGAGAAGGAAATGGCAACCCACTCCAGTGTTCTTGCCTGGAGAACCCAGGGACGGGGGAGCCTGGTGGGCTGCCATCTATGGGGTCACACAGAGTCGGACACAACTGAAGTGACTCAGCAGCAGTAGCAGCAGCAGCGTGTTACCCGGGTAGACCCACATTAAAGGACAAGCCTCCTTATAAGAGACAGAGGGGAGAAGACACAGACACCCCAAAGGCGGAGACTGGCCTGGTGTGGCCACAAGGTCCCCAAAGCTGGAAGAGACAGAGAGGACACGCTCCCCACTGACACCCTGAATTGGAGTTCCCGGTCTCCAGAACTCTGAGGGAGTACGTGTGTCTGTGGTTTGCAGCCACCGGTTTGGGGATCATCCTTTGCTAGGGCAGCCCCAGGCAACCAACGCAAAGTGGAGTTGGGGGCGGGGCGGGTGTCGCTAGGGGGCAGGTCTTATAGGATGGGAGGAAGAATTTAGGTTTAGAAATGTAGGATTTGTGATTGTAAGATGTCAAGGAGCTGAAAGGATAGCAGCCAGGCTCACAGAAAATACTCAATAAATGATAGCTATTTTCCTTATTATTTAGTTTTGGAATGCTCCAATATTAGAAGGAATGGCTCTCCTTAAGCATATTTGCTTTTGCTGGAATCTTGGGAGGGCAAACAGTTTGAAGCTCTGCCAGGACACGGCAAAGTGCAGCTCTATGTCAGCAACACCCGAGGGGACCAGCACTTCCTGGTACAAAGTTCTGTTTGTCCCTCTTTACCTCAGGCTGATTACCAACCTCATACCCACCTGGAAAGGCTATCTCATAGCCACATAGGACAGGTAGCCCAGGGGAGTACCGCCGGCCCTCTGCCCTCCCTTCCCTTCTTCCGGGAGGGCTGTTGGTGGCAGAAGCTCGCCACCTTGTGGACACCCACAGTTCTTGGCCTGGTCTGAAATCAGAATCAGGATTGGAGAGAAGGGGCTGCAAAGACGGACCTACCTCCCTCCATATATAGCCTCATTCAATCAGGCTCTGCAAGTCAAGGTCTGGGTGGAAAATCTCTCTGATCTTGAAAATATCTAAGAAATAAGGAAGATGGCTCCAAGCAGGCCCTGAGGGACGGCCCCTCCTGCCTGTATCTCAAGGTCTCCTCCCCAGGCTATACGGCAGGAACAACTACTTCTCTCTCATGGGTGGGAGAGCCTTGGGCCCACCCAGACCACAAACCCAGAGGAAGCCTCCCCGCTGGCTTGGAGATAACCAGTTATGACTCAAAGCACAGAGCTGGGGTCTTTCTCAACCAGTGTATTCAAAGGCTAGTCTATGCCTCAGTTTCTTCATCCATTCAATGGGGGTAATAACAGTGTCTATGTAATTGATCTGTTGTGGACATGAAATGAGTTAACCTAAATAAGGTGTTCAGATGACTGCCTGAGCAAGCAAGCCCAATACCTGTTAACCAGTATGTGCCCCTTTCCCCACCCAGCCTGAACCACCACCATCAAACCCAGCTTTCAGCAATATCCTTACATCTCAAGGCATCCCCACTTATTGTCAGATACCAGTGGAATCCAGGTATGCCAGGTACTGTGGGAGGAGAATAAAGATAGGTTAGTTATAATCCTTTCCTCCAGCAGTTGCGGGACAGTCCAGGAGCAAGGACGACACACGTGCACACCAGTGCCCTGCCTGCTCTCAGACACTGTCACTGATCTGGTAGACTGGGGGAGTCCAGCGGCGTGAAGGCCCCTCCTGCCAGCCTTTCTGCAGAGGGAAGCCAGCACTGACAGGCTGCTGCTCCCTTCCAAACCTCGTCCTCCCTGCGGCAGGTAACACAGCAGATGAGAAGGGAAAAAATGGAGTGACTTCTCAAGCAGAGCTCTCTGGGAAACTGGAGCCACTTAAACTTATTTCTCATGACTTCTCAGGCTAAGCTTTCTCTTCCCTGTGTTTGCAAAAGCTGGACAAACATACAACAGGAGGATTTAGAGGATTTCAAGCATTGGCGTAACTGTCAAATTGTGATTTTAAAGTCATCATTCTGTGTTGTGAGTGGTAAAAAAAAAAAAACCCACCCACATAGGCTTATATAGAAGAAGGAACTGTGTTGACTTACAAAGCTGAAGAGTGATGAGATGTTCCCAGTGGGGCTAGACCCAGAGCCTTACGTGATGTTACCAGGTACCTGCCTTCTTTATCTCTGAGCTCTGCTTCCCCCACCTAGACTCAACCTCAGAAAAGCTTTCTCCCAGCAGCTCTACCTTACACAGTACCAGCTTAACCCACTTCTTTTTAATGCTCCAGTTAGGGTTACTGGATTTAGCAAATATTTGGGACACACTTAAAATAAAAGAAACTATACCTTGTTGATCGGAAATTCAAATGCAACTAAACATCCTGTATGCTATTTGGCAATCCCCCCTCCAGTACAGGTCCTAGGACTGCATCTGGGCTATCTGAATCACACACCACCTCAGACCCAGTTGCTATGGTCATGAGGATGGGCTGTGCCAGCTGGCAGACAAGGGTCACCTGCCTGTCTCATGTCAGCCCTCCTAGTGCCTACACATGCCCTGATGTTAGGAGGGAGGGTCCCTCCCCAGTAACTGTGATGCTGACCCTAGAGGCAGGGGGATCAACCCTGCACCAGCAAAAACAACAGATGTCCACACAATGGCCATGAATGTCCTGGTCAACACTGAGAATAGAAAACTCTGGGTGATTGTACAGCACATGACGGTTTATAAGGCCTTTGCCCACCACTCTTTCTTGCCTCCCACATCTCTGGCTAGCAGAGCGGGTACTGTGATCACTTCCTGTATTTCTTTGTAAGACCATCACAACAAAGTGCCACAGACTGGGGCAGTGATGCAGCACACACCTATCATCTAACTGTAATTCTGGAGGCTGGGAGAGCAAGATCGGGGTGTCAGCAGGCTTGTTTTCTCCCGAGGCCTCTCTCCTTGGTCTGCAGACGGCTGTCTTACCGCTATGTCCTCAGTATTTGTCTGTGTATATATCTCTTCCTGGATACTGGTCACACTGGATAAGGGTTCACCCATGTGACCTCATTTGACCGTAATTTTCTCTTTAAAGATCCAATCTTCGAACCTTCCTGGAGTGTGCACAGCAAGCCCCCTTTGTGGTCCCTACATCAAATAAGGGGGCCAGGCAGCCTGTGTTTCTGAAATAAGCATTCTTTGAAAGGAATGTAACAGGGAAAGAAAGAAAAAACCCTAAAAGAGTTTTAGGAGATTTAGCAAAAAGGAGAGGAGCCCAGTAGTACACGCTCATGATTTGAAGGGATTAAGACTTTTTAAAACAGCAAAAATGATGAGGCCTATGGATGTGTAAATGAGCCCCACGAAGAACTAATCAGAAAAAATAAACAGAAAAAGGCTGGTAAAACAAGCGAGGGGAGAACAGTGAATATTTCAAGTGTCTTTAGTTCATAAGAAATTCATGAGCAAAACGTGTGGAGATCTTGTTGGTTTTGGTGGTGGGAAAGAATTGTAAATATGTATAATATGTAAATACCTCTGATAATAAAAGTCCATGAAGATAAACGAGGCTGTCTTCAGAAAAGCTGTGAGCTGTATGAGATGCTAATATCACTGTCGTCACTCTAAGAAATTACCATAATGCTTACAGCACTTTGAAAATTTCCGAGCTTTGAAAAGAAATGCATAAACACTAACCAGAAGGCGTGCGCTCACACGCTCCGTCCCTTCTAATCTCCTCTAATTTTTTTTAATATGAGGGAGACAGCCTTAGTGAAAACTGGTGTTGGAGTTGCACCTTTCTGGGCTCAAGTGCAAATTCCTATCCCCACGGACCAGCTGTGAGATGCTGGGACGGCCACGCAGTCCCCCTGGGACTTACTCTCTGTGTCTGTGAAATGGGCAGACNAACAACAGAAGTAAAGAAAACAATCTCATTATATTCTGAATATTGACTTTACAATGAATATCATTGCATATTTTTAAATTATAAAATTAAGTACCCTAAGAAAGCCCCTTGACTCCTCTTGTCAGGTTTTTTTTTTTTTTTTTTTACTTCCCTTTCACTTGTATTGATTTTTTAAAATTAAAATCCAGACCAGAGAGAGAGGTAGAAAACTGAATACTTGAATGTTACAGACTTTGAGATTAATATCTTTTAGTATAACAGTAGTTATTAAGTTTGCCTTGTTCAAAGAGGTTCAGACTATATGTCAAGCAAATGGTCAGGGAGCCTGGAGTAGAGTAGAAAAAAACACGCTTTCAATATAGAAACTATATAGTCATACATATAGTGGTGTGCTGGTAAATATTTATCAGCAGCTCAGGGATGGGGGAGCCTGGTGGGCTGCCGTCTGTGGGGTCGCAGAGTCAGACATGACTGAAGGGAGTTNAAAAACACGCTTTCAATATAGAAACTATATAGTCATACATATAGTGGTGTGCTGGTAAATATTTATCAGCAGCTCAGGGATGGGGGAGCCTGGTGGGCTGCCGTCTGTGGGGTCGCAGAGTCAGACATGACTGAAGCGACTTAGCAGCAGCAACAGCACCAAAACTTAGGGCTTCCCAGGTGGCACAGAAGTAAAGCCTCTGACTTCAATGCAGGAGAAGCAGGAGACACAAGTTCAGTCCCTGAGGGGGAAAGATCCCTTGGAGAAGGAAATGGAAACCCACTACAGTATTCTTGCCTGGAAAGTTCCATAGACAGAGGAGTCTATGGGTTCGCAAAGAATTGGAAATGACCAAAAACTGAACACACATACACACACACAGAAATTAAAAAGCCCTACTCTTGAAGAAGGAAATGGCAGCCCACTCCAGTGTTCTTGCCTGGAGAATCCCAGGGACGGGGGAGCCTGGTGGGCTACCGTCTATGGGGTCACACAGAGTCGGACACGACTGAAGCGACTTAGCAGCAGCAGCAGTAGGAAAGTTAAGAAAGATTAATTCCAACTCTGCTTCATCACTACCCATGTAACTTGGACAAATATATAAATCTACTTTAATTCTTTGGAATTAAAGAATTCCAAAGATAATTGAAATTATCTCTTGGACAATTCTTTATCTATAAATACCAGCCTGCCTACTTATTTCTATAATTGTGAAGATTAAAGTAGATAATATGAGAGCATTCCAAACATAAAGTCCTCTGCACAGGGTAACAGAGGGAAGCAAGGTTTGGATGATAGATAGGAGTTTAGGAGAGGGCTATGCCCTTGAACTAACACTGTTAGACTGGACTGGTACCATGAATTAAATGAGGTGCCGTGAATTAAATGAGGACTTCGGGTGAACAAAGTGAACAACTATGTCTTGGAAAGAAAGGAAAGTTAGTTAAAGGAATTTGGGACCAAAAAGAAGCAGATAGGGAATATTAGTTACCATGTGATTGAAAAGTAAGACCAAAATCTATAAACATATCCTTAACAAATGTCAAAAGTAGCTCTGGAGAGATCATTTCAAAGCTGCACCATCTGGCAACCACAAGCCACATGCTGTATTGAGCACCTGAAATGTACTTAAACTGAAGTTTTAATTTTTTGTTTTAATTTACAAACATCAATTATGAGGAAACTGATACATGTATTTGGAACACTTGGTTTAAGCTTGTTTGGAACAACTGAAATATGTGAATCCACTTCTTCAACTGTAAATTTTGTACCTAAATACAGACCAAGTTTTTCCAATGAAAAGCTATTGTACAAATGGATGGATTATAAGCATAAAACACACATTTTAAACTTAGTATAAAAAAGAATGTAAAACATTTTTATATTACATGTTGAAATAACATTAGATGTATTAGAATAAACAGAATTATATTATGAAAATTAATTTTATGTTTCTGTGTACTTTTTAAAAGGTGACTGCTAAAATATTTCAAATTACCAAGGTGGCTCACATGTTGTTTCTGTTGGTCAGTGCTGTTTTAAAGCACCTGGATGCAACTCTTTTAGTTGATGGCATCAAATTCTGTAGTTTGATGATACGCAGGCATCAAACTCCGTAGTAAAGAGAGTTTCCTGAGAGTTAGGAAATATTTGGCTCAAAAAGTATTAGCACCAACTATATGTCAGGAGAGTGAAAAGAGTCTGGTAGTTTGTCTCCTTATATAAAGCATTTCAGTGTTCTAGTGTACGTTTATGGTGCATATTTATGGTTTTTGTATATATAACTATTAGTCAAGAAATGAAGAAACAGACTCATTTTCAAATCCATAAGGACCTACCCAGCCTGTAAGCAATGCTTGACACTATGCAGAAAGCACATTATAGCCGAGTGTGTAAAGTGAATAGAGGGCTTCAAATGAAACCAGATCCCAATCCTTATGAATGTTACATCACAATATGTACTTCCCAGATGTGATTAAGGATGGGGATCATCTGGGTGAGCCCTCAATGCCCTCTGTTGTAAGAGGGAGGCAAAGGGAGACCTGACCCCACAGACAGAAGAGGAGAAAGGCACGTGACAGTAAACCAGCAAGAGCCTGGAGAAGCCGCGAGGCCGTCTCTGCAGAGGGTGGGGCTGTGAGCCAAGGACAGCAAGCCATGCAGCTCTGGAGACCGGAACTGGCCAGGAAGCAGTCTCCCCCAGAGTCCCTGGCCCTGACAACATGGTGCTCTCAGCCCAGGGAAGATGTTTTCAGACTTATGACCTCTGGAACTGTCAGAGAACACAACACATTTATGCCACCGAGTTTGGGGAAGTTTGTCACAGCAGCCAGTGGAAACGCAGTACCAAGGCACTTGGCAGGCACACTACGCTGACTAGCACTGGCTTTTGTTGTCCCCTTCTTTAGGCCCTGAATCAAACTTTCTCTACACTTGAACAGTCCTCATTTGCTACTGAGTAAATGTTTTTGCAAATAAGCCTCAGAACATATGACAGCTCAGTTAAACACGCCCCACTTGTCTATGAAGGGAGTCAGGGGTAAATTCATTTACCCACTGCAGTCTCACGCAGCACCGGCTGGGGGCCCAGACAGGCACGATGGCAGGCACAGTCGCACTGGCGCTCGGTCCTGCTTTGGCTGAAGTCACAGGAGGTGTGCAAGGAGACCTCACGTCTACCCGTGTGAACGGAGGAGCCATCTGTTCACCTGTGAGGCAACCGGTGATCTTTCTGGCTTACAAAATAGGAGCATAAACCCATAAAAGTACAAATATGATGGGTACTATAAGCCAAAAGTGTCCACAGCTCATTCACACAGCTGGGTAAACGGAAAAAGTTTACCTGGGCTTATTTTACTTTTTTATTGTGAATTTTAAGTTACATAGCTAACAGTGAATGAATACATTCTCCTTGTAAAAAGTAAAAAACATCTCAAGTAAGGCTAAATAGTGTCTGTTTTGAGGATTATGTATCCACCTTCCCACCTTAGTCTCCTCCCTGGTTTACTCACGCTACTTTCATTCACCTTTCCAATTTTCAGCATGGGATATATTACCCAAAAATAACACTTCAGAGTATCTTATGAGCTAACACACACTGAAGCCATTTATGGCTATTTGTTATGCAAACAGAATCCTAAATAACGAGACTGAGGCTTGGGGAATGGGGGGCAAACAAAACGGCAAAGCCAAGTCAGTCTCTTTCTATAAAAGTCAACAAATAAAATCAGACAAAAAATGGAAGGAAGGCTTATTCCTTCCTGTAATTCATAATTCTGTCTGGAACTCTGCCCCTCCCTTCCAACATCATTTTGTCAGGATAGACGTGAACGGTGCCAAAGGCCTGGCTGTCTGGAGCTGTTTCGATAACCCCTTCTATGTTGACATGGTGCACACCGTAAGGGTCCTTAGAGTAGCCGCCATCGTGAGTGTGGCCAGCGAAGAAGCACACCACACACTTGTGAGACCAAATGACTGCCAGGGCGTCTCTGTAATTCCAGGCCAGGCACACAGTGTCAGAGGCTTCGGGGTAAATGGGAAGATGGCCTGTTCAAGAGAAGAAGAGTTATGAACCAATCAAGAAACGCCTCTTTCACAAAAAACAGGCTAGCAACGAGTACTCAGGAAAAAGAAAATGTGTACTGCTTATTCATCCTCGACTGAGAACAGAGGGAATCAACATACACAAAAAACTAGATACTCTACAGCCACATCTCTGGGGCATAAAGAAGTGGGAGACGGTTCACAGCCAAGGGGAGAGCAGCCGCTGTACACGCAGAAATCCAAGCTCTACGGGCTCAGGGTCTCAAGAGGCACAAACACCAGGGAAAACGGAGGGCGACCTGGGCAGGGCTGTCAGCGAAGGCAGCCACCAGTCAGGCAGATGCCATGCTGGAATCCAGCCTTGCCAACTTTCCTACGTGTACATGAGTGTTACACACATACAACAAGCTACTCGTAAGTAACACAACAGTCTAGGGAGGCGGCCATGGATTATATGTCATTTGTATAAATACTCGATGTTTTATAAAGAATTGACTTGTGCCACTTTAAATACCTCCAGGAGGTCAAGATGGTCACAGCCACTGTACAGGAGAAAACTAAGTTAGAGCATGGAACAGTCACGCTAGCTTCCCTGGGAGACAGAGGCAGAACTTCAGATTCCTGATGCCAAGACACATGTGAGGCCCTATCACATGGCAGGTGCAGTTTCATGCCCAAGTATGGGCGCTATAGCTCACTGCTCTTTACTTCTTCCCAGTAAATCACTTTCCTTTTTTCTGTTACCATTTATTTTTATTCTGAATATTTTTATTCTGCTTAAAAAATATTAGTTTTTTTTTTTTTTTTTTAAAGGGAGGCAGTAACAGGGTTAGCACACAGACATACACACACCCTATCACCACCACCACTCTCCAAGCTGTGGTAAGGGCTGAGTCCAAGGAGGCCATGTGACTTTCTCGACCCAGTATTATGCTAGACACATCTATCAAGTCCCAGTGGTGTCTCACACAGTCAGTTGTTCCCTTCTTCTCGAAATACTTGGCTGCAGAACACCGCCATGCCCCTATTCTTCTCCTAGCCATGACCACTTCTGATACTCTCACCCTCCTGTTCGGCATTCTCACTTCTCTGGGTCCGGTCCAGGCTGCCCGAAAGCTTGGTCCTCAGGATACACTACGCTATCTACCCCTAACAGCATAGCGACCTGTTAGTAATTTACAATTTTAAACATCAGGTCTATTCTTTCAACTTCCACATTTAGATATCCAGCCCAAACTTCGATTCCAAGTTTCTGACAAGTATGTCCACAATGCTCACTCAATCTCTCTCCTGATGTCTAAGAGGCATCTGACACTTGAAAAATATTTTCAAACCTGAACTCCTGAATTCTTCACCCAAAACCCCTCCTACTGCCGTGGTTCCATATCTCAGCTAACAGCAATGCCATCCTTCCAACTGAATGGCCAAAACTTGAGTAGGCCAAATACCACTGAGTAGCCAAAATCAAAGTGAAGAAACAAAATAAAATGGCTATCACCCGTTTTAAACTTTGCTAAAGAAAACCCAAGGCACTCAGTTATTACAGGTTTGTTTTACCTGGCCTCTGACCTGAGAGCAAAATGGAAGAAACCTATCAGAAGCTAATGCAGACAGGTGCGCTGAGAGAAGTGCAAAGAAACGGGAATACAGAGAGAGAGATGACAAAGGGGGCTCGTCTCAGGAGCTGCATGCCGTGAGCTACGCGGCTCAATCTCTTTGCGTTCAAAGACATCAGAGTATTCAGTACAGGTACACTTTGTACATTCAGTACAGGTAAAATTAACAGGTATGTTTTGGCAGCAAAAACCAAGAAGCAGAGACAAGAAGTATCCCATTCTGGAGACCACTTATTACAGAGCCAAACAGTGTCACATCAAGGCTATCACCCCTGAGAACACCTTATTTAATTTTATTTAATTTTCCAAGCCTTGAATGACGTTTGATAGTCTAGAAAAACTTCATTCTGAATAAAACACCATCTCGTGCACCATCTTATCACATCAGTGAAGTAAAAACTGATTTACAGAAATATAATTTATTTTTTGGCTGCCCAACGCGGCATTCAGGATTTTAGTTCCCCAACTAGGGGTCATAGAACCCAGGCCTCAGTAGTGAAAAGCGCCAAGTCCTAACCACTGGACCACCAGGGAATTTAGCTTCAGCCCCCACACCACGTACACCAGATATACCGCAACCCACATTCAGTTCATGTGTGTGCATGCGCATAAGCACCCACAAACATCGACATCTGAGTGTACTTTAAGCACCTCCAGATTCCTATGATCTCTGATGACAGTATGCCCTGAAAAATGACTCTAAATGAAAACAACACACTTATTTCCTTGCAACCACACGGAGGATTTACAGTCCTGCCAGACAGTCCTCTCACACTGGTCTCCCGGGACTCCAGCTTTGCTTCCAGTGGGCAGCAGAGGCCACTGCACCCACCAGCAGGACTCCTGAGGCTGAGATGTGGGACGGGGCCTGACGGGAATGTTTCACTTACACACATTGCTACACAAATTGATCCTATTTGGGGAAATTCTACTTTGAAACCTAAAAGGCCAAATCACAATCTCTAATATATGTTTTTCTCCTTTTTATTTTACAATTCTTAAACATTAATTTTATATTCAGATTGTTTCTCAACAAAGAGTTTTAAACTAAGCTTTTACTTTATAAAAAAGAGACATCTCAATATTAAACATTGTTAGTATGCTTTAACTAAACCCATTCTCTAAAATGCTAGAGTAACGGAATCATTTAAATACTTACTCACAATCACCACCTTTTCTTGGTTTCTGTCCGAGAATGTAAGAACTTCGTTCAGCCAGTTCAGCTGTTCTTGGCTAAATCCACCATTAAACTGGACAAACTGGGGCTCACGAAGTCCTGAAACGAATCCAGTCATTTACACCCATCAAATGTCAACACTTCTCTCACTTGGGCATCCAAACTTAGCTACCATGGGGGAGACTCGTGCTTTTTCATTCAGGAATACAGGGCAGCAGTTGACTTAAAATAGGGAACTAACAGAATTTAGAGCAACGTAAATCACGCTGTGTCCTACTCCTGATCTCAATACTCCTCTGCTTACTTCCCTTGCTCCCCGTTACAGAGAATACAAAACAGGCTGCTTTCCTGTCCACTGAGTCACTATAAAGTCACTTTCACCCCAGGCCCTTGTGCATTCTTCATTAACAAGGTCTTACTCTGCTTTGCATCTCTGCGTTTGTTTTTGTCTTGAACAATGTGCTCCACCCACTGTTCCAAAGGATGATGACTCCTTCTCACTCAGGTTTCAGCTGAAATGCTTTTCTCCTTAGAGAAGCTATTTCTGGCCAACTAACTACAATGGTACCTCTAGTCCTTTTCCGTAATACTATATGGTGGCGTTTATCACTTCTCTTTCATTTATTATCTGTCCTGCACACTTTCTTCTCTTGCTTCCTCCACTCTGTCCACAAAAAAAGTGGTGCTGTCAGTACTGCCTATAGCTCTGAATAGGTGCCCTAGTGAAAGTGCCCGGCCAGAGTATTAGGCCCTCAGACATCTGCTACATAAACGAATCTTGAACCAACTGCCACCACTCCATGTGCCTTGAGGTGAATGAGAACTCCTGACCCTGAACAACAGGACAGTATACTTTTACCTTAATCGTCCATCTTCCTGCTGAATAAAAGGTAGCTGAAGAATTTAAAGACAATGTATAAGATTCTCAGCTCAAAGGAATAATTCACCTTGAGGACTATTCAGTTCCGTATTTGGGTTGTGCTCCCTCAGTATCTTCAGACACTGCTGGTATTTTGGAGAAGACTGATCCACGCCCAAGACACTCATGTCATAAGCATCGAGTAAAATGAAGCGGAATTTAGGGAATGGTACAAAATGATATGCGTAATAATCCTCCGAGGGCACAGTCTCAGGATGGTGGGCAATCTGGTCTTCCAGGAACTTTGTGTTAAGTTTGGAGTTTGTTAAATAGTCTCTGCTGAAATTATAGAATTCGTGGTTTCCCCACGTGTGATGAACAGGGACTTTCAGCATTTGGAATGTGTTCATGACGCGCTCCAGTGACTTTTCTGATGCTTTGTACTGAGCATTGTATCCGTCGATAATGTCTCCAAGCTGAAGCACACAACGGGGAGGGCTGCTTTCTTGATTCCAGTGTTCAATAGCACCCTGTAAGTGAAGAAGACTGTGTCTGTAGTACCTCCGTCTGTTTCCCTGGAAATTATAGCCATCTTCCAAATCAGCATATTGAATATCTGCTATCACTCCAAAGGAGAAGAGACGTTCTGAGCTCTCACTGAGGGGTTCAGGTTCGGGCTTATAATCCATAACCTCCAAATAGCTTTCTAAATAAAGAAGATGAAAAAGGTAACTATATTATAAATGTCTTAATTTCCTACTGGACTGAAGAAAATAGTAAGATGAATATTAAACTTAATGGTCAAAATAAATTTATTTTAAAAAAGAAAAAAAAATAAATAAAATAAACTTAATGGTCAATCCACTAGGTAGCTAGGTAGAAAAAAGTGCATGGGCTTTAGAGTCTGTTGGTTTAAGTCCAAATTATCAAATCCTCAAAATGCTTCTGCTTCCTCACCTGTAAAATAGATAAACCTCTATTCTGCAGAAGAGCAGCAATTAACAAAAGGGTATTAACATATTAATGAACAGGCATTCTAGTTCCTGTGAAGTCAAATTCAAGTCTGGTATAATTTGTAATTTTTAATAAATATACACTAATTTTAAACACACACACATGCCCTTCTTCCACAGACACCAAATATTCTATCAAAAGCTCAGGACACCTAACTTTCAGTCAGGAACTGTTTTAGAACTTACTATTTAACATTGTAAATTTAATAGGAAGAAGCTGTATAAAAATACTTTAGTAAACAAACACAGGAACAAGCTATTAGAAGAATCACTCTGGCAAATAAGAGTTAACAGACCAGCTGAAAAAACATTAAATTCAATTTTAATGTATCTGACGGCTGTCTGATCAGTTAACCTACAACTGAGCAAAGAGGTGAACAACCTTTTATATGCTCACTGCCTGCATAAGCAAGGAACTTTTGTGTCTTTTTGTCGATTTGACAAAAACTTCTCCCTGGGGAAACAAACAGAGACATGGAGGGGGGCGACCTTAACCATAGGCAAGTTCAAGACAGAAAAATTTATTCAATTAAAAACGATTTGACGTGCTAAGTAAATATTTACTTCCAGCAGATATTCTAGAGAATTCCAGCATAATTCAGGAATCAAGAAACATGGGTAACAGCAGACCACCAACTTCCTGGTTAGTGAGCAGAGGAGCACACTAGCTAAAGATGCCAGTTCATAGAAAATATCATGTTCCAGGGTCACCATCGCCAGATGCTTCTGCTCAGTAGAAACCTTGGGGGGAAAAAAATCCCCCGCAGGAGTGGGATCCAAAGTTAAGGAAGTTAGAAGGCTGATTTCTGTTTGTTTGGAGTTTCTTTCCTATATTTTGCAAATTCGCCTCAGAGATGGAGAAGGGTAAGATTAAGACAGCAGATGTTGAAGCAAAGGCAAGACAGAATGAACGCGAGTTAAATTTTCGCAAGGAATGAAAAATAAACCTGTGAGTGCTCTCCCCCTCATTAGTGTCAGTCACTCAGTCATGTCTGACTCTTTGTGACCCCATGGATTGTAGCCCACCAGGCTCCTCTGTCCATGGGATTCTCTAGGGAAGAGTACTGGAGATGTCCAGGGGATCTTCCCGACACAGGGATCCAACCCGTCTCCTATAGCTAGCAGATTCTTTACCGTCTGAGCTACCAAAGACGACACCCCTCATTAGTAGTGGGCTTAAATAAACGTAGGTTTGTATCAATCACAGACCCCAGGGGGACCAAGTCCAGGGATGGGATATAACACAGAACAAACACTACTCCGTACAGTGCCGTTATTTGTAGTTCGGTTCCTTATAACTTGTGAATATANTCAACACTTCTCTCACTTGGGCATCCAAACTTAGCTACCATGGGGGAGACTCGTGCTTTTTCATTCAGGAATACAGGGCAGCAGTTGACTTAAAATAGGGAACTAACAGAATTTAGAGCAACGTAAATCACGCTGTGTCCTACTCCTGATCTCAATACTCCTCTGCTTACTTCCCTTGCTCCCCGTTACAGAGAATACAAAACAGGCTGCTTTCCTGTCCACTGAGTCACTATAAAGTCACTTTCACCCCAGGCCCTTGTGCATTCTTCATTAACAAGGTCTTACTCTGCTTTGCATCTCTGCGTTTGTTTTTGTCTTGAACAATGTGCTCCACCCACTGTTCCAAAGGATGATGACTCCTTCTCACTCAGGTTTCAGCTGAAATGCTTTTCTCCTTAGAGAAGCTATTTCTGGCCAACTAACTACAATGGTACCTCTAGTCCTTTTCCGTAATACTATATGGTGGCGTTTATCACTTCTCTTTCATTTATTATCTGTCCTGCACACTTTCTTCTCTTGCTTCCTCCACTCTGTCCACAAAAAAAGTGGTGCTGTCAGTACTGCCTATAGCTCTGAATAGGTGCCCTAGTGAAAGTGCCCGGCCAGAGTATTAGGCCCTCAGACATCTGCTACATAAACGAATCTTGAACCAACTGCCACCACTCCATGTGCCTTGAGGTGAATGAGAACTCCTGACCCTGAACAACAGGACAGTATACTTTTACCTTAATCGTCCATCTTCCTGCTGAATAAAAGGTAGCTGAAGAATTTAAAGACAATGTATAAGATTCTCAGCTCAAAGGAATAATTCACCTTGAGGACTATTCAGTTCCGTATTTGGGTTGTGCTCCCTCAGTATCTTCAGACACTGCTGGTATTTTGGAGAAGACTGATCCACGCCCAAGACACTCATGTCATAAGCATCGAGTAAAATGAAGCGGAATTTAGGGAATGGTACAAAATGATATGCGTAATAATCCTCCGAGGGCACAGTCTCAGGATGGTGGGCAATCTGGTCTTCCAGGAACTTTGTGTTAAGTTTGGAGTTTGTTAAATAGTCTCTGCTGAAATTATAGAATTCGTGGTTTCCCCACGTGTGATGAACAGGGACTTTCAGCATTTGGAATGTGTTCATGACGCGCTCCAGTGACTTTTCTGATGCTTTGTACTGAGCATTGTATCCGTCGATAATGTCTCCAAGCTGAAGCACACAACGGGGAGGGCTGCTTTCTTGATTCCAGTGTTCAATAGCACCCTGTAAGTGAAGAAGACTGTGTCTGTAGTACCTCCGTCTGTTTCCCTGGAAATTATAGCCATCTTCCAAATCAGCATATTGAATATCTGCTATCACTCCAAAGGAGAAGAGACGTTCTGAGCTCTCACTGAGGGGTTCAGGTTCGGGCTTATAATCCATAACCTCCAAATAGCTTTCTAAATAAAGAAGATGAAAAAGGTAACTATATTATAAATGTCTTAATTTCCTACTGGACTGAAGAAAATAGTAAGATGAATATTAAACTTAATGGTCAAAATAAATTTATTTTAAAAAAGAAAAAAAATAAAATAAAATAAACTTAATGGTCAATCCACTAGGTAGCTAGGTAGAAAAAAGTGCATGGGCTTTAGAGTCTGTTGGTTTAAGTCCAAATTATCAAATCCTCAAAATGCTTCTGCTTCCTCACCTGTAAAATAGATAAACCTCTATTCTGCAGAAGAGCAGCAATTAACAAAAGGGTATTAACATATTAATGAACAGGCATTCTAGTTCCTGTGAAGTCAAATTCAAGTCTGGTATAATTTGTAATTTTTAATAAATATACACTAATTTTAAACACACACACATGCCCTTCTTCCACAGACACCAAATATTCTATCAAAAGCTCAGGACACCTAACTTTCAGTCAGGAACTGTTTTAGAACTTACTATTTAACATTGTAAATTTAATAGGAAGAAGCTGTATAAAAATACTTTAGTAAACAAACACAGGAACAAGCTATTAGAAGAATCACTCTGGCAAATAAGAGTTAACAGACCAGCTGAAAAAACATTAAATTCAATTTTAATGTATCTGACGGCTGTCTGATCAGTTAACCTACAACTGAGCAAAGAGGTGAACAACCTTTTATATGCTCACTGCCTGCATAAGCAAGGAACTTTTGTGTCTTTTTGTCGATTTGACAAAAACTTCTCCCTGGGGAAACAAACAGAGACATGGAGGGGGGCGACCTTAACCATAGGCAAGTTCAAGACAGAAAAATTTATTCAATTAAAAACGATTTGACGTGCTAAGTAAATATTTACTTCCAGCAGATATTCTAGAGAATTCCAGCATAATTCAGCAATCAAGAAACATGGGTAACAGCAGACCACCAACTTCCTGGTTAGTGAGCAGAGGAGCACACTAGCTAAAGATGCCAGTTCATAGAAAATATCATGTTCCAGGGTCACCATCGCCAGATGCTTCTGCTCAGTAGAAACCTTGGGGGGAAAAAAATCCCCCGCAGGAGTGGGATCCAAAGTTAAGGAAGTTAGAAGGCTGATTTCTGTTTGTTTGGAGTTTCTTTCCTATATTTTGCAAATTCGCCTCAGAGATGGAGAAGGGTAAGATTAAGACAGCAGATGTTGAAGCAAAGGCAAGACAGAATGAACGCGAGTTAAATTTTCGCAAGGAATGAAAAATAAACCTGTGAGTGCTCTCCCCCTCATTAGTGTCAGTCACTCAGTCATGTCTGACTCTTTGTGACCCCATGGATTGTAGCCCACCAGGCTCCTCTGTCCATGGGATTCTCTAGGGAAGAGTACTGGAGATGTCCAGGGGATCTTCCCGACACAGGGATCCAACCCGTCTCCTATAGCTAGCAGATTCTTTACCGTCTGAGCTACCAAAGACGACACCCCTCATTAGTAGTGGGCTTAAATAAACGTAGGTTTGTATCAATCACAGACCCCAGGGGGACCAAGTCCAGGGATGGGATATAACACAGAACAAACACTACTCCGTACAGTGCCGTTATTTGTAGTTCGGTTCCTTATAACTTGTGAATATAAGTTCCAGAGAGTTCAGTCATACTTGACTAGTCCTTGTCACCCTGCACTGCTCAAATATCCTAATCATTTTTTTCTTTTTAAAGTCAAACAGTATTTCAAGTGCAACGGGTGCAAAGCGGTCAACGACCAGCCTCCTGGTTGGGCTTGCCGAGGGCGCCCGACAGGGTGGGGAGGGGGGCTGCCTGGTCCCGCCAGTCTCCCGACACCCTTTTCTCTTTTCCAAGGCTAGGGGCGCCGGGGGAGGAGCAGCTGCTGCGGGCGCCGAAGCCTGGGGTCCCTGGGCTGTACTCAGGCCTCTCGGCCCAGAACCTGACGCGGAGCCCAGCCCCGGAGGTTGCCCCCTCCTCCGGCACCTGCCCCCATCCCGCGAGCCCGGCAGTCTACCTGGTCAGACCGGCCCGCGAAACCCCCGCCCAGCCCGTTCCGCCCCGCCTCCGGCCGCGAGGAACCACCTACCGCGCGCCAGCTCCTCGGCAAAATGCTCTCTGGCTACCGGATGGGCTACCGCGTCACCATCGAGCGCAGCGGAAAGAGCGTCTCTCCCTCACTTCCGGAGGAAGCGGAAACGGCGCCGGAAGTCGAGGGGCGGGTCAAAGGAGGCGCGGTCTCTCGAGCTCATGGCGGGGCTGTTGCTCGCCCCTGGCTGGGTAATGCGGCTTCCGGGCCGCCAACTTTGGCGTCTCTTGCCTCGCGGATTCGGGGTTTGGGGCCCAGGGAAGGAGACCCATAGCGTCTTGCTAGGGCGGCTTTGCGCGAGGCCAGAGGAGGCATGGCGGGCCTCGGGGCTCGCTGCCTGCTTCCTGGGGAGCCGCCCCCTCAGCACTGCAATGCCGCCCCCGCCCGGGTCGTCAGGACCGGAGTGGAAGGGCGGCGGAGACCCCATGCGCCCCTCGAAGCCCGGAGTGAGTACATACCAGAGCCTTGCCTTTGCTAGTCTCGGCTGTCGGTCAGCCCTGCGCCCTTCCCATACCACTTAGTCATGACCTCAGAAACCACGCTACCTGGCCTCAGGTTGACCTCCACCCAGCCTGCTCACCTGAGTCACAGAATCTCATCCCGCGTTCCCCTCCGTTTTGCACGTACCCGCATCATTAAAGGGGCTTCCCTTGTGGCTCAACTGGTAAAGAATCCCACCTGATAAAGAATCCGCCCGCAATGCGGGAGATCTGGGTTCGATCCTGGGTTGGGAAGATCCCCTGGAGAAGGGAAACGCTACCCACTCCAGTTTTCTGGCCTGCAGAATTCCATGGATACAGTCCATGGGGTCGCAGACAGTCGGACACGACTGAGCGACTTTCACTTCCAGAGTTAAAGAAAGATACCGGACTTGGATTTTAGATAGCTATTGCGCGAAGAAAATAAGTTTCAGGTTTTCTCAGGGGGTCTCGACCGTAAGTTTGCCATAATTAAAGAGTTAACGTTTTTATAATTTGTCACTCGACTCTCTCTTCAGAGGCTTGGTGTGTTGTATGCTGATACTGAGCAAATGTGCGTCATGGTTGCGTGCTGGGTATGCCTTTTTCCCTTTGGTTTTTCCTGGATTCTAGGACCCCAAAGGAACTTAGGAGCTACTAGGCTGTAGTGATAAGTAAGAGAAGTGGTTATTGGAGCTGGGGGAAGATTAATGAGTTATTTTACTTATCGCGGGCCTTAGAAGAAAGTACAAAGAAATAATGATGCCATTTGCAAGAAGTTCCACTTTTAAGTCTCTTCTACTTTGGCTTTGTTACTTCTGGAAACCAGATTTAGGTTCACCTCCCAGATTTATTTGGTTTATTTCTCAGTATCTGCACAAGCAGGTGATTAACTGATTTTTAAATCAGCAGTTGGGATCTCAGTCACACGGGGTAACACTCATGGTGCTTGAGCCTTGCGTGCTGTTTTCAGGTGAACAGAAATTGATTTAGGGAACGTTCCCTTGGAAAGAAGTGCCTTAGTAATTGTGTTAGGAGCTCAGATGCAACTGTGTTTTTTCATCCCAAGGTACTGTGAAACATCCTGTCTGTTTAACAAGATCGAGCACTCTGTGTATGTATTTTAGAAACTACTGTAATAAATTTAGTGTAATTAAATGAAGTTTACTAATTCTTTTAATTTTGAAATCTCTGCCCCAGTAGCCTGTTTCCTGGAAGTCTTTAGCCGTCACATTTGCTATTGGAGGAGCTTTATTGGCTGGAATGAAGTACTTCAAGAAAGAAAAGACGGAAAGTAAGTAGATGCCATCCAGTGAGCTCTTAATGTAACCCTTCCTGGCTATGGACTAGCATCTTGGTGGTGTTGGTGTTAAGCTTTGTATCTTGAAATAATTTTATGTTTATGATAGAGTTGTAAAAATGACAGAGTTCCCACATATCTTTCACGTTATCCTCACCTAATGTTAACATCTTGTATAACCGTGAGTATTCACTATACTACAAACTTTATTTGGGTTTCGTCTGTTTTTCCACTGTCCTCTTTGTTCAGGGCACACTGTTCAGCTTACTGTGGACAGATTAGGATGCAGATGGAAAGAAGTCCAGAGGGTACAAAGATGACTAAGGTGCAGTCCAGCCATCGAGGCGTGCATTGAGTGAAGCAGACAGAGAAGCAAAGGACTTCACTCAATGAGGTTCTGCCCGGCCAGGGGAAGTTATAAGAACCTAGGGTGGGAACGCCAGGAGCTGCTCTGGATTAACTCTTGGAGTTTAGAAATTGTTTACAAGAACTTTATATTTTAGTGAGTATTTCAGGACTTTTAAGGTTTGTTTTAGAAGTTTCTAGTAAATCCCTAAAGTATCACTTACTCTGTTTTGATTCTTTAGAGAGTCTCTTTTGAAGCCATTATACAGAGGATAATGTTTATATCTGGGAGTGAGAATATGTAGGCTTTAGAACCTTAGGAATATTAGCACCATATTGATACACAGATATATTTCTTTTGTGTAGCAAGCAGTGTTTTACTAATTACGATTTTCATATTTTAATATGCACTTAAGTTGTTTCAGTTTCAAAATGAAACAAACTTGACAAACTAGGAAAGTAATAGTAGAGACAGTTCTAGAAAATCGAAGCTTCTTTTGACTTTAGTTTGGAATTTTTATCTTCTGTTAATAGTCTTATAAAAACTTGTATTATGAAACAGTATTAAAAGTGAGAGTATTTTCTGACATGATGCTGACATGATCATCTCCAAATACTTTATTGTGTATTTTCTACAAACAAGAACATTCTTCAACATGGCCACAATACACTCAACAAAATCAGAAAATTACTGCTATTCAGTCTTCAGATCTTGTTCAAGTTTTGCAAATGATACCCTCCTTTTATTTTTTAAACATTTTTTGGCCGTTCCTCATGGGATCTTTGTTCCCCCACTAGGGATTGAACCCTCACTCCCTGCAGTGGAAGCGCACAGAGTCTTAACCTTTGGACTGCCAGGGAAGTCCCAACTGTTGCCCTCCTTTTACAGCAGAAAGATCCAGTGTAGAACCATACCTCATAGCTAGTTCTCACTTTGTTCTCCTTCAGTCTGTAACAGTTTTGCAGCCTTTACCTGACTTTCATGACCTTGACAGCTTGGAAGATCACAGGCCAGTTATTTTGTAGACTGTCCCTTAGTTTGGGTTTTTCTGGTATTTTCTCCTGATTAGATTGAGGATGCTGTGTTCTTGTTGCATTTAATCAGGTGTCACATGATTTCAGTTTGTCCCATTACTGATAAAGTTCAGTCTAATCACTTGATTAAGGTGGTGTCTGTCACTCTTCTCTACTGAAGATGTAATTGTGTGTTTTGTGATGTCCATTTATATAGGTAAATATTCTGTATTTATGCATGTAAATATTCTGTTCCCCATCAGATTCAATTCATGTATTTATGTCAGTGTGGGCTTATGATTTTCTTGCAAGCCAGTGAGTTGTAGTCCATTATTCTCTTTAGTTTGATGCTCCCATTGTCCCAGATTGGTCAATGGGAGTTCCTTTGAACAGACTTGTTTCCTTCCAACAGTCCCCCAATATTCTTTTGAGTTCATCCTTAATTCTAGTGCGGTAGAATGTTCTGGGATCATGTACTTTCTCTGCCCTAACCCTCGTACCAGCCATTTCTCTAAAGAGCCTCATTTCCTTTCAGTGGAAGATGATGATATTTGGAAGTCAGGATATGAGCTCATTGCTGTTGGGCTGTGTCCACTCCTGCGTCCTTTTAGTGGACCGAGCTAGGAAAGAGATATACATGTTTATAGCTATATTTACTTCTGTATCTATATGTATTGAAACCATAAGTTCATATGCTACCTCCCATTTCTTTCCAGCATTTCAGCGTTTGTTCTACTGTCTCTTTCCATTGTCCTAACTCCTTTTCCATTTAACACTTATATTTAGCATATTTACTTATTTGATCAGGTTCCCGTATGTAACTATGGTCACGTTTCTTCTGTCCTCTCCCCTTGCAGCTGCCCTCCTGCACACTCAGGCTCCAACATCACTGCCAGGCCACCCACCTCTCCCACTTGGTCTCAGACATTCTGTTCTGCTATGACCCTCTTCCACCCCATCATGGCTACGCATAGTGGCTAAGGATTGAATTGTTCTGGAAGAGGAAGAAATTTTTTTTTTTTACTGCCTTTTTTTTTATAGTCCTTATTATGTACAATAGCATTTCATTTCATTTTACTTTATGCTTATTTCTCTTAAAATATATATTTTTAAGCTTCTTGGAAACAGGCTATTTCTTCCACATTTTATGCCCACAGTCATTAATATAGTGTGGACCATAGATCAGGCTTTTGAGAACTTGTGGTAAGATTGACTTTTTTTTCCTCTCCTTCTGTTTGTGTTTTTTTAAGAACTGGAGAAGGAACGGCAGCGGAGCATTGGAAAACCTTTACTTGGGGGCCCGTTTTCCCTCACAACTCATACTGGCGAGCCCAAAACTGATAAGGACTACCTGGGTCAATGGGTATTGATTTATTTTGGTTTTACTCATTGTCCTGATATCTGTCCAGAAGAACTAGAAAAAATGATTCAAGTCGTGGATGAAATAGGTAAGAAAGCTGTCTCATTCTGTAGAAAGTACATGTTTACCTGATGCCCTTAAGGTTACTATGTTTTTCATATTCTTATGTTACTGGTAGGTGGAGGGTTGTAATTATTCAGTTTGTGAGAACATAATAATCTCAGTGTTAGTCTTGTTAGTTGCTGTGATTCCTGTGACCTTATTCTCCACCAAAGAGGAAGTTTGTTTTGAAGCTAAATGTTAGATTGCTTAAAAATGTTGATGTGGTCTGGATCTCCTTTAACTCTGCCTTGTGTCCCTTGCTTTTTGTATTCTTTCATCATAGACTGTGCCATTGTCTTTCCCCCAGTGACTGCTGGTTAGACTAAGAAATGAATTGTTCCAGGATATTTAGACGTTATTAACAGTTTCCTGGCACTTGAGAAATGGTTGTGGGGGGAGGCGGGGGCGGGAATCCTAGAAACACTGGATTGGATTAGAAGACAGGCTGTCCACACGATGTGATTCTGAGTAACAGCGTGTCCACACTGGTGCGGGTGTTTACTAGGATTTGTATCTGACTGCACCACAGACGAGTATGTACCTGCACTTCCTGAGGCTTACCTCCCCTCCCCCATCGGTGTTAGCTGTCCCTCTGTGTTGCCTGACCGCCTTGCTGTGCTGCACACTGCTGTGATGGCTACTTGTCTTCTCCTTTAGAATGTAAATAATGGCTAACGAGAACTTTCTTTCAGACAGTATTCCAACTCTGCCAAATTTAACTCCACTTTTCATCACTATTGACCCAGAGAGGGACACAAAAGAAGCCATCGCCAGTTATGTCAAAGGTATTTCTTATTTCCAACACTTTACGTCTGTTTAGTGCTTAGAGTTTTTGAAAGATCAGCTCACTCAGCCTTGTGAGATACAGGGACAGGTGGTACCATCACTTGTACAGGTGGATAGAAAGTGGCTCAGAACTGTGACTCTGTCTGGTAGGTAAATTATTTTGTCACAGGGGAAGGGTTGAACTTAGCCTTCATGTATCAAAAAGGAAAGAGAGAGCCTTGAGTTGAAAGGCCGTAATTGCCTCTGGGCAATTCATCAGGAGCTTCTTGATGAAATGAAAGAGGAGAGTGAAAAAGTTGGCTTAAAATTCAACATTTAGAAAACTAAGATCATGGCATCCAGTCCCATCACTACATGGCAAATAGATGGGGAAACAGTGACAGACTTTATTTTCTGGGGCTCCAAAATCACTGCACATAGTGACTGCAGCCATGAAATTTAAGACGCTTGCTTATTCCTTGCAAGAAAAGCTGTGACCAGCCTAGACTGCATATTAACGAGCTGAGGCATTACTTTGGCAACAAATGTCCATCTAGTGAAAGCTATGGTTTTTCCAGTAGTCATGTATAGTTGTGAGAGTTGGACCATAAAGAAAGCTGAGTGCTGAAGAACTGATGCTTTTGAACTGTGGTGTTAAGAGAAGACTCTTGAGAGTCCCTTGGACTGCAAGGAGATCCAACCAGTCCATCCTAAAGGAAATCAGTCCTCAATATTCATTGGAAGGACTGATGCTGAAGCTGAAACACCAATACTTTGGCCACCGAATGTGAAGAACTGACTCGTTGGAAAAGACCCTGATGCTAGGAAAGACTGAAGGCAGGAATAGAAGGGGACAGCAGAGGATGAGATGGTTGGAAGGCCTCACCAACTCGATGGACATGAGTGTGAGTAGGATCTGGGAGTTAGTGATGGACAGGAAAGCCTGGTGTGCTGTCGTCCATAGGGTCGCAAAGAGTCAGACATGACTGAGCTATTGAACTGAGCTGCAGTTCAGTTGCTTCTGATTCCAGCTCAGAACCTCATTCTCCCTTTCATAAAATTAGAGCAAACATGCATTCTGGGAGTATGTTCATTGGGAGATAAGAAAAATAACTAAATATAAACACATTTTTGAACTCAGTGCATATTTTATAAATCTAAAATATAAATGATAAACACATAGCTGTTTTAAGGAAGAATTTCAGTTCAAACATCTCAACTTGTACTTAAAACCTATTAGAAGGTACTTTCAAAGGCTAGAAATTATGGTAGAATTAAGGGTGAAAATTTAGTTTCTTATGAGTTTGGGTAATTTCTCTGAATTCAAGTTTTTTCAGCTAAAAAAAGTGATGAGAACATAGTATTGTAAATAAGCTATAATTCAATTAAATATAATTCAAGTAAGAGAAAATATGTAAAAGGAAAGAAAAGAATGACTTGTTAAAATTCATGTGATTAAACACTGGAAGCAAAAAAATAATGAGTAAAAATCTGATCAGACCGGTTTTGTGGTTATACTGGTGCATGGAACATGGGTGCTTAAAAGTCAGGAATTTCGATTTTAATTATGGTGAAATTGATTTAAGCTACTGATCAGAAGGACTAGTGAATTGTTTCTAATTACTTTTATTACATGACACCTAATACATACTCTCAAGAACGTTGAGTTATTTTCAAATGTGCTTTATGAAAGACCTGCTGTGTGTTTTATTATTTAACACATGTCATGAGAGATGGTTGATATGTAAAAAGAGCACTTAGAGTACAGCATAGTGTGTTCCTTTTAACACATGGAACTCGGGACGCCATCACCACAGTCCGAGTGAACGTATCCATCACCCCCGTCAGCTTCCACGTGCCCTTGCAATTCACGTCGCTCCCCTGCACCTACCTTCTATCACCAGGCAACCACTTATCTGCTTTCTGTCAATACAAATTAGTTTGCAAATTTATTAGTTTATGTAAGTGGGATTATACAGTATATGCTGTTTTTTTCAATGACTTCCTTCAGTATAATGATGTTGAGATTCATCCATGTTGGCTCAGATAGTAAAGAGCCAGCCTGCAGTGCAGGAGACCTGGGTTCGATCCCTGAATCAGAAAGATCCCCTGAAGAAGGAAATGGCAACTGACTCCAGTATTCTTGCCTGGAAAATCCCATGGATGGAGGGGCCTGGTGGGCTACACCCCATGGGGTCACAAAGAGTCAGACATTACTGAGCTACTAACACACATACACAGACACACACCCTCAGTATAATTATGTTGGGATTCATCCATGTTATGGTGTGCATCGGTCGTTTATTCATTATTATTGTTCAGTAGTATCCCATTGATGGACATTGGAGTTATTTCCAGTCTCTGATCCTTACAAGTAAAGCTGTTGAGAGCACTCATGTGCACCTCTGTATGGACAAATGCTTTCATTTCCTGTGACTTCCCTGGTGGCTCAGACGGTTAAGCGTCTTGTCTACAATGTAGGAGACCCAGGTTCGATCCCTGGGTCAGGAAGATCCCCTGGAGAAGGAAATGGCAGTCCACTCCAGGACTATTGCCTGGAAAATCCCATGGACAGAGGAGCCTGGTGGGCTACAGTCCATGGGGTCGCAAAGAGTCAGACACGACTGAGCGACTTTACTTATGCTTTCATTGCCCTTGAGTAAATAGCTCGGAGTGGAGTGGCTAGGTCATGTAATAGGTGAGTGCTTAACTTTTTAAGAAGCTGACAGACTTTTTACCGAAGTGGTTGTGCATTTTTACACTCCCACTGGCACTATATGAGAGCTCCAGCTCCTCCACATCCTTGCCACAGTTGGTAAGGTCAGTCTTTTTAATTTTAGCCACTTCAGTAGGTGTTCTAGTGGTGTCTCATTATGGCTTTAATAATACATTTCCCTTAATAACTTTTAATATTAAGCATCTTTTCATGCCATTGCTTGCCATCTGAATGTCTTTGGTAAAGTATCTCCACATCTCTTTTTCATTTTTATGGAGCTGTTTGTTTTATTTTACTTAAGTGTTTATTATTTATATTCCTGATAAAAATCTTTTATTAGGTGCATGATTTACTCATATTTCCTTTTAGCCTATGGCTTGTCCTGTCAGCCATGTATTTTGAAGCGCAGTTTCCGTTTTGGAGGGCTTCCCTTGTGAGTCAGCGGGTAATCCGCCTGCAATGTCAGAGACCTGGGTTCGGTCCTGGGGTTGGGAAGATCCCCTGGAGAAGGGAAAGGCTACCTACTCCAGTATTCTGGCCTGGAGAATTCAATGGACTGTATATTCACAAACACAACTGAGTGACTTTAACTTTTCACTTCACACTTCCATTTTGGAGAAGTCCCATTTATTAGTTTGTTCTTTTATATTAATGGATAATTTTTTTGGTTTCATCTGTGAGAAATACTTGCCTAACCCAAGGTTACAAAGGATTATTTTCTTATTGAAGTT
Organism: Neotragus moschatus; assembly: GCA_006410615.1. Classification (NCBI taxonomy): domain Eukaryota; kingdom Metazoa; phylum Chordata; class Mammalia; order Artiodactyla; family Bovidae; genus Neotragus; species Neotragus moschatus. The sequence goes on along the minus strand of SJYA01002932.1, from coordinate 5,616,239 downwards.
TTAGAATTTTTATTATAAGCAAAATTTATATCCACAGCTTACAGGTTTGTCAGAAATTGGAGCAATAGCATTGTTATTTTTTAAAAGTAGGTGTAACTCATTGGGTAATAAATGATCTCAAATTTAAATATGTGTCATACTGACTTTTGTTTATCATCACATATTAACCAAACTTAGGTATCCCCAAATGAGTAGATGTTTGAGTTCTGTACCTAGTGGAAATACCAAGACCCTATGGTAATATTCTTCATTAGTAAGTACAGTGGTTGATGATGATACCATTTCTAGTTGCATTTGGGGAGAATTTTAAGTATTTAAGTTGGTATTTAGAAAATTACTGGAGTTTCAGCAATTGTTTTAAAAGGTTTGGATGTGCAGCTAGTTCAGGCTTCACTTGACTTCTCTTCATTTACTCAGAGAATGAGGGGAGTAAGACAGACCACCTTGCTTTTTTAGTTTCTGAGCAGTTTTTCAATTTAGAATGAGTTAGACCAGAGGATGATAATGGGCTTTATCTCCCTTTGAAAGAAAGTGCTGCTATTAAATACTGGACTCAGCTCAATGGTCTGATGAATCCAAGTGTTGTAAGTGACTTCCCAAGCTTACTTATGCAAATTCCAAAAACTTAATAGCAAATGCATGCTGTGAGATTATGTGCTGGAAAATGAGGCACAGGTATTTTGACCTGGCATGGACTAATCATCAGCCAAGTTTTTTCTCATGATGCAATGGAAAACTGTCATGTTTAATTCATAAGAATATCTTTAAATTTCAGCATATCTCAGAACTTTACCTAAATGTTTAAAAACAACTATATTAACAAAAGTTAAGACAAATAATTAGAATACATTGCTTCCAGCTTTATTAGATAATCATGAAAGGATTTGACATACATTATCAAGAACTTTTGGTTTCATTGCTCTTCTCTATTAATACCCTGTTTTAAGTTTCATTGATTTCCGCTCTAATTCTCTTCTGCATACTTTGGATTTAATTTGCTCTTTTTCTAGATCCTAAGGGAAAAGGCAGTGGCACCCCACTCCAGTACTCTTGCCTGGAAAATCCCATGGATGGAGGAGCCTGGTAGACTGCAGTCCATGGGGTCGCAAAGAGTCACAAACGACTGAGCGAATTCCTTTCACTTTTCACTTTCATACATTGGAGAAGGCAGTGGCAACCCACTCCAGTGTTCTTGCCTGGAGAATCCCAGGGATGGAGGAGCCTGGTGGGCTGCCGTCTGTGGGGTTGCACAGAGTCGGACACAACTGAGCGACTCAGCAGCAGCAGCGGCAGCAGTAGCCAGGCTTTATGTCTTCTTTTCTACTATGTGCATTCAATAAGTCATGTTTCCATTTTGATTTTTAAGTTTCTCTTGAGATTTCTTCTTTGGCCCATGTGTTGTTTAGAAGTGTGTTTAATTTCCGTGTGTTTTAGGGATTTTCCAGATATCTTTCTGCTGTTGATTTCTGGTTTAATTCCAGTGTGGTCTGTCTTGGTGAATGTGACATATATCACAGAGGAAATTTTTCATTTGTTTTACATGAATTTCTTCTTTGAAGCCTGAAAAACTATTGAGGGACTCGCAGGAAAAAAGTGGCAGTAACTTTATAACTGTTTTTTGAAGTAGGGATGATGTTTTTTTGCCTCTTCTTTTTCACTGTCTTTCTCATTTTATATTTAGAATTTTCTCCCAAACTGATTGGCTTGACTGGCACAAAAGAAGAGATCGATCAAGTGGCCAGAGCGTTCAGGGTGTATTACAGCCCTGGCCCCAAGGACGAAGATGAGGACTACATAGTAAGTAAATGCTCGGTTTCAACACCTGGGTGGTTTCCCAGGTCTCAGACATATATAAGCTTTCCATGGCGGCTGGCTTTAAAAGCAAAATGAAAGTGGTAAATAATCTGAGATGATAGCAAATTCCTTAATAATTAGGGATGCTTGAGAGGATAGAACAGTATATATAGTTTTTGAAGGATGATTAATTTATATTTTTCGTTCTAATAGTTTAATTGCCCACTTTTCTCATGGCACATAAAATTGTAGAGCAGCACATTAAAATCTGGGATATCTTAAATTCACTAGAGATAAAATAATCATTTGGGGCAAAGCTCATTTTTAGTTTATAAACACTATTGGTTCTCTCTGCCCCCTAATGAAGAGGTTTAAGAAATATGCCCCTTCTGAGAAACAGTATTAGGCCTTAGGGACCTGCATTTTTGGGTTGAGTTCGTAAGAATTCTGAAAACCAAGAGGAAAGAAAGCCATGGGCAGTTACTTTTATAAGACTTCTTTTCATCCCAATGTTATACATGTACGTAATGTTGTGTTTGGTTGCATTTGCAGCTGGTATGCTCTGCATAATTAGGTGTTCAACATGCTTTTTTAATGAACAAATTCTATTAGGTGGTTCTTCTGCAGCTCTTACTACGTTAGAGAGCCGTCTTCGAATTCATCAGCAGTACCCAGGAGTCTCAGTCACCTTGTTCCTCCTCTTGTCGGTAGTTTCTCAGTGAAGCGTAACACCACCTCTACCCACCCAGTTTCCTTCCCAACATGAGCATACTTCCCTATCACATGAAGGACTTACATTGTATTTTAATATTTCAAGGTTTTTCCTCCGTTGTCATGCTCTATTTTCTCTGTAATATTGTTGTGACAGAGTGATGAATCATAAGAGACGTTCCAGCTGCAGAGCTGGTTTTGTAGGAAGACAGTCAGGACCTTGACTCCCTGGTGTGCCGGCAGCGCCATGGCCAGCTCCCAGGAGGGTGTGCAGAGGGAGCGGCTCACTGCAGTGCTGCCTCTACAGCCCATGAGATTTCCCCACCACCTTTGGACCCGGAGCATGTGGGCGCCTGATGCTTTGGCCTAAATTAAGGTGTGCTTCTGGTCCCTTTGCCTTAAGCCCACACAGTAATCTTATTTTTAATTCTGGTGCCTCATAGACTTAGGGAAACTTGACTTCATGGGAGGAAAAAATCAGCATTTTTTCTTACACTCTTAAGTTCAAGTGAAGTAGGAGGACCTACTGTGGTTTCCTCTTGTCGCACTAACAGCATGAGAAGAAGCCGAGGAGAAAGGAGAGCTTTTCAGACTTCTTGATCTTTCTGTAAAAGAGAGTTGTGCTCACTGGTTTTGAGCTTAACTTATGATAATAGTGGGAGCATTTGAGCTAGTCAGTCAGACTGCCAGGGTTGAACAGCTTTATTAAATTAAACATACAATTGTCAACTAGTTAGCATGCCTTAGTCTTATGCTTATAGCTGATAATTCTAAAGTTAAATTTTATAGATTAGACCAAACAACCTAAAATACTCAGTTAAAACATTCAGCTAATGTTAAGAGATAGTTTGCTGAACCCAGAGCGCTGCTTACCGCAAGAATGTGATTTGGGTCACACTGCTGTCAGACACCCACCTCTATCATCAACTGACCCTCATTGTTTTTTATTTAAAATACCTTGAGGGAATTCCCTGGTGGTCCAGTGGTTAGTACTCCATGGTCTCATTACAAAGGCCAGAGTTCAGTCCCTGGTTGGGGAACTAAGATCCCACAGGTTGAGCAGTGCAGTAGACAGGTAGATAGGCAGACAGACAGATAAAAGTACTTGGAAAGCGTTGAGCTGGTTGGTCTTCACTTAGTAAGAGTGCATCTTTTCTTGTCTGACCATAACCAGCAGTGAAAGGCAAGGTGCCAGTGAGCTCATAAACATAAACCAAACACAGGGGCTGAGATTTGTACCCTAAGATACCCATGCAGATAATCCAGAATATGGGTGTTAATCTTTTAATCTTTGAAATGTGAATGAATATTTAAATCTTGCGGAGATTGCTTAAGCCCTCTAGAACCCATCTGAGACCCTTTTTTGAGAAATAAATACTGATCTACTACCATAGAAAGCGATGTTTTGATAAGAATCAGCGACATTTGCAAAATCAGCCAGTAGGAGGAGACATTCTCCAGCTTCTTGGTTTTTTCATACTGGTGTGATTCTGTTCCTTGAGGTGGTAGGGGAGCTTAGGATTTAAGGACATGCAAGGAGTGAGGGAGCACTTTAAGATGGAGAAGTAAAGGAATGAGGTTTTCTTAATCTCAGTAGCAACAGAGTTGAGCTTCCGGCTTTGAATGCTTGTGGCATCCTCAGACCCATAGTGTGCATAACCTGAACATGCTACACCTTCCTGACACCTAAGTGTGCAAGCCATCGTGTGCTGTGTGTAATGTTGTATTATTTTCTCAGTGTTAGTTAGAAAATACTTTTGGAAAAGAATACACATGGCTTTCAAACCTGAGATGTTCAGTCTTAATAAAAGAAGTGTGAGTTGTGTAATGTGATGTCATCTTTCACCTGTTGGATCAGAAAGGCCAAATATATTGTCAATGTCTTATTTACGGAAAGAGAAAATAATACAGTGAGTGAAATTGGACCCACTGGCACTTCCATACCTTGTTGATGGGATTCAACTGATACGCCCTCTTCAGAAGGCCATTTGTATTATCATCAGCACGTAAAGCATTTAAATACTTTTTAGGTTAGAGACTCTATTTTTTGGAATCTGCCCTACAGATAAAACCTACAGCGTTATTTGTAAATGGACTGAAAAACCAAGTAACCATTTTTTAAAAGACTTCTATGCATGTACTGATACAGAACAACATCCAGTTTATTGCCAGGTGGGGGAACAAGTATAGTGTGGTGGTGGTTACTCAGGTGTTTCTGACTCTTTGCATCCCCAAGGACTATAGCCCGCCCAGCTCCACTGTCCATAGGCTTTCCCAGTCAGGAGTACTGGAGTAGGTTGCTGTTTCCTTCTCCAGGGGCTCTTCCCAACCCGGTGATTAAACCTGCATCTCCTGCATTAGTAGGTGGGTTTCTTACCACTAAGCCATAAAGGAAGCCCCATAATGTGTTGTCACTTTTGCATAAAAAGAAATAGGTGGGTATTGACACACTGATAAATGCAAAAGGATTGTCTGGAAGAATCCAGCAGGACCTGGTGGCAATGGTGCCACCTGAGGAGAACTTAGGGAGTCTGGAGGAGTATGTATGTATGTGTACAAACTTGTATGTTAGAAATACTGTGTGGTTGCTCCCCAGCATTCCTACAGAGACGGTGGTGAGACAGTCCAAAGATTATGGACTTTGGAATGGGGGAGATCTAGGCTCCAAGCTTGCTCTGGCACTTACTAATTATGTCACTTGCCCCCCCTGGAGCCTGTTTGTCGAGTGCAGAGCAGATAATACCTGTCTCCTGGGTTAAGATGACATGTGGAAGTGCTGTCAGCGGATGGTAGTGTCCTTTCTCTGCACTAGAAACTACTCAAACTTTCGGTGGAAACAGATGATAATTTGCTCTGCCCACAACCCCAGTGAACACTGAGATGTGGCTACTGACAAGTCTGACAGTTTGGGTGGGACAGTATTTTTACTATGTGTAAGAATGTAATTTATATGAGGGATACGCATAAAATTAAGCCAAACGCACACTGAAATTCTGGTTTTTTAAGGAAGAGAGAGAACAGAATAGAAAGTATAGGAATAAAGAAGAAACGGGGTGAAAAAAGAAGAGGTGTGAGCTGTGGAGTAGGGCGTCAGGAGATGCCTGGAGGCCTCAATCTGACTCTGTCAGCTGTTTGGAGAAATGCAGGCCCCTGTCCTCCTGAGGCTAGTTACCCCCAGACCCCTGAGGGCAGCAGCTGTCTGAGTCCCTGGGTCTGCATTCTTTCCGATGTGAGTAGGCTAGGACTCTTTCCATTTGCTCTCTCTTTACGAATGTGTATGTGTGAAAGCATGACATCTTCACAGACGTCGCCTGTGTGTCCGGGTATATTTGGGGTGTCTCCAGTCTGGTATGTGTGATCACATTCCTGTCTTTGTCTTGCCGAATAGCAGTCAAGCCTGGAATAAATTCCATGGATTCCAAGGGCCAGGTCTAATGCTTCTTTTGAATCACTGATATCTGAACTAAATACTGTGTTGGAATTTATATATACTATGTGTTTAGTGGTTAGTGTTCTGGGTTTTTTCTCATAAAACATGACAAGTAGAATTAAGGATGTGATGAATGATAACTAGTTCTTACAAAAACATAAAAGAACTTAATAAAGAAAGTAATTTCTCACCAACACTTTTAATCCCGTGGGATATCTCTTTATGATATGGGTTAAGGGGTCAGATAAAATATTTTACTCGTAAACATGGACTCTTTCCAAGCAGGCATCAGTGATCCACAGCTTTGGCTGCTTTGCGAAGGCCAGCGGCAGCCATTTCTTAGAAGTGTGTTCTTTCCTCAGAATTGTGTAGATGAATGGGTTAAGGATTGAACTGAAAGAATTCCAAGTTCTTCCTTGATGTGTCAAGCAGTAGTTAGGGCAAATTTCTGAAACAAAAGATTTTAGATAATTTGTGGTTGTGAATTGACTGTAATAGACTTAGGCCCATTCCATAAATGATGGAAATAATAGATGCTGCAGAGGTTAGGCTCTTACTTGCAGGATTTATTCATTACAGTAAAAAGCCTATTTTTGTGAACTTTTTGTCATCTTTCCCCTTTTCTCTGCAGGTGGATCATACAATCATAATGTACTTGATTGGACCAGATGGTGAATTTCTAGATTATTTTGGCCAGAACAAGAAGAATGCAGAAATAGCTGGTTCAATTGCTGCACACATGAGGACACACAGGAAAAAGAGCTAATAACTAACACAGCATGGCCATGCTGTATTCTCTTGCCAAAGAGGAAGGACTTTATCTCCCGTAGGAGCCAATACATACATTTACATACATGCAGCCTGCAGAAAGGCCTTCATACCAGGAGAAAATCTAAATTTTGGACAGGGCACATTACGCTTGGGTTCATCAAGGATGAATTCTTGGAACTGTATAGATTACAACCCAAAGTCTCCCAAATTGTGGCCTTGAGACCAGAGAACCCAGTTGTCTTGAAACCAGTGGAATGGACCTCAGGGAAGGATACAGCTGGAAAAGACACATCCAAGGCATCTCCCCACATGAGTGGGGCCCTCTGGTCATGTGGCTGCCTCTCCAGAGTCTTGAGGCCTTGCTCAGACAGATTGTACTGAATCTCCAGGAGGAGTGTCGCTTGCTTTCCTCTTTGAGGTGGCTGATGCAATCAGATCAGGCTCTCTGACATTCATAATTAATCTTTACTCTTGAAAGCATTAGTATACTCTTCCTTGTGAATGAGAGTCATTGTCATTGTTCACGGTGTGACCCCCTGTCAGCAGGTGCTGATTTTACTCATAGAGAGGGAATCTGTTGTTTGGGACAGACTATTAGATTGGGTTCCCTAGGGGTCTGTCTTGTGATTTTTAGCACTATGATGTGTGGGGCTTCCAGGGACCTCTCAGAGGGTGTGAGGATGTGGACCATGAGTGTGTACAAAGTACCTGCCTCCCTATGCTAGACTGCACTTGTCTGAGATAAAGGTGTGCTCAGTTTTGCAGCTTGGACAAGCATGGCCTTTCTCATGGGTGCCGAGATGACAGCTTACAGCTCTTGGGGCTGGTAGGTAGGTGCTTATTAAAGTGCAGGCGCCCGGGCCCAGGGCTGGGTTCACGCCTGCCTCCCAGGTTCCTCTGATCCAGTGGCTAGGGACTGGGGCCTCGAGAGTCTTTTTGGGGGGTCGGGGGATGTGGGGAAGGCAGGTTTGGATCTGGGTGAGGACTCTGCTTATCTTTGGCGTGTCCATCCACAAAGTGCTGGAGTCACAGCCATTAAGGGAGACACTGGCTTTTGTTTCAGAATTTAACTTCCCTGGAGTCTGGACTTCACTGTCTCATCACTGCTCTCCACCTGAAGCTGTGGCAAAGCCTTTGCCAGCCTGCACACACTCTGACACTTGTGGTGCCTCATCAGACCTGGACTTTCCCTTCACATCAGTTCTTTGCATGTGACATGGCTCTATCTTTTGGTTTTTAAATCCTCTTCTCAATACTTAAACCTACTACAGATAATTACATGAAGGGGTGTGAAGAAAGTCAAACTCTGGAGCTGTTCTGGGCTGAACTCGATCCCCTGGATTCGTATGTTCGGTGAAGTTCAAACCCCAGTGCCTCAGAATGAGACTGTGAGGAGACAGGGTCTCTCAGAAGTTAAAATGAGGCCTTTGAGGTGGGCCCTCATCCAACATTCCTGTTGTTCTTACCAGAAGAGATTGGGACACAAGCCGAGAGAAGACCACGTGAAGACACTGAGAGAGGCCTTCAGAAACAAGCCCTGCCCATTCTTTGATCAGGGGTTTCTGGCCGCCAGAGCTATGAGACAGCATCTGTTCAAGAGCTGGGGCAGTCATGCTTTGTGATGGAACCTAGTGAACTGCCACAGTGCCATTCTCCCTTTGGCTCCTCATACAAAACTACCTAGATTTAGTTTAAACCTAACCGCAGGCAGAAGTCAATTGGTTTGGGATGAGTTTCCTAGGAACCTTGTCAAGAAGGTGAGAAACTTAAAAAGAACCTGGGTCTCCTGCATTGCAGGCAGATTCTTTACACTTTGAACCACAGTGGAAGCCCCAGTAAAAGCCTAGTCTCACATAACAAAGAAGATCTTAAGTATCAGAAATGCCAGACATTTAAAAAGATGGTCTGTTTTAAGCCACAGAACATTTGTGCAGATCGCTTTGCAGCAGCTTATGCCGAAGAAAATTCAATCTTCATTCTCAGCTGTTGTAGGTTAGAGCCTGTGTCATGATCCAGAAAAGGAACAGAAGCTTTTGAAAAAGGCTGTTTATTTGCTCTTCATTCCAGTGTCAAGTTTAAAGGCTTAGAAGCTGGACAGAGGACCTCAGATGACGTCCAAATGTCTCTACACAGGAGGGGACGCTCCCAGCGATGAAGTGCTGGCCTCACTCCTGAATCTGCATTAGAAGTTGGGCCCCAGTTTTTGGTCAGGTCCCTCCTGTCCCAGGGCTGTGGGGTGCCGGTGAAAGTGAAAGCTGCTCAGTTGTGTCCAGCTCTTTACAACCCCATGGACTATACAGTCCATGGAATTCTCCAGGCCAGAATACTGGAGTGGGTAGCCTTTTCCTTCTCCAGGGAATCTTCCCAACCCAGAGATCGGTCCCAGTTCTCCTACATTGCATGCAGATTCTTTACCAGCTGAGCCGCAAGGGAAGCATGGGGTGCTCATGGGGGCCAGACAGAAGCTGATGCAGGGAGAGGGTACACTGCCCATGGGGCACCTGTTCATTTTAAGCCTCAGGAAATTAAAGTCAAGGCTGCCTCTCAATAAAGTACCACTTGGCAAACCTTGACCTGGGTGGGTTGTGTTTTTGCTGGACTTCAGTGGAATATTTTAAGAAATGGGATTTATTTGAAAATTATAAGAACCCTGTCCATGCAGCAGGCCTGAAAGTACTGTGTGCACCTGGCTATTGGTGAGATAGCTGATAGGTCAGGTGTGAGAGCCGAGACTCACTGAATACCAGTAAAAACCCTGTGTGGATTTACAGCTAATGTGAACCCAGTAAATGGTTTGAATTTGTGACTATCTACATAACAGGCTATAAAATATCTTATGTTTTTAAATATAAGGTTAAAAGAAATTAAAATTTTCAGATCACCAGTACTGCTCTAAATAATGTCTTTTCTTTTTTTGCATATGGCACAGTTTAAGTTGTATGAGTGTATGTATGTTGCAAGAACTACCCTTTCAAAGACCAGTCACACAAGCATTCTTCATCCATTGAGCTAATACATTTTACCTGTGGTTCTTAGTTACATTACTCTGTAGAGATATGGGTGGTTATTCCTATTAGTGAGGTGCAATTAATAACTTCTTTAGCCATATGTTCCCCTTTAGAACCTACAGGTTGTTCTATTCATTTTAAGACTGTTTTTTAAAGTTGATTAATCTTTCCATGATTGTAACATAAACATTTGTAATATTCAGAAAAGTTGGAATGTTTAAGTCAGCATTATTCCCCCACCAGGAAACTTTGGATGCATTTCCTTTGAATCTTCAGCTTTAGTCTTTGTACCGGAAATCCATCAACATGTCCCTTTAAAAAAATTAAACATTAATGGATCAAAGTCAAGCTCAAGACTCTAGACAGCACTTCCCCACCATCCTCACTGCCATTAAATGCTGGCTGGGTATCATTTCGGAATACTAAGGACCCAGTTCTCAGGCTCCAGTTAGGAACACTTAAACTAGCACGTGTGCCACTTGAGTCTTTTACATAGCTGTTATTTTTTTTTTTAATATTTTTTCTATAGTTATATTGAATTTATAGCCCCCTCATGCCAAGGATATGTAGTGGACTAGCTGGAGAGCCACAACGTTTTCAGGGCGAGCTTCAGTTGTTCCCTCACCCCTCACCATTGCTGAATGATGCCATCGTTTCAAGTATGTTGGAGAAACTTCATTCTCAGGACAACGTGGAACTGGGAACCACAGGCCAGGGACCTTCAGAGCTGGCCAGACTCTGGCTTCCCCCACGCAGGTGCAGTTGCTCTGCGGCACGTGCACACAGCCTGGCTCTCCAGCCTGTATAGCTTCTCGTGTGCTGAAGCCAGTCTGGTTTCAATCCTGACGATGCTAACGTAACTTGAGGCCTCACTTTTCTTACCTGAAACTTGGGAATGTAAGAGCATGGGTGGGGCAGGGTCGGTGTGAGGGTAAGAGAAGCAGTGTGGGACACCAGCACATGCTCAGGGAGTGATGGTTCATGTTTTTGGTCCTGATGAGGGTAGTGGTTTGGGTCTTGCTTTAACAGGTGGTGTCAGCAGTGGGTTTGTGTGTTTGTCTACCCTTCCTCCACCCCTACCCAACTTGAGCCTGCCTGTACCCTAATACCTGGAACCCCCACCTCTTGCTGTTTCCCCACCCTCATAGCTGAGCCTGAAGCTGTTTGGTTACCTCGGTTACTGAACTGTTCACATCTGCTTTCTTAAATGGTGTCCAGATTTAGAAGAGTTGTGGAAAAAGCCATCAAGTTGAAGCCAGGACCTTGGAGGCATTTGGTCCTGACAGGAACAGCAGGGCATGAGCACGTGGTCACGGCCAGAGCAGGTTCTGCTTCAGGAGTGGGTGGCCACTGGGGCCCCGTGACGCTGTTGGACTTCCATCCAGCAGCTCTGAGTCTGCTAAGGAGGAGGCAGTTCTCCCAAGTTCTCGAATGTGATGCTCAGGACAGCGGGTGGTTGGAGCGCTTCTGGCTTCGCGAGGGCTTTGACCACGGGTGTAGCTGCTCTACCAGACCATGACTGTTTCTGTCGAGCGTTTCTGGTTTCAGCAGTGGTGTGTCACTCCCACTTTGACCTCAGGAACCAGTCGCTGTGTCTCACTGCCCAGATTGTCTCAAGGCCTGGTTCCTCCCATTGCAGGCAAGTTGGTTTGATTCTGTGCCATTTCTGCCTACACTCAGGTCACAAGGTGGTACTTTCTTGCCTTTGAGGGTCCATCAACAGGCCATGAGCAAGTGTTTCTTCATGTCTGGCTCCAGGACACCCTTCTGGAGGCGCTCTGCTCAGCAGCCTGTGTGTCTGTTTCTTTGGTATTGATCATGCATCTGCTCCCCATCTGTGCAGGCCTGAGCTCTGTGCTGGAGACAGGAGGGGGCTGAGCACCTCCCTACCGAGTGCAGGCCTGAACTCTGTGCTGGAGACAGAAGGGGGCTGAGCACCTCCCTGCTGAGTCCTGTCTTGTCCTCTGTGCTTGAGATGGGGTAAGGACCAAGCACCTTCCTGCCGGGGGAGCTCATCTTCAGTGTGGCAGACAGATCGTCAACAGAGAAATACATAGAGCAGGTCAGATAGAGGTGCTGGAAAGAAAAAAGAAGGTAAGGGCCTGGAGAACAATGAGGGTGGATGACAGTGCGATTGGTGATGGAAGGACTCCTTCCGGAGGAGGCTGTTTGGAAACTGGGAGTGAGCCGTGTATCTGGGGAGACCTTCCAGCTTGAAGGCCCTGACCCCAGAGTGAGTGTGTGGCACTCAAGAGCAGGAGCCCAGTGTGACAGTGGCTGGTGAGTCTCGGGGACAGGAGGGCTGGAGAAGGAGCCGGGAGCCGCATGTGTCAGGCCCCAGAGTTCATGGCAGGGACCCTGTTCTGTTTTGAGTGTTGAGGGGGCCCTGGAAGTGCTGAGGGCAGTGCTTGATCTGACCCACTCGCCAGAGTGCTCACCGTGACTGTTGGTTTGACCACGTAGGGGTCTATGGGTGCCAATGTCACCCCTCAGGGGGTGTTAAAAGTCACTCATCCTGTGTCCTATTTCAGGAGAACATCTTTGTGAATGTTTAATTGAAAGAAAACTAAGCTTTTTCTTTTTATAGTGGGAAAATTTTAAACATAAAGAGTGGCCTAGTTTAGTGAACTTGATATGCCCATCACTAATTCTGTAATTCTCAACACGGCTGAGCTTATTTCTTCTACACCTCCACCCCCTCCTACCCAATCCTGCATGCGTGCACATCTTGCTTGGTCTTTGACAAATAATTACAGTCTCATTATCACACCAAAAGAAGTTTATCTGTTTTTGCTTCATCTCACTGAATATCCAGTCAGTGAAAAGTCAAGTTTATAATTGGGTCCTTTGCTTTCTAGGAGCCACAACACCTCATTGTGGAGGGGTGTCCTGTCCACATCACATGGGTGACTCTTGGGTTTGTGTTTGTACCCAGTCAGAGAGGACACAAAGGGTTTAGAGTGAAACAACTGGGCAGCACCCCTACCATGGTATTCAGGTCAGATTCTAATCAAACTTGGGCCCACTCAGTTCAGTTCAGCTCCTCATTCATGTCCAACTCTTTGTGACCCCATGGACAGCAGCACAACAGGCTTCCCTGTCCATCACCAACTCCCGGAGCTTACTCAAACTCATGTCCATTGAGTGGGTGATGCCATTCAACCATCTCATCCTTGGTCATCCCCTTCTCCTCCCCTCTGAGTCTTTCCCAGCATCAGGGTCTTTTCCATTGAGTCAGTTCTGTGCATCAGGTGGCCAAAGTGTTGGAGTTTCAGCATCAGTGCTTCCAATAAATATTCAGGACTGATTTCCTTTAGGATGAACCGGTTGGATCTCCTTGCAGTCCAAGGGACTCTCAAGAGTCTTCTCCAATACCACAGTTCAAAAGCACCAATTCTTCAGCACTCAGCTTTCTTTATAGTCCAACTCTCACATCTATACATGACCACTGGAAAAACCATAGCTTTGACTAAATGGACCTTTGTGACAGAGTAATGTCTCTGCTTTTTAATATGCTGTCTAGGTTGGCCATAACTTTTTTTCCAAGGAGTAAGCATCTTTTAATTTCATGGCTGCAATTACCATCTGCAGTGATTTTGGAGCCCCCCCAAAATAAAGTCTGCCACTGTTTCCACATCTATTTGCCATGAAGTGAAGGAACCAGATGCCATGATCTTAGTTTTCTGAATATTGAGCTTTAAGCCAACATTTTCACTCTCCTCTTTCACTTTCATCAAGAGGCTCTTTAGTTCTTCACTTTCTTTCATAAGGGTGGTGTCATCTGCATATCTGAGATTATTGATATTTCTCCCCGCAGTCTTGATTCCAGCTTGTGCTTCCTCCAGCCCAGCATTTCTCATGATGTATTCTGCATATAAGTTAAATAANTCAAGAGGCTCTTTAGTTCTTCACTTTCTTTCATAAGGGTGGTGTCATCTGCATATCTGAGATTATTGATATTTCTCCCCGCAGTCTTGATTCCAGCTTGTGCTTCCTCCAGCCCAGCATTTCTCATGATGTATTCTGCATATAAGTTAAATAAACAGGGTGACAGTATACAGCCTTGATGTACTCCTTTTCCTATTTGGAACCAGTCTGTTGGTCCATGTCCAGTTCTAACTGTTGCTTCCTGACCTGCATACAGATTTCTCAAGAGGCAGGTCATGTGGTCTGGTATTCCCATCTCTTGAAGAATTTTCCACAGTTTATTGTGATCCACACAGTCAAAGGCTTTGGCATAGTCAATAAAGCAGAAATATTCACCCACATGCAGTAAAGCCGGTCTACTGACACCCCGTGGTGGTGAAGGGCAGTGCAGCATTTATCGCAGCACTGAACAGGGAGTCCAGGTAGCTCGTGCTCTAAAGGCTCAAACTTCCCTGATAAATTCGGAGAAAAGTTTTTAAAGACATGGTGAGGGAGAAGGTGTCGTGGGGTGTGTGATCCGCTAGAATATATTGTTCTGATTGGTTGGTGGTGAGGTAATCAGGAGTCAGCTCCATCAACCTGGCTTCAACTACTCTGGGGTCTGTGTGCTTGTGATCAACATGCAGTCAGCTTCTTCCACCTGTGGGGGTTTTGGTGTCTGCAAAGCAAAGGAAATGGCTCAAAATATTATTTGTAGCCCTTGAGGAGCAACTGAAGGACCTTGACTTTCTTAATGGCTAAACTCTTATTTTGTCTTGACTATTTTCCTTTCTGTATTTTCTCACTTCTCGGATTAATTTTACTCTTTGGAACTCGGGGAAAGCCGAGGAGGCAGAAGCTCTTCTGCAGACGGGAGGCGGACTGAGGATGTAGACAGGGAAAGGGTAATCTCTTCTGAGAAGGCCACAGAGTCCTTCTCAGTTACAGGACCAGGTCAGAAAGACCAACTCACTTGTCTTGGGTTTGTTATTTGTAGAACAGGAGAAACAGAGGGTGAGATGAGACACTGAAAACAGGAAAACCTAATGGATGGTTGTGATGAAAATCAGAGCTGTGCTCACCTGTGGCAGGAGGTGGGTGGGGACTGAGGGCACAGAGGCCTTCCAGGAGCGGTGGAGATGCTCAGAGCTGGAGCTGGCTGGTGACTCGTGTAGCTCAAGAGGTGTTAAGTATAAACATGAGATGTATGCATTTGATTGTTTATAGCTTAAAAAAAAACAGGTGGAAGGGACAAAGAGCTCTCCTGGAGGCCAGGCTTGAGAGAGAACTGTATGAGGTAGAGAAGGCATCGGCCATCACTCGCGCTTGCTGCAACAGCCTGGACCGGGTCTCGAACACCCAGCAGCACCAGGTCACAGGTACGAAGGGGCTGAACAGCCATCACTCGCCCTTGCTGCAACAGCCTGGACCGGGTCTCGAACACCCAGCAGCACCAGGTCACAGGTACGAAGGGGCTGAACAGCCATCACTCGCCCTTGCTGCAACAGCCTGGACCGGGTCTCGAACACCCAGCAGCACCAGGTCACAGGTACGAAGGGGCTGAACAGCCATCACTCGCCCTTGCTGCAACAGCCTGGACCGGGTCTCGAACACCCAGCAGCACCAGGTCACAGGTACGAAGGGGCTGAACAGCCATCACTCGCCCTTGCTGCAACAGCCTGGACCGGGTCTCGAACACCCAGCAGCACCAGGTCACAGGTACGAAGGGGCTGAACAGCCATCACTCGCCCTTGCTGCAACAGCCTGGACCGGGTCTCGAACACCCAGCAGCACCAGGTCACAGGTACGAAGGGGCTGAACAGCCATCACTCGCCCTTGCTGCAACAGCCTGGACCGGGTCTCGAACACCCAGCAGCACCAGGTCACAGGTACGAAGGGGCTGAACAGCCATCACTCGCCCTTGCTGCAACAGCCTGGACCGGGTCTCGAACACCCAGCAGCACCAGGTCACAGGTACGAAGGGGCTGAACAGCCATCACTCGCCCTTGCTGCAACAGCCTGGACCGGGTCTCGAACACCCAGCAGCACCAGGTCACAGGTACGAAGGGGCTGAACAGCCATCACTCGCCCTTGCTGCAACAGCCTGGACCGGGTCTCGAACACCCAGCAGCACCAGGTCACAGGTACGAAGGGGCTGAACAGCCATCACTCGCCCTTGCTGCAACAGCCTGGACCGGGTCTCGAACACCCAGCAGCACCAGGTCACAGGTACGAAGGGGCTGAACAGCCATCACTCGCCCTTGCTGCAACAGCCTGGACCGGGTCTCGAACACCCAGCAGCACCAGGTCACAGGTAGGAAGGGGCTGAACGGAGACCCTCCGAGAGCTCTGACGAAGCAGAGGTGGGTTGGGGCCGGAAAAACAGGGCTGGGAGGGAACACAGGCCGTCAGACAAGGGCTCCTCAGCACCACTCAGAGTTGCAGGAGAGCAGACAGAGGTCGAGGCGAACGCTGGTCCTGCTCTGAGAGGCTTGAGGGGGCTTTCTGGGATCCGGGACATCAAGCGGGGACTAACCAGAGGACAGAGCCGGCAGGTTCCCTGCAGGTGCAGTGAGCGGCACTAGGTCATTGTCAGTCTTGCTGCGGGGCTGGTGGTCTGTGTGCTTGCTGAGTCCTGGGTGCTGCCCTTATACTTGAGCCGAGTGAAGTGCTCCTGGTGGGGATGGTCTGCAGCTGGGGCCCCTATCTAGTCTCCCTTCAGGATGACTCAGAGGTATGAGGCCAAGTTGAACTTTGTAGTCAGGGCCCAAGCCCCCCAGTCTCGAGACCCCTGGGCTCTGCGTCTGCTGGGCTTCCAGGTCTCTGTGGTGATTTGGAGGACGTGGTGTCATCACGTATCAGACGTGGTAGAGACCATCCCACCTGTCCTTGCTGTGTAAGAAGGAAGGGCTGGGGGAACCCGTCTGCCAGTCTGTCTACAACCTGGCTACAGAGACATGGTCCTGTACCTGCAGCGTCACCTGGGAGCTGACCAGAAATGTAGAGTCAGCCTCCACGCAGGTGTCCCCAGTCGGAAGCTGTAGTTTAACGAGATCCCATGTGATTCTTGTGCACATGACTGTTTGAGAGCCACTGCTCTGCAGCACATCAGCTCTCCACCCCCACACCACAGAGCCTACCAACCTTCCCCCAACGGAGAACAGTAAGGAATAATGAAGTAATTCATCTTACCCTGACCAGGAAGCTCTTTAATTAATTTTGCTTCCATGAAACACATAATTTGAAAGCATCTCTCAAGTAAACAGATTCCATTTTCTGGTAACTGATCACTCCATTTAAAATTTTTAATCAAAGACATACATCATTCCCTGTCAGAACTTCTGTTCAGCCTTAGGATACCCGGGGTTCCTCCACTGACTTGCTGTAATTCCAGCAAAAAGCAGAGATATGCTGTTTGGTTAGCCTGTGAGGCTTTGAAAGGTTAATTGCAGTGTTTCCATTTGAGCATTTTCAAATATTGAATTGAAACCTGATGAGGAGCATTTGACCGTCAGCCTGCCCTCATGCAGTCAGGCTGATGAGAATGGCTGATGAGATTAAATGAAGCTGGGAGAGGCTAAATTGCTCATCTCCTGGTCAGCTCAGACTCAGAAAGGCTCTGAGATACAGGAAAGACTGGGGCTATGGAGCCCAGCAAGAAATAACTCCCACCCTTGACAGGGACAAGCATGGAGTATGTAACTTGGTACACACACAATACACTCCTCAGTGAACTAAAACTTTGCAGCAGCATTTTTTTAAGAGCTCAACAAAAAGATTCTGAAATCTGGAAAAGTAAATGTGAAAAACTGTTCAAGATACAGGCAAATAAGGGAAGACAGTAAAAATAACAGCAAGGAGAAAGGGCTTCTATACTGTTATTAAAATACATTACAAAGCCATGATGACTTAATACCCAGCATTCAACATATGGGTCAAATCACAAAAGTATGGAAGCAGATACATGGTTTATCACACTTGACTGTATAACAAAAGTGATATATTGTGCTGGTGAAGATTATCAAAAATGATTACTGCAACTTAATGAACTTAACGAAATGAAAAAAGGAATTCCACTGCTACATCCTCCTTTAAAATGAACATGCAGGAGGGCAGCAGCCCACATATGCGGGTCCCTGGGAGACAGTGCTGCCCCCTGCACCACAGGGTCACCCCCACCGCAGCCCGGAGCCGACCCTGAAACATGGACAGAGGATGAAGAAGGCCCTGCCGATCAGCAGTGGGAGCTGAAGAAAGGAGGCCAGAGCAGCCTCCACCAGCCATGTGCAAACTGAAGCACTGGGTGCAAAGCAGGCAGCAAGGGAAGCCTGTGGGTGGAGCAAGAAGCCAGCAGGCAGAGACTGGGGGTGGGGGGCAATCGCCGAAAGTCAAAAGCCTGAAATGCCTCCTCTGGTATATGCACATTTACTGATCTATACATTATATATTACACGTGTGGGCTTCCCCGCTCAGTTGGTGGAGAATCTGCCTGCAGTGCAGGAGACCTGGTTCGATTCCTAGGTTGGGAAGATCTGCTGGAGAAGGGAAAGGCTACCCACTCCAGTATTCTTGGGCTTCCCTTGTTGCTCAGCTGGTAAAGAATCTACCTGTAATGCGAGTAGACCTGGGTTCGATCCCTGGGTTGGGAAGATCCCCTGGAGAAGGGAAGGGCTACCCACTCCAGTATTCTGACCTGGAGAATTCCAGGGACTGTATAGTCCATGGGTCGCAAAGAGTTGGACACAGCTGAGTGACTTTGACTTTCATTATGCGTGTGCTATTGCACAGACGTATTTGGCAAGTGGTTGTTAGGGGTAGCATATGGAAAAAAAAACAGACATCTGAAAGGACAAGACAGCAAGTAAACGGTGTTATTGCCCCAGGGGATGGATACCTGAGTAGTATTCTATAAATGGAACGTATTTTTGTACACCTTATGTATGTTCTGTTTTCCTGTAAAATCTTTATGTGCACATAAGTAGAAGGGCTGATATTTTCTTTCTACACCCCCTGTTGGATGTGCTCCTGAGTCTGGAGATGAGTGCTTTGGAGTCCCTGGTGTCCCGAGCTTAGATCCCACCTATGCCCACTCTTAAAGTACCTACCGTCCCCACCCCAGCCCCTCTCTCTGGAGTTTCTCATGAGCTTCTGTTTTGCTTCAGCCATAAAAGGCAGACTAAAACAGTAGTGAAATCCTTTGTAAACATGAAAATACAGGCAAAAAGCATAGAGTAAGTCATTGCTAGGCGTAATCAAAATCGTACAACAGAGTTACTATCACTAATATGAAAGGAATGTTACAAATCCATAAGGAAGGAGAAGATGAGCACCCCACGAGAGCTGGACAAACAACATACAGAGCTCAGAAAAGAATATCAAATAGTTAACAGCCATACCTACTCCCCCCCCCCCAAAAAAAGCCAACAAAAACAATAGTGGTCAAATAATGCAAATTAAATCAGTGGAGGTATTCTCTCTCAGGCTGACAAAACACTGAAAAGAATGTTGCCCAATAAGGAGGCGGCTCAGGAGAAATGGACCCTCACATAGAACTGGTGGAATATAAAGTGTGGCAGCTAGCCAAGATGCTGTGGAGACGCTGGGGTTTATCACTGTTTCCTTAGGTTCGATCTGACTGGAGAGAGACGTAGCCAGGATCCAGCTCTGGATTCCCACCTGGGGAAGTCCAGGGAGGAAAGGCTCCTGGTCACATGCTGTTGTGGACATCCACTCTGCACCTCATACGTGGAGAAGGACAACCCAGCCCTCCTCCAGCCCCCACAATACTAGAGGATGCCGTCAGGGCCCTGCTGGAGCAGCAGGACAGCTGGGTGCCACCAGACTCAGCAAGGAAACCATGGTCCACCCACGGCCTCTCACCACCAGCCAGTGTCCCTCACAGTCTCCATCAATTAAGGGGATAATTCCACCTGCTCTGCCAGTCCCCTCCCCCCAGCATTGTTGTCAGGCTCACATGAGATGAGGAACAAACGGGGAAAATATTTGCAATATACATGAGAGATTACTAAAATCTCTGATATATGAAAGTTCTTGAAATAGAAAGTGATTAACATTTCGAGAGAAAAAGGACAAAGGACATGAAGACTATTCATAGAACAGCAAATGACCGGCAGCAGCAGGTGGGATTCAGCCTCACTCGTTCTGAAAGCAAAGCATCAGTGAGTCACTTTGTTCACTTCTAAAATGGGCCCGAATGAGTGGTGATACCCAGAGTTAGCGAAAACGGGAAGTGAGCCCTCCACAGTGGGAGCGGGGGACTAAATGGATATAGTCCTTCAGATTACCATGTCTATATGTGCCAAAAGCATTAGGTTCAGTAATCCTATTTTTGGAAGTTTATCCTAAAGAAATAACCAGATAAACGTTCAAAGAGGTAAGGGTGTTCCTCACTATGATATTTTCAAAGGTGAGCTTTGTTAAATTATGGTACCTCTGCAAAATGGAATCGTGTGGCCCCATTGAAAATGATGCGGGGACATCCCTGGTGGTCCAGTGCCTTAAGACCTCGTGCTCCTAATGCAGGGGGCCTGGGTTCCACCCCTGGTCAGGGAACTAGATCTCACATACAGCCCCCAAGAGCCAGTGCAGCCAAATAAATAATTTTTAAAAATGATGTGAATCTGAAGTCCTTGACAAGGAAGGATGTCCACAGTCTGTCAAATAAAAAGCAAAGGTGGTTACAATTACATTTCTGTATGATAGGATTTTGGTTTTTGGAGAAGGCAATGGCACCCCACTCCAGTACTCTTGCCTGGAAAATCTCATGGATGGAGGAGTCTGGTAGGCTGCAGTCCATGGGGTTGCTAACAGCTGGACACGACTGAGCGACTTCACTTTGACTTTTCCCTTTCATGCATTGGAGAAGGAAATGGCAACCCACTCCAGTGTTCTTGCCTGGAGAATCCCAGGGACAGGGCAGCCTGGTGGGCT
>SJYA01002932.1:5344905-5595661 GCA_006410615.1 Neotragus moschatus | reverse complement strand
CTTGCTGCAACAGCCTGGACCGGGTCTCGAACACCCAGCAGCACCAGGTCACAGGTACGAAGGGGCTGAACAGCCATCACTCGCCCTTGCTGCAACAGCCTGGACCGGGTCTCGAACACCCAGCAGCACCAGGTCACAGGTAGGAAGGGGCTGAACGGAGACCCTCCGAGAGCTCTGACGAAGCAGAGGTGGGTTGGGGCCGGAAAAACAGGGCTGGGAGGGAACACAGGCCGTCAGACAAGGGCTCCTCAGCACCACTCAGAGTTGCAGGAGAGCAGACAGAGGTCGAGGCGAACGCTGGTCCTGCTCTGAGAGGCTTGAGGGGGCTTTCTGGGATCCGGGACATCAAGCGGGGACTAACCAGAGGACAGAGCCGGCAGGTTCCCTGCAGGTGCAGTGAGCGGCACTAGGTCATTGTCAGTCTTGCTGCGGGGCTGGTGGTCTGTGTGCTTGCTGAGTCCTGGGTGCTGCCCTTATACTTGAGCCGAGTGAAGTGCTCCTGGTGGGGATGGTCTGCAGCTGGGGCCCCTATCTAGTCTCCCTTCAGGATGACTCAGAGGTATGAGGCCAAGTTGAACTTTGTAGTCAGGGCCCAAGCCCCCCAGTCTCGAGACCCCTGGGCTCTGCGTCTGCTGGGCTTCCAGGTCTCTGTGGTGATTTGGAGGACGTGGTGTCATCACGTATCAGACGTGGTAGAGACCATCCCACCTGTCCTTGCTGTGTAAGAAGGAAGGGCTGGGGGAACCCGTCTGCCAGTCTGTCTACAACCTGGCTACAGAGACATGGTCCTGTACCTGCAGCGTCACCTGGGAGCTGACCAGAAATGTAGAGTCAGCCTCCACGCAGGTGTCCCCAGTCGGAAGCTGTAGTTTAACGAGATCCCATGTGATTCTTGTGCACATGACTGTTTGAGAGCCACTGCTCTGCAGCACATCAGCTCTCCACCCCCACACCACAGAGCCTACCAACCTTCCCCCAACGGAGAACAGTAAGGAATAATGAAGTAATTCATCTTACCCTGACCAGGAAGCTCTTTAATTAATTTTGCTTCCATGAAACACATAATTTGAAAGCATCTCTCAAGTAAACAGATTCCATTTTCTGGTAACTGATCACTCCATTTAAAATTTTTAATCAAAGACATACATCATTCCCTGTCAGAACTTCTGTTCAGCCTTAGGATACCCGGGGTTCCTCCACTGACTTGCTGTAATTCCAGCAAAAAGCAGAGATATGCTGTTTGGTTAGCCTGTGAGGCTTTGAAAGGTTAATTGCAGTGTTTCCATTTGAGCATTTTCAAATATTGAATTGAAACCTGATGAGGAGCATTTGACCGTCAGCCTGCCCTCATGCAGTCAGGCTGATGAGAATGGCTGATGAGATTAAATGAAGCTGGGAGAGGCTAAATTGCTCATCTCCTGGTCAGCTCAGACTCAGAAAGGCTCTGAGATACAGGAAAGACTGGGGCTATGGAGCCCAGCAAGAAATAACTCCCACCCTTGACAGGGACAAGCATGGAGTATGTAACTTGGTACACACACAATACACTCCTCAGTGAACTAAAACTTTGCAGCAGCATTTTTTTAAGAGCTCAACAAAAAGATTCTGAAATCTGGAAAAGTAAATGTGAAAAACTGTTCAAGATACAGGCAAATAAGGGAAGACAGTAAAAATAACAGCAAGGAGAAAGGGCTTCTATACTGTTATTAAAATACATTACAAAGCCATGATGACTTAATACCCAGCATTCAACATATGGGTCAAATCACAAAAGTATGGAAGCAGATACATGGTTTATCACACTTGACTGTATAACAAAAGTGATATATTGTGCTGGTGAAGATTATCAAAAATGATTACTGCAACTTAATGAACTTAACGAAATGAAAAAAGGAATTCCACTGCTACATCCTCCTTTAAAATGAACATGCAGGAGGGCAGCAGCCCACATATGCGGGTCCCTGGGAGACAGTGCTGCCCCCTGCACCACAGGGTCACCCCCACCGCAGCCCGGAGCCGACCCTGAAACATGGACAGAGGATGAAGAAGGCCCTGCCGATCAGCAGTGGGAGCTGAAGAAAGGAGGCCAGAGCAGCCTCCACCAGCCATGTGCAAACTGAAGCACTGGGTGCAAAGCAGGCAGCAAGGGAAGCCTGTGGGTGGAGCAAGAAGCCAGCAGGCAGAGACTGGGGGTGGGGGGCAATCGCCGAAAGTCAAAAGCCTGAAATGCCTCCTCTGGTATATGCACATTTACTGATCTATACATTATATATTACACGTGTGGGCTTCCCCGCTCAGTTGGTGGAGAATCTGCCTGCAGTGCAGGAGACCTGGTTCGATTCCTAGGTTGGGAAGATCTGCTGGAGAAGGGAAAGGCTACCCACTCCAGTATTCTTGGGCTTCCCTTGTTGCTCAGCTGGTAAAGAATCTACCTGTAATGCGAGTAGACCTGGGTTCGATCCCTGGGTTGGGAAGATCCCCTGGAGAAGGGAAGGGCTACCCACTCCAGTATTCTGACCTGGAGAATTCCAGGGACTGTATAGTCCATGGGTCGCAAAGAGTTGGACACAGCTGAGTGACTTTGACTTTCATTATGCGTGTGCTATTGCACAGACGTATTTGGCAAGTGGTTGTTAGGGGTAGCATATGGAAAAAAAAACAGACATCTGAAAGGACAAGACAGCAAGTAAACGGTGTTATTGCCCCAGGGGATGGATACCTGAGTAGTATTCTATAAATGGAACGTATTTTTGTACACCTTATGTATGTTCTGTTTTCCTGTAAAATCTTTATGTGCACATAAGTAGAAGGGCTGATATTTTCTTTCTACACCCCCTGTTGGATGTGCTCCTGAGTCTGGAGATGAGTGCTTTGGAGTCCCTGGTGTCCCGAGCTTAGATCCCACCTATGCCCACTCTTAAAGTACCTACCGTCCCCACCCCAGCCCCTCTCTCTGGAGTTTCTCATGAGCTTCTGTTTTGCTTCAGCCATAAAAGGCAGACTAAAACAGTAGTGAAATCCTTTGTAAACATGAAAATACAGGCAAAAAGCATAGAGTAAGTCATTGCTAGGCGTAATCAAAATCGTACAACAGAGTTACTATCACTAATATGAAAGGAATGTTACAAATCCATAAGGAAGGAGAAGATGAGCACCCCACGAGAGCTGGACAAACAACATACAGAGCTCAGAAAAGAATATCAAATAGTTAACAGCCATACCTACTCCCCCCCCCCCAAAAAAAGCCAACAAAAACAATAGTGGTCAAATAATGCAAATTAAATCAGTGGAGGTATTCTCTCTCAGGCTGACAAAACACTGAAAAGAATGTTGCCCAATAAGGAGGCGGCTCAGGAGAAATGGACCCTCACATAGAACTGGTGGAATATAAAGTGTGGCAGCTAGCCAAGATGCTGTGGAGACGCTGGGGTTTATCACTGTTTCCTTAGGTTCGATCTGACTGGAGAGAGACGTAGCCAGGATCCAGCTCTGGATTCCCACCTGGGGAAGTCCAGGGAGGAAAGGCTCCTGGTCACATGCTGTTGTGGACATCCACTCTGCACCTCATACGTGGAGAAGGACAACCCAGCCCTCCTCCAGCCCCCACAATACTAGAGGATGCCGTCAGGGCCCTGCTGGAGCAGCAGGACAGCTGGGTGCCACCAGACTCAGCAAGGAAACCATGGTCCACCCACGGCCTCTCACCACCAGCCAGTGTCCCTCACAGTCTCCATCAATTAAGGGGATAATTCCACCTGCTCTGCCAGTCCCCTCCCCCCAGCATTGTTGTCAGGCTCACATGAGATGAGGAACAAACGGGGAAAATATTTGCAATATACATGAGAGATTACTAAAATCTCTGATATATGAAAGTTCTTGAAATAGAAAGTGATTAACATTTCGAGAGAAAAAGGACAAAGGACATGAAGACTATTCATAGAACAGCAAATGACCGGCAGCAGCAGGTGGGATTCAGCCTCACTCGTTCTGAAAGCAAAGCATCAGTGAGTCACTTTGTTCACTTCTAAAATGGGCCCGAATGAGTGGTGATACCCAGAGTTAGCGAAAACGGGAAGTGAGCCCTCCACAGTGGGAGCGGGGGACTAAATGGATATAGTCCTTCAGATTACCATGTCTATATGTGCCAAAAGCATTAGGTTCAGTAATCCTATTTTTGGAAGTTTATCCTAAAGAAATAACCAGATAAACGTTCAAAGAGGTAAGGGTGTTCCTCACTATGATATTTTCAAAGGTGAGCTTTGTTAAATTATGGTACCTCTGCAAAATGGAATCGTGTGGCCCCATTGAAAATGATGCGGGGACATCCCTGGTGGTCCAGTGCCTTAAGACCTCGTGCTCCTAATGCAGGGGGCCTGGGTTCCACCCCTGGTCAGGGAACTAGATCTCACATACAGCCCCCAAGAGCCAGTGCAGCCAAATAAATAATTTTTAAAAATGATGTGAATCTGAAGTCCTTGACAAGGAAGGATGTCCACAGTCTGTCAAATAAAAAGCAAAGGTGGTTACAATTACATTTCTGTATGATAGGATTTTGGTTTTTGGAGAAGGCAATGGCACCCCACTCCAGTACTCTTGCCTGGAAAATCTCATGGATGGAGGAGTCTGGTAGGCTGCAGTCCATGGGGTTGCTAACAGCTGGACACGACTGAGCGACTTCACTTTGACTTTTCCCTTTCATGCATTGGAGAAGGAAATGGCAACCCACTCCAGTGTTCTTGCCTGGAGAATCCCAGGGACAGGGCAGCCTGGTGGGCTGCCGTCCGTGGGGTCGCACAGGGTCGGACACGACTGAAGCGACTTAGCAGCAGCAGCAGCAGGATTTTGGTTCTATAGTGAGCATGTGTTGCTTTAATAAAAATACATAAAAGTCGCCCCGTTTTATTTTGAAAAGACAAATACGAATACAATGTTTGGAAGCAGTATATAACATTAGTGACTAAGCCTGAGTGGGAGGTTATGATTTGCCTTCATCTACTATTTCCTTAATTTAAATTTTTGTATAAATATTAATTTTACAATCAGAAGAAAACCTTGGGGAAGGGAACATTTTCCCACAAGATCTGGTTGGGGCAAACCATTTTTTAAAAAAATAATTTTTTGGCTGTGCTGGGTCTTCATCGCTGCGTGTGGGTTTTCTCTGGTTGCAGAGGGCAGGGGCTGCTCTCCAGCTGCGGTCTGTGGGCTCCTCGCAGTGGCTTCTCTTGTTGCAGAGCACGGGCTCTGGGGTGCTCGGGCTTCAGTAGTTGGGCAGGTGGGCTCAGTGGTTGCGGCACATGGGCCCCACAGCATGTGGGGTCTTCCTGGACCAGAGTTCAAACCTGTGTCCCCTGCATTTGGTAGGTGGATCCTTAACCACTGGACCACCAGGGAAGTCCCCCCAAACCATTTCTAAGTTAACTCCTCACTCATTGTCATTCCCAGTTTCCTGAAGAGGCCACAGCTTGCTTTTCTAGAGCTGAGTGTTCTGCTCAGGGGATGATCCCTAGCCTGACTCATGTTTACACTGAGCGCACAGTCCAGGCCCCACCCAGGGATGAGAAAGCCATGGCGCTTTCATACTTTGGGAGGAAAAACTAGTGAGGGAAGAAGGAGGCCTTAGGCCCCGTGAGGGAATGGATGAGGTGACCGACGGGGGACATGGTGACAGGAGGGTCAAGGCAGGAGGGAGCTGACTTTTGCTGCCAGAGGGCTGGGTGGTGGCCCTTACAGCCCCACCTGCTGCTAAGTCGCTTCAGTCCTACTCTTCGAGACCCCATGAACTGCTGCGTACCAGGCTCCTCCATCCATGGGATTTTCCAGGCAAGAGTACTGGAGTGGGTTCCTATAAGGAACAGATGGGTGTAGGTGAGAAGGCCCTGGGATGGAGGGAGTGTTATTTGGTGAGCGGGGAGGGATATGTGTGAGGTGTCTTGAAACTGCCTGGAAGGACATTTACTAACCCTCCCAGGTGGGGCGGGGGCGGGGCAAGGCCCCAGGCGGGCTTGTGTCCAGGTCTAAGACACTGAGCGAGCTCCTCAGCATGACCAAGAGAGCAGGAGCTCAGGCTCCCAGGCTGGAGGGTGGTGAGGGGAATCTGGAAGGAGAGGCGGCACCATGGAGGAAGGTGATGTCCCTCTTCCCCTCCCATGTCCCTGAGATCGACACAAACCATGGGATGCTCCCTGCAGCTGGGTTTCTTGTGCCAAACAGGCGAGGGATGAAGTTTTGCACTGAGGCTGACAAGTGGGTAAACTAAGGTGTCCCTGAAGTGCCAGAGCGGGGAGGCCTCCTGCCTCACCTGGCTCCTTCCTGAGTCTCCTCTTTCAGCACAAGCCGACCCACAAAGGTCAAAGATATGGAATTCATCCCTTAGTTGCACTGTCTGTTTTGGGTCCGTCTGGTTCACCACTTGGCTCTAGCTGCCCGGCACAGGCCCGGGCATATTCATGGAGGCCTCTATTTTGGGTGGGGGTGAGAGAGTGTGTCAGTCGACCTGAAGTCTAGAGGCCTCGGGGATTGGAGGAGCAGGGACAGGGCCCCTTACTCACAGTGACCCCTGCCGGACAACGGCGATTGTAGATCAGAGCTCCTCTCCCACCCCCAGGATGAAACTTAAGATGCCCCCCACCATGTTGAGGGCAGGTTTGGGGGAACAGGAAGGAGAAGGGGGCAGGATCCTGAATGGACCGTTTCCTAAACAATAGAACATTTCTGGAATCCACCCAGTTACTACTTCAGCTTCTTCAGCGTTACTGGTTGGGGCATAGACTTGGATTACCGTGATATTGAATGGTTTGCCTTGGAGATGAACAGAGATCATTCTGTCATTTTTGAGATTGCATCCAAGTACTGCATTTCGGACTCTTTGTTGACTATGATGGCTACTCCATTTCTTCTGAGGGATTCCTGCCCGCAGTAGTAGATATAATGGTCATCTGTGTTAAATTCACCCATTCCAGTCCATTTTAGTTCGCTGACTCCTAGAATGTCAAAGTTCACTCTTGCCATCTCTTGTTTGACGACTTCCAATTTGCCTTGATTCATGGACCTGACATTTCAGGTTCCTATGCAATATTGCTCTTTATAGCATCGGACCTTGCTTCTATCACCAGTCACATCCACAACTGGGTTTTGTTTTTGCTTTGGCTCCATCCCTTCAGTCTTTCTGGAGTTATTTCTTCACTGATCTCCAGTAGCATGTTGGGCACCTACTGACCTGGGGAGTTCCTCTTTTGGTATCCTATCATTTTGCCTTTTCATCCTGTTCATGGGGTTCTCAAGGCAAGAATACTGAAGTTGCTTGCCATTTCCTTCTCCAGAGGACCACATTCTGTCAGATGATGCTTTTGAACTGTGGTGTTGGAGAAGACTCTTGAGAGTTCCTTGGACTGCAAGGAGATCCAACCCAGTCCATTCTGAAGGAGACCAGCCCTGGGATTTCTTTGGAAGGAGTGATGCTAAAGCTGAAACTCCAGTACTTTGGCCACCTCACTCAAAGAGTTGACTCATTGGAAAAGACTCTGATGCTGGGAGGGATTGGGGGCAGGAGGAGAAGGGGACAACCGAGGATGAGATGGCTGGAAGGCATCACGGACTCGATGAACGTGAGTCTGGGTGAACTCTGGGAGATGGTGATGGACAGGGAGGCCTGGCGTGCTGCAATTCATGGGGTCGCAAAGAGTCAGACATGACTGAGCAACTGAACTGAACTGACCCAGTTACTGTGAAGTGACAGAATTTAGTTTTCTCCTCTGGTGGAAGTGGATGTTTATAAATGAAGTCAGAATCTGTTAAGAAGAAATAATGGCAATTATTTCTCTGCCTTCCCCTGTAGTTGGGAAGTCAGTACCTGCTTCACAAGGGCAGTCTCGCAGGGAGACAGGGCTGGCCAGAGGCTACCGCTGTGGAGTGGCTACCCAGTGGGGTGTCCCCGGCATCCACATGCCTCCTGCCTGCTTTACTATGAAGGTAGAACCTTTTTAGGGCATGTTCATGCCTCCCTTTAGTGAGAATGGTAAAATCAGAGAAAGCAGGGAAGCTGGGGGACCTAGAAAATCAGAGGGACCCGTTTCTCAAATGAGGGGACTGAGGCCCGGTGAGGAGAAAGGATGAGCCAAAGTCTCAGGTCAGGCTGTCTGATTCACTCCTCTTACCTAACCCCCGCCCAGGAAGCTAAAATGTTTGACGAAAGTCCTTGCATTCTTTGTCCTGCGCCCACATCTCCCCTCCCCTTCCCCCGCAGGTGTTAGAGTCTAGACACAACGGTGGGGCCTGCAGAGGAGGCCAACCCTGCCCCCTGCTTTTCCCCAAGACTTCTGGATTCCCTGGGGAAAGCTGGTTATTTAGGGGTGGGGCCACCCAGCCCTCCCAGATTTGGGAATCAGGTCAGTCAGGGTTGGAAGCAGCTGAAGAACTTGGTCTGACAGTAGTTCGTACTGGGGCCTTCCTCAGCATGACCTGGAGAGCCTTAGGAAGCCCACACGCCCAAGTCAAGCCCCCAGAGATTCTGACTTAATGGGGTCTGGGTTAAGAAACCTTGGCTAGATCAGCTACTTCATGAGAAGTGTTTGAGCATCCCTGGGCCCCTGGCTGCAGCTTCAGGCACTGCTCTTTTGAGAGGCTCCTCATTCCCTCCAGAACCAGCCCTCCCCTGACACACACCCACACCTGCTGGCAGTCACTTCTCAGGGAATATCTATGTGCTCTCAGATCCATCTCTTCACTTCAAAATTCTATCACTAGTTTATTTCCCCTACCCCCTGGAACTCTGGACGGTTAGTACTCACATGAAGGTTTTCATTAGAATCTGGGTTGTACTAGATGGGGGAACCTCACAGATGGTACGCAAGCCTAGAGATTTGGTTGGTCTGGGGCAGGGGCAAGGCTGGGACCTTTTTGTGTTGGTTTTTACATTCTCTCCTCGCTATTTTTTTTTCCCACCTCTGAGGCATTTTATTTGTATGTATTACATCCCTAGGCTTCCCTGGTGGCTCAGACGGTCAAGTGTCTATCTCCCTACAATGCAGGAGACAGGAGTTTGATTCCTTGGGTCGGGAAGATCCCCTGGAGAAGGAAATGGCAACCCACTCCAGTACTCTTGCCTGGAAAATCCCATGGATGGAAGAACGTGGTAGGCTATAGTCCATGGGGTCGCAGAGAGTCGGACCCAACTACGTGACTTCACTTTCACTTACGTCCCTAGAAAAAGAATCCAAGGATTTTCCCTCCTGTGCATTTTTGTCTTGTTTCTTCACAGTCCATGGTGCCAGCAGAGGTTGTCCATCCAACGAAACCAGACTGACGGGATGGGGGCAGGTTATTCTGCCATTTTTCTGGATCTTTGAGTTGCATGTCAAATCTAGGGCTGATCACTCCATGCTTACTTAGCCTGCCTGTGAGGTTCACAACGATTTTCCCAGCCCTGTGATCATCAGTGATTTCAAATTCACCAATGTAACCATGCTTCATCATCACAGTTAGAGGGAGCACGGCCTAAAAGGACCTGGCGTTTGTCTCTCTCTTCGGCATTGTTGATACTCAAGAGCATCAGCCGGGACATTCAAGTGCACCGTTCTGGCGGCGCGGAAAGATGGCGGAAACAGCTCTCCTCACTTTTTATTTGAACGTTTTCAGGCTCACAGAATGCAAACTTACCCTCTCCCTAGAGCGAAAGTGTTGTTGCTTTTTAAATTTAGTTATTTATCTGGTTGCGTTTGTCTTTCTTGCTATGCACAGGCTTTGTCTAGTTGGCAAAGGGGGAGTCTCCTCCTCATTGCAGTGCATGGGCCTCTTGTGGTGGTGGCTTCTGTTGCTGTAGAACACGGGTTCTAGGGCATGGGACTTCAGTGGCTAAGCATGGGCTTTAGTTGCTTTGTGGCATGTGGAATTTTCCTGGACCAGGGATTGAACTCATGTCCCCTGCATTGGCAGGCAGATTCTCACCCACGGTACCACCACTGGATTCTTATCCAGTATCAGAGCACTGGACCAGTATTGTTACATCTTTGCAGTATTTGCTTTACCTGTGAGTATACGTTTCTTTCCACCCCCCCCCCTTTGGCTGAACCATTTGAAGTTCCTGTGTAAGATTCTATCTCCCTAAAATATTTCAGCATGAAATATCGAGAAATAAAATCATGTATTCTGCATAGCCAAAATCACATTTTCACACCTAAGCAAAGTAGCAATAATTCCTTAAGTGCCGTCTAGCATCCAGCTTATGGTCGGATGTTCTGTCTGTCCCCTCTTTGGGTTTGTTCTTTCTCCCTCCCCTCCCTTCTGTTTCTCTTTCCGTTCTAGGATCTAAGCAAGGCCCATGTGTTACATCTGGTTCTATCTCTGCTGTCTCTTTTCCCCTAAAACACATTAAGAGATTTGATTCACTTTGAACTATCTAGGCCGGTCCTTACGGAATCCTACTTTCTGGATTTGACTGCTTGCTCCTTCATGATGTCGCTCACTTGTTTCTGTTCCTGCTTTCTGCAGTTGTGGACAGAGGCTTGCATAGACATGGCGAGGCAGCCAGCAGGTCCACTCCCAGGGGGCGCTGCGTAGTGCCTTCTGCGCCTGCTCGTTGCAGGCTGGCCCACCGTCTGGTATCACTGGTGCTGCTTCCTCGCCTGCTGAAAGCAGTGACTGTCTTCTTCCCTAAAACCTGTCCCCCAGTGTTTTTAGCATCACTGATGATCCTTGCCTGGATCATTTATTTTATTAGCAGTGGCAGGGTCCTTCTTTTTCCCATTCTGTCTACATATATGACCAGCATCCTTCTTTAAAGAGGAAGAGCCTTTCTTCCTTGCAGCCCCACCCTGCCCAACTCTGTCTCACCTTAGGACTCACAGATTATTTCTTACTCAGTGTGTTGGTATCTCAATAAGGTCATTCTTTCAGATGCTCTAATTGATTCAGGTGAACAGGTCTGGTTCAAATTAACATGGGGGTTTTCTTACCTTCTTTTATTTTATACTCGCATCTTTTTTTTTTCCTCTTAGGATGAAAATCTTGGTTCTTGTAAGATGAATATATTTATTTAGTCATTTGCATTATCTAAAAACCTACAGCTATTTCCAATTTTAACCTAGATTGCAACTAATAATTAACCTACTGGGAAAGGTTCCCAATTTATACTTCTCTCTATNGATTTGATTCACTTTGAACTATCTAGGCCGGTCCTTACGGAATCCTACTTTCTGGATTTGACTGCTTGCTCCTTCATGATGTCGCTCACTTGTTTCTGTTCCTGCTTTCTGCAGTTGTGGACAGAGGCTTGCATAGACATGGCGAGGCAGCCAGCAGGTCCACTCCCAGGGGGCGCTGCGTAGTGCCTTCTGCGCCTGCTCGTTGCAGGCTGGCCCACCGTCTGGTATCACTGGTGCTGCTTCCTCGCCTGCTGAAAGCAGTGACTGTCTTCTTCCCTAAAACCTGTCCCCCAGTGTTTTTAGCATCACTGATGATCCTTGCCTGGATCATTTATTTTATTAGCAGTGGCAGGGTCCTTCTTTTTCCCATTCTGTCTACATATATGACCAGCATCCTTCTTTAAAGAGGAAGAGCCTTTCTTCCTTGCAGCCCCACCCTGCCCAACTCTGTCTCACCTTAGGACTCACAGATTATTTCTTACTCAGTGTGTTGGTATCTCAATAAGGTCATTCTTTCAGATGCTCTAATTGATTCAGGTGAACAGGTCTGGTTCAAATTAACATGGGGGTTTTCTTACCTTCTTTTATTTTATACTCGCATCTTTTTTTTTTCCTCTTAGGATGAAAATCTTGGTTCTTGTAAGATGAATATATTTATTTAGTCATTTGCATTATCTAAAAACCTACAGCTATTTCCAATTTTAACCTAGATTGCAACTAATAATTAACCTACTGGGAAAGGTTCCCAATTTATACTTCTCTCTATGCATTCAGAAAACGAAGATCATGGCATCTGGTCCCATCACTTCATGGGAAATAGGTGGGGAAACAGTGGAAACAGTGTCAGACTTTACTTTTTTGGGCTCCAAAACCACTGCAGATGGTGACTGCAGCCATGAAATTAAAAGACATTTACTCCTTGGAAGAAAAGTTATGACCAACCTAGATAGCATATTCAAAAGCAGAGATGCTACTTTTCCGACTAAGGTCCGTCTAATCAAGGCTATGGTTTTTCCAGCAGTCATGTATGGATGTGAGAGTTGGACCGTGAAGAAGGCTGAGCACTGAAGAACTGATTTTTTTGTGGTGTTGGAGAAGACTCTTGAGAGTCCCTTGGACTGCAAGGAGACCCAACCAGTCTATTCTGAAGGAGATTGGCCCTGGGATTTCTTTGGAAGGAATGATGCTGAAGCTGAAGCTCCAGTACTTTGGCCACCTCATGCAAAGAATTGACTCATTGGAAAGGACTCTGATGCTGGGAGAGATTGGGGGCAGGAGGAGAAGGGGACGACAGAGGATGAGATGGCTGGATGGCATCACCGACTCATGGATGTGAGTCTGAGTGAACTCCGGGAAGTGGTGATGGACAAGGAGGCCTGGAGTGCTGCGATTCATGGGGTTGCAAAGAGTTGGACACAACTGAGCTCCTGAACTGAACTGATGCTTTGAATACATCTCATGAAGAATGTACAGAGTACTTTTCAAAATTGACAGGAATTATTCTTTCCTAAGTGTGGCTATGTTATTAATTTGACATGCATTGGGTTTATTTGTGCTTTTATAAATTTGATTTTAGGAATTGCCTTTTTCCTTCCTTTTTCTTAAAAATTATTTTTGAATAAGTCATTGGCATGGTTTAAAAGTCAAAACCACATAAGAAAGTGTATGGTTTCCATTCGCTGTCTGTGGGGTGTGGGGAACTATCTTCTTAGTTTCCGGTTTATCTTTCTTAGGTTTCTTTTTGCACAAATGAGCAAATACATGTAGATATTCTTATATCTGCTTTCCTACACGAAAGTTAGAATTCTGTATACAATGTTCTGGACCTTTCTTTTTTCATGGACAATATATCCTAGAGGTGACTCCATCTCAGCGTATAGAGTTCATTCTAATTTTTTTTAACTCATTAAAAAGTTATTTTTGGCTGCGCTGGGTCTTCAATGCTGTGTGTGGGCTTTCTCTAGCTGTTGTGCACGGTCTCCTCATTCCAGTGACTTTTCTTGTTGCAGCACATGGGCTCAGAGGTTTCTGCTCTCGGGCTTAGCTGCTCTGCAGAATGTGGACTCTTCCCAAGCCAGACATTGAACCTGCGTCCCCTGCATTGGCAGGTCAATTCTTAACCCCTGGACCACCAGGGAAGTTCTTCTTTTTCATGGCTGCCTCTCCATAAAGCCACATATTCTACCATGGGGATAGAGCATAATGTGTTCAATAAGCTTTCTACTGACCAAGATTCAGGCTACTTTTAACGTTTTGCTGAAATAATAGTGCCACAGTAGATAACCCAGCACTTGCAGTATTTTCGTATTTGTGGACATACATCTTAGGAGTTGATTCCTAGAAGTGGTTTGATAAGTCAAAGAGAAGCTGCCTATTTAGGTGTTGTTTTTTTTCTCCCCACCCCCCCAAATTCCCCTCCACAGCAGTTGCTATGCAATTTTTTACCCACTAGAAAATTAAGAGAGTGTATGTTTTATCACAGCTTGCCAACAGAATGTTTTGCGCAGTGTTGGGATTTGTTCCATTCTAATTAGTGAGAAATTGTGGTTTTAATATGCTTTTCTCTTGAAATAATGATGAGCATTTTTTCACACATTTAAAGACCACCCGTATATCTTTTTGTCAGAGTTTTCTACTTGTTTACTTGCCACTTATTTCCATCTAAGCGTTTTTAAAACATCATTTTCTTAGCTTTTAAAAATTAGTTATATATTAAAGACATTGGCTCTTTGTGATGCAAATTGAAAATATTTTCTCCCAATTTGTCCTTTGTTATTTTTATTTTTATTTTTTTCCCATGGAGTTCTTGTTCCTTGCTATGATGGTGTCTTTGTTTTTTTTCACAGCTCTGAGTTTTGAGTCAGAGTTGGCCTCTCCCACCCCAGAATTGGAAAGGAATTCACCCATGTTTTCTTTCAGTACTTGTTTCATTTATTTACACTTGGGTGTGATACACTCGTTGTTTAATGTGTGGTATGTGTGTGGTATGAGGTATGGATCCAAATTTATCTTTTTCCAAATGGCCATCCAGTTGTCACTCCGTCACTCATTAAGGAATCTATCTTTGCTCTGATGACTTGAGATGCCCCCTTTATCCTGAATCAAATTTCCAAATGTATTTAGGCCTCTTACTGGCCTTTCTAGTATGTTCCTTTGCTCAGTCTGTCTCTTCAAGCATCAGTACAACCTTCTGCATTATGTAGACTTTATCGTGTATGTTTTAATATCTGATAGGATATCAGATATCTGATAGGATGTCCTTTTCTGTTTTTAGGGTTTTTGTTTTTTTTACTTTGTATGCATGAAATTTAGAATTAACTATATAGCTCTAGAAAAAAAGTTGGAATTTTTTATTGAGATTGCATTAAATTCATATATTAATTTGGATATAACTGGAATCTTTATAAAGGGACTTTTCTGGTGGCTCAGATGGTAAAGCGTCTGTCTACAGTGCAGGAGACCCAGGTTCAGTCCCTGAGTTGGGAAGATCCCCTGGAGAAGGAAATGGCAACCCACTCCAGTACTATTGCCTGGAAAATCCCATGGCCAGAGGAGCCTGGAAGGCTACAGTCCATGGGGTTGCAATGTTGAATCATCCTATTCAATAGCAAGGAAAACCTACACATTTGTCTTTTTGTATTATTTTAAGGTTTTGCCCATATCTTGTTAAATTTGTTCTTTAGTATTTTATTTGCTGCTAAAGGAGTCCTTTCTTCCATAGGAGGTCATATCTTCCAATTGGGTTGTGCAAAATTTATTTTTTTTGAACAGTTCCTTGTATGATTCTAAGGTACAGCCAAATTTGAGAAGCACAACTCTATTTTTTATTTATTGAGGCATAGTTGCTTTAGAATGTTGTTAGTTTCAGATGTACAGCAAAGTGATTCAGACATATATACACATACACACATATTTTTCAGATTCTTTTCCATTATGGGTTAGTACAAGATACTGAATATTGTGATACTGAATAGTGTTCCCCATGCTATGCAGCAGGTCCTTGTTGTCTGTTGAGAGTGGTGGGTATCTGTTAATCCTAAACTCCTAAATTATTCCTCTCCCACCTCTCTCCATGGATAACCATAGATTTGTTTTCTATGTATGTGAGTCTTTTTCTGTTTTGTAAATAGGTTCACTGGTATCATTTTTTTTAGATGCCATGTGGAAGTGATATTATATGATATTTGTCTTTGTCTGACTCACTTCACTTGCTATGATAATCTCTAGGTCCATCCGTCCTGCTCCAAGTGGCGTTGTTTCGTTCTTTTGTGTGGCTAATAATCCATCGTGCATAATGTACTGCGTCTTCCTTATCCATTTGTCTGCCAATGGACACCTAGGTTGCTTCCATGTCTTGGCTACTGTAAATAGCACTGCTGTGGACGCTGGGGAGCATGTATCTTTCTGAATTCCAGTTTTGTCCAGGTACATGTCTAGGAGTAGGATTGGTGGATCATATGGTAGCTCTGTTTTCAGTTTTTTAAGGACCCTCCATATTGGCTGCACCGGTTTACTTTCCTACTAACAGTGTAGTAGGGTTCTCTTTTCTCCACACCCTCTCCAACGTTTGTTATTTGTAGATTTTTTGATGATGGCCATTCTGACCAGTGTGAGGTGACACCTCACTAGAGTTCTGATTTGCATTTCTCTAGTAATTAGTGGTGTTGAACATCTTTTTACGTGCCTGTTGGCCCTCTGCGTGTCTTCTTTGGAGAAATGTCTGTTTAGCTATTCTGTCTGTTTTTTGATTAGGTTATTTGGGACTTTGTGATATTGAGCTGTATGAGCTGTTTGTATATTTTATTTTATTTTGCTTGTATATTTTATAAATTAAGCTCTTGTCAATTGTATTATTTGCAAGTGTTTTCTCTCATTCTGTAGGTTGTATTTTTGTTTATGATTTCCTTTGCCGTGCAAAAGCTTATTAATCTGATTAGGTCCCATTTGTTTATTTTTGCTTTTATTTATTTTGCCTTGGGAAATTGACCTAAAAAAACATTGCTACAATTTATGTCAGAATGTTTTGCCTATGTTCTCTTCCAGGAGTTTTATGGTGTCATGTCTTATATTTAACTCTTTAAGCCATTTTGAGTTTATTTTTGTGTATGCTGTGAGGGAGTGTTCTACCTTCATCAGTTTATATGTGGCTGTCCAGCTTTCCCAGCATCACTTGCTAAAGAGACTGTCTTTTCTCCATTATGTAGTCTTGCCTCCTTTGTTGAAGATTGACCATAAGTGTGTGGGTTAACTTCTGAGCTCTCTGTCCTGTTCCATTGATGTAAGTGTCTGTTTTTGTGCCAGTATCACGCTGTGTTGATTACTGTAGCTTTGAAGAATCACCTGAAGTCTGGGAGAGCTATGCCTCCTGATTTCTTCATTTTTTTCTCAGGATTGCCTTGGCAATTCTGGGTCTCTTGTGGTTCCATATAAACTTTAGGACTGTTTGTTCTAGTTCTGTGAAAAATGTCACGGGTAATTTGATAGGGATGGTATTAAATCCATAGATTGCTTTGGGTAGTGTGGCCATTTTAACAGTATTAGTTCTTCCAATCCCAGAGCATGAAATGCCTTTCCATTTCCTTGAGTCATCTGCAGTTTCCTTTACCAGTGTTTTATTCTCAGTATAAATGTCTTTCACCTCCTTGGTCAGGGTTATTCCTAGATGTCTTTTCATGTGATTTTAAAAGGGATTGTCTTCTCATTTTCTCTTTCTGGTATTTCATTACTGGCATCAAGAAATGTAGCAGATTTCTGACTGTTAATCTTGTATCCTGCTCCCTTGCTGAATTCATTTATCAGTTCTAATAGTTTTGCGTGGGATCTTCAGAGTTTTCTATATAGAGTTATCATGTCATCTGCATATAATGTAGCTGACATGCGTTATATGCATATAATACCTCTTCTCTTCCAACTTGGATCCGTTTTCTTTCCTATCTAATTGCCGTAGCTAGGACTTATAGTATGATATTAAATAGAAGTGGTCAGAATCCTTGTCCTGTTCCAGATTTTAGCAGGAACACTTTCAGCTTTTCATCAGTGAGTATTACGTTGACTGTGGGCTTGTCATAAAAAGTTTTTATTGTATTGAGATATGTTCCCTCTATACCCACTTTGGTGAGGGTTTTTATCATGAATGGACACTGACTTCCATCAGACGCTTTTTTTTGCATCTATTGAGATGATCATGTGGGTTTTGTCTTTTCTTTTGTTCACGTTTTTTTTGTGTATGTTGAACCATACTTGTGACCCTAGGATGAATCCTTGTGACCCTAGGATAATCCTGGTGTATGATCACTTTTTATTATGTGTTGTGGAATTAGGTTTGTCCGTATTTTGTTGAGGATTTTTTCCATCTCTATTCATCAGACAGTGGCCTGTAAGTTTCTTTTCTGCTGGTGTCTTTGTCTGGTTTTGTATCAGGGAGACAGTAGCTTCAGAGGAGTCTTTGGGAATGTTCCCTCCTCTTCAGTCTTCCGGAAGAGTTTGAGCAGGATGGATGTACATTCCTCTTTGTATGTTTGGTGGAATTCCCCAGTGAAGCTGCCCAGACCTAGACTTTTGTTTTCAGTGAGTTTTGTTGTTTTCACAGGGAATTTTTAAAATTACAGCTCTTATTTTCCCTCCAGTGATGGGTCTGTTCAGTTTCTTCTTGATTCAGCTTTGCAGGCTATAAATTTCTAGAACTGTATCCATTTCTCGGTTGTCAAGTTTGTGGGGATATCTTCACTCGTATTCTCTTAAGGCATCTTAAGGCGTACAATGCAGGATTGTATTTCTCCTCTTTCATTTTGTTTACTTGGGTCCTTTCTCTTGAAAAACACAACTTTAAATGAGAAGTCAGTGTTATCCTTCAATTTAAGGGTTATGGCTTAAATTAATTAACTAACATGCTTCAGATTGACCACCTTTCTTCCAAGTTTTCTATTATCATGGAGCTGTTTGTTCTCCATTTCCTTCCAGAGGTGACCTCTGGGTGACCTTTGACCTTTACCTTCCACACTCCCGTGCACCAGGTGGACTAGTTTTCACGCCTCCTTCTCTATAGCGTTGTTCGGACCACATGTGCTACTCTTCGTTTCTGTCCCCAAATCCCCTGGCAAAGCCCTGGGTCAGGCTTTCTCTTTATAACCTCTTTTCCCTCGGAATGCCTGTCTTCTCCTGTCCCTCTCAAAGCATTCTTCCCTGCTTCCATCATGTTGCTCCCATCTGCCAACCACAAGGGCTCATCAATCTTCTGAATCACATGCAAGACTCTTGACAGCGGCTGCAGCTGCCCCACCTCAGGTACGCGGCTCATCTCTTCTTTGCCAGGGACTGTCTCTCAAACCTTCTCTCACTCTCATCTTTAATCTTCTCCTCTGGCTTTCGGCATGCATGGAATCCTCTCTTTTCCTGGTCCTCTTTTAGCAGCAGCTGTTGGGGGCTAAGTGGTAAAGAATCTGCCAATGCAAGAGACACAGGTTTGACCCCTGAGTCAGGAAGACCCCCGCAGAAGGAAGTGGCCCCCCACTCCAGAGTTCTTGCCTGGAGAATCCCACACACAGAGGAGCCGGCTGGGCTCCAGTCCACGGGGTTGCAAAGAGTCGGAGCACGCGTGCACATCCTTTCACCTACGGATTGAGGTTTGACATTTTCAAGAAGTCTGCTCTGATGGACTTCACAAACTTCTGCCTCATGTCATAATTCTAAAACCATCCATTGCCTGAACTCCTCACGTAGTTAGTGAGGTGGCTTGTAGCACGGCTTCGATATCCAGTCCAGCTGCAGGGTTACCCGGGATGTTCAATACCGTGCTTCATTTTGTCTGTGTGTTTGACATTGTGCGTAATGGAAAGGTGGAGAAAGTGGGTGTTTGTTGAATTGAATTAAAGGAGTATTATGGGCCCTCTTAGCTTTAATTTCCACCTGGGGTTCTGGACAACAGTTCGGGACCCCTGCCCTTCACCTCAGGGGCAAGGAAGGGTCTTAGCTCAGAATAGCTGACTTCACTGCTTCCAGTGACACCTCACGCGGGATGTGGAGAAGGCACCTGACTTCAGAGGCATCTGCCCCTGAGGCTGACTTCCTAGTCTGACCAGGCGCCACCCTGAGGAGCCCCGTGTCCACATGTGGAGCAGACATCACACAGGAATGGAGGAAAGCCACTCGGGAGGAAGCCAACATCTGGGGAGGGGACTCAGCTGCTCACGCTCCAGGCAGCGCCTCTTGAGCTGCCTGCGTTCTGGAGACACACAGCATGCTCTTCCAGCGCACCAGGAGAAGATGCAGTGCTCCATCCAGGCTGTGCAGGTTGGTTCTCGCTGGGTGATGGCCAGAGGAACAAGGCCTCCTCTTGTTCCCATAAAGTTGGCTAATAATACACTGCTATGCCATCTGTCCCCCGCTGATCAGAGAAGAATTTCACACTAGCTGCAGGGCCGGTTAGCCCTGAAAGCGGCCTGTTTCAGCATCCCGAGGCTCCTTCTCTAAGATGTATCCCTCTTTGGATGGAAATCTTTTAAAACACACACACACATGTCCCTTCTCCCTGCTCACCTCAGTAAAACATATCTCATGTGATCTACTCAACGACACCAAGATAACCAGTAGCACCGTGTGTAACACGTGAAAACCTTCAGATAGAAAAGAAAGCGTAAAATCTACAGTGTGCTAAACACAGCGCCGGGTGTGCCTGACATCTCATCGCCCTGCTGAATGCACATAACCAGTCTGCAAGGCAGCCATACCGCCCCCATCTTTGTGCTCAGTCGTGTCCGACTCTTTACAACCCCCTGGACATCAGGCTCCTCTGTCCATGGAATTTTCCAGGCAAGAGTATCAGAGTGGGTTGCCATTTCCTCCTCCAGGGGATCTTCCCAGCCCAGGGATCAAACCAGTGGCTCCTGCATCGGCAGGCAGATTCTTTACCTTGAGCCCTCTGGGAAGCCCTCACCCCCTTATCACAGATGAGAAAACAGAGGCTCAGAGAAGTTAGGCACAATGCCCGCCATCACACAGTGAACCAGAGGGTGAGCTGTGGGGTTCAGACCCCGGCCCATCTGACTCCAAAATTCCACAGCCTGCAGCTGCTGCTATCTGTGCAGTTCTTTCCTCCAACAGGTAAGTTTCCAAACGGCTGTTTTTTTTTTTTTTTTTTTTGCCACACCATGCAGCTTGCAGGATCTTAGTTCCCTGACCAGGGATTGTACCTGCACCCTCAGCAGTGAAAGCGCAGAGTCCCAACCATGGACCTCCAGGGAAGTCCCCAAACGGCCGCACCTTTTGATCCCTGACGCCTGGTTTTAGAACTGTGCTCTCTGCCATGGTTTTGTTGTCACTTCCATCCTTAGGGTTTCCAGAAAGCAGGGCTCTCTGCCTGACTCTGAGCCTCCTCCTGTGCCCTCAGGCAGTCCTTCTGCCCCTCCTGCCTCCCAGTTCCTCCTGAGCAAAACCAGCTTGACCAGCCAGCCACCTGTGAGTCCAAGCTGAACACTCTCTGCCTGCATGAGGAAGGAGTGTGGTGCAGACAGAAAGACAGGCTACGTGACCTGCAAAACCTGGAGGAGGCCAGGAGCATCTCAGAGCTAGAGCTGGGTTCAGTTAATGTGACCTGGGACTGTTTTACAAGGAACTCACACCCTGTACGGAAAACATCCTTGCAGTTTCCTGGAGTTGGGTGTGGAAGTGGTTATACAGAGAGACAGGTAAACTGGTTACAGGAAGCTGTGAAGAACAAACTGAGCCTGACTCTGCTCAGGTGGCAAGGAGGGACCACCGGCACCACCCCTGCCCGAGGCCGCCCTGCTCCGCCAATGCCTGAGGTGTGGACAGGGCCCCTCGCACTGTCCCCCGGCCCACAGGGCTGGCTCACACCTCTGCTCTGCAGCTCACCTGTACCTGTCCTGACCAGGCCTTCCAAGGAGAGGGCCAGCCAGTGGACAAAGATGTGGACTCTGATGTGTCACTGGGAAGGCAGGACGGGACCTCAAGGAGACCACCCCCTTTCAGACACAGATGGACCCTTTAGGAGCATTGGGCTGTCTTCTTGGACGAGGAGGGTCTCTAGGCATGGGGGTCTCCACCCAGCTGGAGCAGGGAGGTGGGGGTGCACACGCCGCGAGCCCGTGGCAGGCTGAGGAGTGCAGGCTTGCTGTATTTTTTCCCTTCAGCCACGCGCCTGCCTGGCCCTCACAGAGCAGGCGGTTCACCAAGTGTGCTTTGACCTAAAATCACCTGAATCTCAAAAACGGTCGGCTCACCATTATCCTGGGAACTGCCAAGGGTAAAGGCCACGTCTCCCTTCCTCTTGTGCCCTCTTGAGGTGCTCCGCACTGGGGCCATCATACAGTGGGCGATTAACGTATGTCCCTGTGTCTTGGGGTCCTCAGCCCTGCTGCCCCATCCCCGCCCGCACCTCTTCCGCTTCCACAAGTGCTGTGTGTTGGGAGGGGGCAGCTCTTCCTCTCAAGGGGGAACTGGTGAGTTAATGACCACGGGGTGCCTACCAGCCACCCTCCCAAAGGCTGGTCAGGAAAGGTAGGGAGAAAAGAAGCCGACATAAAGCCGGACAGGAGTGGGCCGAGCTTCAGCCGTACCTCTGGTCTCCCGGCTTTGTTCCTTCAACCCTGATTTAGAAAGAGCCACGCTTGCTGGACCCTCTCCTCCCATCCCCCCGTTTCTTGCAGGCATGCCACCCCCGAAGCCCCACCCTGGCCAGCAGCTGGTCTTTCCTAATTGGTCATGTATCTTAATAACAACAGGTCCTCAAGCAGCTGTTGCTGTGGCTACTGTCTGGCGGCGTGGCTCCCTGTCATTAATTTACTTGGTCCTACTGGCGCTTAAGAAAGGATTAAATTAACAATGACACTCATGAGAGGGAAAGTTACACAGTGAAAGGAGAAGGAGGAGGATTATAATTGTTGTCGTTCCTGGCTCCAGTTTTACGATCACACAATTCTGTCACAACCCTGTGTGGTGACAAAAGTCTTGCCCAAAGTGCCAAGAGGATTTTCATCTTTCTGTCCTCAAGTTACACTCCTTTTCCCCACAGGACGAGATTTCTGTCCC
This sequence comes from Neotragus moschatus, assembly GCA_006410615.1. Lineage (NCBI taxonomy): Eukaryota > Metazoa > Chordata > Mammalia > Artiodactyla > Bovidae > Neotragus > Neotragus moschatus. The sequence goes on along the minus strand of SJYA01002932.1, from coordinate 5,573,477 downwards.
CAGAATGCACCCTGATTTTCAAGCACGTGGCGTCTGCAGGATGGAGTTTAGGCAGGACCCCCACGAGGCCACCCCTCACACTGAGTGAAGGCACCCCGGCCCCAGGTTCAGAGAAAGGCATCTCAAGCTTCCAGCTCTCTCATTTCTATATATACCTCGCCCTTGGCAACAGCAAAAAAAACGTGAGGAAGGGAGCTGGCCCTCAGCTCGTGGCACTGGTCATTCCCTTTCCAAATATAGAGCAGGAATGAGTGGTGGGGGGACAGGCTATAAAAGCCACAGCGGCAGCCCCCTGGCGCTGCTGTGGGTGGAGGAGTCTGGGCGCCCCGCACAGCTCTCTTCCGTGTGTGGCTCGGAGGACCACACCTGGCTGTGGTGAGGTTAGTTACAGGAGGAGCTGGGTCTCCACCTCCTGCACCCCACTTCCTCCTCCCTGAGCTCTCCTTGACTTTGTCTTCAAGGGCCCCCTTGGGCAGGATCCCTCTGGATGCTCCACGGACCTCGGCCTGTCAGTGTGGCCTGACGACCCCCCTCTTCCTCTCTGATCTGTGCAGAGGCTGTGGGGTCACCGCCCCCCACCCCCACCCTCACCTTGCCCGCCTGCGCTGTGTGCCTGGCGAGCAGGAGTCCATGATCTCAAGGCCTCAGTGGCTTGTGTCAGTTTGCCAATTTGAGACTTCTGCCTGTTCACAGAAGTCAGAGGGTGCCTGATCCTAGCCTGGAACCACAGGCCTTTTCGACAGAGATGCTGTCCTTCCTGCCCCGTTCTGAAAGAGAGGCACTGCCTGCAGACTGAGGAGGGTGCGCTAGTGGGCTGGTGGGAGCCAGGTTTGGGGGCACCTGGGGGCTTTGACTACCTTTATGAATCACTTGTAGGTCACATCCCATCTGCTCTTCCAGCCTGTCTCCAGGGTAAGACTTTTTAAGTTATTAGTCCTTTCCCCTTATTTGATTAATTCAAGACCCGATTCAGACCTGAACTACACTATCAGGTGTCCTGAGCTTTCTTTTTGCATATTTACCGCAGGTCTGATTTCCACGGCTGCTGCTGTCCGCTGTCGTCCTGTGGGTGTGACTCTCAGGTGAGGAAGCAGCTTGGGTCCCTTGGCTCAGAAGTCTTCAGGGTCCAGTTCCTCCCATTTCCAGTGGCCTGGGGGGAAAGAGCCTGTGGAGCTTAGACCAGGACAGGGTGGATTGGAAAGGACCTTAAACCAGGACAGGGCAGGCTGGGGAAAGGGTCTCAGCAGATGCTGAAGTCAGATGCCACCTCTGTTCTCAGAACAGAACTGAAGGAAGCAAAAGCCAGTTTCCTCATGTGAAGAGGTGGCCACCTTGAACTGAAACAGTCCTCAAATTCCTTAGCTGTTTGCCATATAGCACACTCTCTTGGCAGAATGGTGTTTATTTCTGATGGTGTTTATTTTTAAATTTCCACTTGGCAACACCTGGGCTTTTCAGAAAAGGAAACTAAGGCCCAAGAGCTGCCCCCTCCTTCGGGTTCCTTCACCCCTCTGAGCCCTGCCGGATGGGGGAGCTTGGGTGGCATCCACTCCGGGCCCTTTGCACAGAGTCGGCACAATATGTGTGAATTTGATTTTTCCCAGGGGATGGATGAGAAAAATCAGATGCTCCTGGCCCACCTTGGTGGGCTCCCACGGGGGCAGGGCTGGAGTCGAGGGTAGGGGGTTGATCTGGTGGGTTCATCCTCCAGCCAACACCATGAGTAGCGACACGGAAATGGAAGTGTTCGGCATCGCCGCTCCCTTCCTCCGGAAGTCGGAAAAGGAGAGGATTGAGGCCCAGAACCAGCCCTTTGATGCCAAAACCTACTGCTTCGTGGTTGACTCTAAGGAAGAGTATGCCAAGGGGAGAATTAAGAGCACCCAGGACGGGAAGGTCACGGTGGAAACCGAAGACAACAGGGTAAGCCCCATCCACGCCCTCTGCAAGCCACTGGCCCTCTGTCTGCTCCCTTGGCTGCTCAGTCTGTGCGTCTGCCCCGCACCTGGCCTCTCCACATGTGAATACTTCCCAGGTGTCCTCAGAGAAAGCAGAGTGAACACTGGCCTCAGGTTGCACGGTGGGAGAACCGCCTGCCTGCGGCTGGCCGAAGCAAGTCACGTTCCAGCGCTTTTGTTGATGTTCACGTCACTCTAGGTCAGCGGGAGCCAGCCGTGTGTGTCCCAGGGGTATGGAGTTGGGAGTCCAACAAGAGGACGACCTCCTTCAGAGCACTCTCCTTTGGGAGCCTAGGTTTCCCCTGATTCTTCTGGTGATAGAATGTAAGGAAGTAAGGAAAGCGGGTCAGGACCCCAGCAGACCACAAGCTTGCCTGAAGTAGCAGCATCCCCATATCACGAAGGCAATGAGTAGTTTAGCCCACTCCTTTCTGCCCAGGCTAGCATGGGGGTGCTGGGAAGAATTCTGGACATCCCAACTGTCTGGAATTTAGACCAGAAGAATCCAGAAATGTTCTAAGAAAGGTTCAAATAAAATGGGGGTGGGGATCCAAATGAGAGGAGTGAAGGAAATAGTATCATTGGGTTGGATGTGAAAGAAAACAGCATGGAAACCTCCCATTGAAAACACCTTCCAAGCCCTGAAGCTCGAGGGCAGCCCTCAGTACATTTCGGGTGACGGGAGTCGGGGATGGCTTCTATAGCTGAAGGGAGCACAGAAGCTAGACCCAGTGGAGGAAAGTCCAAGATGTCCAGACCCTCACCTCACTGGAGGGCTGAGGCCTGGACGGTTTTAGTGAATCCCTGCTTGAAGGCAGGTTTCCTACCACCTGGCCCAGACGTGGGGCCGGGAAGACCATCATCTGCAATGGAGGTCTCAGGAAGGGGGTGAGCAGAGGGTAGGAGAGCGGAAGGTGAGCTCCACGCCACGATGGGTCTGCTCCTCTCAAGGGGAGCGCGAAGATGCCTGTCACCACTGCTCTGCCCAGTGGTTCCTTCCGGCCTGTAGTTCTCTGGTCCCAGAAAGGGAATGGGGGCGGGGGTTCCCTTTCACAGCGCAGGCAGGTGGGGGTGAATGGGCGAGATGCAGAATGGGGGCTGGGAGCTACTTTCAGGGAGCTCAGGATGACTTGGGCTGCCAGCCTGGAGGTCCATACCGCCAGCCTGGAGGTCCTTACCACCAGCCCCCTTCTCTCTGTCCCTGCCTCGAGGATGCCATCCACCTGCCGTGCCCTCTAAGTAGACAGCCAACACCCATGAGCTGCTGGAACTGGGTTTTGGCCCAGCCAGCATGACCCAGCTGAGGAGTTCCCGCTGGCTCCTGGGCCCGCCTCCTCCTCCCTGAATCCCCCCTGAGACCCTCCTTTCCTTTCTGTATCCTCCCCTCACTTCAGACCACTGGAGATGGAAAAAACAAAAGCCCGAGTATCAGAACCAAACCCCATTCCATCTCCTCCACCATGAGCCACCCTGGCCCCGACGCTCTCCCTGTCAGACAGACCTTTCCTCCAGCACCCCCTCCTTTTGATTTGGGCGTGGGAGACACACCTGTGCACAGAGAAGCCCAGGTGTGCACCGTACCCCTTCCCTTGCAGACGCTGGTGGTGAAGCCAGAGGACGTGTACGCGATGAACCCCCCCAAGTTCGACCGGATTGAGGACATGGCCATGCTGACGCACCTGAACGAGCCAGCGGTGCTGTACAACCTCAAGGACCGCTACACCTCCTGGATGATCTACGTCAGTGCCCACGTCTGCAGGCTCCCGGGACCTGGGTGGGGTGGGGGAGGGGTGGAGATGCTCTGGAGAGATGGGCTTTACAGGCTCCCGGGACCTGGGTAGGGTGGGGAAGGGGTAGAGATGCTCAGGGGAGGTGGGCTTTAGAAGGATCCGTGTTTGACGAGGCTGTTGGATGGCATCACTGACTCAATGGGCATGAGGTTGAGTAAACTCTGGGAGTTGGTGATGGACAGGGAGGCCTGGCATGCTGCAGTCCATGGGGTCGCAAAGAGTTGGACACGACTGAGTGACTGAACTGAACTGAAGCCGTTGAACAANGGCTTTAGAAGGATCCGTGTTTGACGAGGCTGTTGGATGGCATCACTGACTCAATGGGCATGAGGTTGAGTAAACTCTGGGAGTTGGTGATGGACAGGGAGGCCTGGCATGCTGCAGTCCATGGGGTCGCAAAGAGTTGGACACGACTGAGTGACTGAACTGAACTGAAGCCGTTGAACAAAAGAGGGACGAGAGTGATGGAGGATGAGAAAGTGAGAGATGAGTGGGCCCAGGAGTGGACCAGAGGAGGGGTGAGGCTGAGGCCGTGTCCTGGTGCTGTCACTCAGCAGCTGTGGATGGTCACTGCACCCCGCGGGTCTCAGCTGCCTCATCCATAGAGAGAAATCATGTCTTGCCTCCTTTACAAGTTTCTCATAAAGAAAAGTGAAATAACAAAGGGGGAGGGTGTTATAGGCACACACCCATGTGTACATACATATGTATATTTTATGCCCCCACAGACCTACTCCGGCCTCTTCTGCGTCACCGTCAACCCCTACAAGTGGCTGCCGGTGTACAACCCCGAGGTGGTGGAGGGCTACCGGGGCAAGAAGCGCCAGGAGGCCCCACCCCACATCTTCTCCATCTCTGACAATGCCTATCAGTTCATGCTTACAGGTAGGTCTCCAAGGAGGAAGCCTGGAGAGGCGGGCAGGGCTCAGGGAGGCTGCAGGTCTGGAATCAGCCACCCCTCTAGTGTGCAGCCTCCACTCAACTGGGAGGTGCTTAAGAAAAAAAAGAGGCCAGAGATTTCAGGGCCTTGCAGTCCTAGGTGAGAAGCTTGGATTTAATGCAAGCATGGGTTACTTCATGTGAAACTGACATTTTTGTGGGCCCCAAACAAAGGCTGATAGTTTCATATGGTTCAACCTAATATGATGGGCAGCCAGTGGCTGGCTGTAAGCAGGGACTTAACCTCTTTGATCCATATTCTCAAGGAGGAGTCTCTTTGAGCTCCCATGTAGGACAAAATTGAGTCATTGTGCAGTGAACTCTGACTGCTGGAGACGTGGAGAACTGGGAAACTCTTTTTATTAAAAATTTTTGATGGAAATATAATTGATTTACAATGTTGTGTTAATTTGTTGACAGCAGAGTGATTCAGATATATATATATATATTCAGATTTTTTCCATTATGATTTATGATAGGATATTGAATACGGTTCCCTGTGTTATACAGTAGGACCTTATTTATTTTATATATAGTAGTTTGTATCTAGTAATCCCCAAATCCTAATTTATTCCTCCCATACCCCTCTTTCCCCTTCGGTAACCATCGGTTTGTTTTCTATGTGAGTCTATCTCTAGTTTCTAACTAAGTTCAGTTGTATCATATAGCCACATGTGAGTGATATATGGCATTTGTCTTTCTGTCTGACTTACTTCAGTTAGCTGGTAATTTTTAGGTTCATTCATGTTTCTGCAAATGGTATGATTTCGTTTCTTTTTATGGCCAAGTAATATTCCATCATGTGTACGCACCACACCTTCTTAATCCACTCCTCTGTAGATGGACATTTAGGTTGAGAAAGTTCCTTTTACAATACCATCAACCCTATTTTATTTTTCCCTTTGGCAGATCGTGAAAACCAGTCTATCCTGATCACGTAAGTATCCAAGGTGTAGAGTGTTTTCACAGCCGTGGCTTTTGTCCCCAGTTGCAGAACGGGAAGATGCCACTTGCTTTGTTCTGTTAGTGAGAAAGCACAGAGAATAAAGTCTGTGATGCAGAGATGGACGGGGGACAGGCCAGAAGGCGTGTGAGGCCTCAGGAAGTTGGGGTTCCCCGTCCAGGGTGTTCAGGGGTGCTGGTCTCCCAGGGCCCTTGTCTCTCCAAATGGTCTCCGTTTTACTGGGAATCTCACATCCGATGCGGCTCAGGTGGCTGTTTACACTCACAGGGCTCTCTTTCTCCTTCTGTCTTTCGATCGCTCCGAACAGTGGAGAATCCGGGGCAGGAAAGACTGTGAACACCAAAAGGGTCATCCAGTACTTTGCAACAATTGCAGCGACTGGAGACCTTGCCAAGAAGAAGGACTCCAAGATGAGGGTAAGGAAAGGAGGCAGGCTGGCTCTGCTGCCGCTGCCAACCCTTGTCTTAACTTCAGAGTGAGGAGGCATAGGGTATGTGTGGGGTGGGAGGTGCCCGTCTCCTCAGGGAAGGAGTGCTGGCAGGGTTGAAAATCTCCCAGGACAGCCGGCTCCCCTAGACGATCCAGCACATCGGTGATCTCACAGGACCAGATTCTGTGATTGCCAAGGAGACAAGCTCTAAGGCTCCACTGAGAAAAGTCCATCTGACACACACCAGAGTCACACACACCACCCGGGGAGAACTGTAGCGTCCACTTGCCTTTCAAAGCGAATATATCCCAGCAGTGTGGTGTGAGCACAGGTGACCTCACCACCTGGAGAATGGAGGGACTGAAGGGTTAAATGAGGTTCATGTCAAGATACCCAACCAGAGCCAGACACGACATGGCGACAGGGCTGAGTGAGGTGCTGATGATGTGGTCAGGCCCTAGGTTGGAAAGCAGGGGGCAGGGGAGGGACTAGCTGGGGAGGAGGGGCATCGGAGCTCACCCTCACAAGGGGCTCTTCCTGCCCTGACTCCCTGCTCCAGGGGACACTGGAAGACCAGATCATCAGTGCCAACCCACTGCTGGAGGCCTTTGGGAACGCCAAGACTGTGAGGAATGACAACTCGTCCCGCTTTGTGAGTCTGTGCTGGGTCAAGCTGGGGTGTCCGCCAAGGCCAGCGAGGAGGCACGATCCCTGCTTCCAGGAACCTGCAGTCCTGGGGGTGGATAGTGAAAGGAGGAGGAAACAAGTCCACAAGACACTCTGACAGTTCCCTAGTAGATGGGGCAGTAAAGGGGGCCGGGTCTTCTTTAGACAGGGCCAGCAGGGGAGCCTTCCTGGGGTGCGCTGGCCTGTGAACCGGAGATCCACAGGGTGAGGCTGGACACAGTTGCAGAGGCAGGGAGGCGACTGGTGGAGTCAAGGGATCTCCAGGGGGTCTGAGTGGCTGGAGTGAGGCAAGCTCCGCGAGATGAGGTGGGGAAGTGAGGAGGGGCCATGGGAAGGGACCTGGAGCCTGGGAGCAGGCAGGCCAGGAGAAGGCTCTGGTTTCATTCCAGAAGTCAGGATACTGTTAGAGGGAAGTGATATGGTTTGATTTGCATCTTGAACAGAACATGACTCTGCTGACTGGGGTGGCATGTGGAAGCAGTGTGGAACAAGGGAGTGGAGGAAGGCACAGCAAAGCAGGGAGAGAGGCAACAAGGACGCTTAACTGCAAGTTCCTGGGGAAAAGGCTCTGTTCCACTCCCCAGGTGGGCAGGAATGCCTGGAGTCAGGCTACCTGGTCTCCCTTCCCCGACAGGGCAAGTTCATCCGCATCCATTTTGGTACCACGGGGAAGCTGGCCTCTGCAGATATTGAAACATGTAAGTAGATTCCTAGGATCAGATGTTTTGGGACATCGGGGCAACAGTTTGGAAGACACTCCTGTGTTTGCGTCCCTAGATCTGCTGGAAAAGTCAAGGGTAACCTTCCAGCTGAAGGCTGAGAGAAGCTACCACATCTTCTACCAGATTCTTTCCAATAAGAAGCCCGAGCTCATAGGTGAGGGTGCCACCAGAGGGGCTGGTCTGGGGCCTGTCAGCTCGTAGGTGAGTGGACTGGAGAGTTGTGCCTACTTGCAGGGGAAATTTGCTTTAGAAATGGGGTGTGGCTGTTTCGACAGTGATGTGCCAATCTGAGAAATGCAATCCAATGGACAGAAAAAGAATGAGGCATAATTGCCTTCAGCTTTGGTTCATGGAATCTGGCTGAACGACTTAGCGTTTAGTGGTCCTCTGATGCCCCCTTGTGGTCAGCCACAAAACCACTCTTCCACCAAATGCTGGGAGGCCCGCACCAAGTCAGAGGAACTGCCAGCTGGGATGTCCACCCAGCTTTTCATTTGGCACCTAACGGGGGCTCCATGCCCTTCTGTGCTCTCTGGCTATGTCTGCTCAGCATTCTGCGCCCAATCCTGGAAACAGGGTGCAGCTTTCAACAGGTTTTGGAAAAGACGACGATTCTACCAAACCATCTGGGCTTCCCTCCAGTGGCTCTCTGTGTCCTGGCCCACGCTCAGCCTGTTTTCCTGATTAATCTTTCCCAACCGACATGGATCTGTGCTGTCTGCACACAAAGCAAAAGGGTTTAAATGTTCTCTGGGGTTTGTACCCTGTGTGGCCGGGGTGGGTGCAGAGTCTTCCCTGGACTTTATATTCAGCCACAGCGTGAGTATGAGAGGCTGTTTAGCCCCAGGCGGGGGTGTTTCCTTTGCACCCATGTGACCCCCTCTAACTGGTCATCATTGCAGAGCTGCTGCTCATCACAACGAACCCTTATGACTACCCCTTCATCAGCCAGGGCGAGATCCTGGTGGCCAGCATTGACGACGCTGAGGAGCTGCTGGCCACGGATGTAAGTAGATCAGGGAGAAGGATATGTGTGTGGCAGGGGGNCCTGCAGTTTCAGAAGAAGATCAAAGAGCTGCAGGTAGGGGGCGCTTTGGACTTTGCTTATACGCTCGGTCGCACATGGGAGCTGGTGTGTCTGCTGTGTGCTGTCAGAGCAAGGGGCAGGACCGGGGGCCTCGTCTGTCCAGGCTGACAGTAGCAATGAACAGTTTTTCCACAATCTAAACAAAACACGTAATTGAAGCATTTCATATCAACCCATAGTCAGAGTGGAGGAGACTTAGTATCAGCCACTGTAGGAAAGGCTCATGTCAGGGGGAACTCACAGTCTTGGGAGCAGCCCAAGACTTGGTTGGTCTAATGGGACGGGAAACTAGCCTGTTCTTGACACTGGGAGTCAGGATTCTCCCGGGGATGGCCTGCCCGCACAGGCCCGGATCGAGGAGCTGGAAGAAGAGATTGAGGCCGAGAGGGCGACCCGCGCCAAGACGGAGAAGCAGCGCAGCGACTACGCACGGGAGCTGGAGGAGCTGAGCGAGCGCCTGGAGGAGGCGGGGGGCGTCACGTCCACCCAGATAGAGCTGAACAAGAAGCGGGAGGCCGAGTTCCTGAAGCTGCGCCGGGACCTGGAGGAGGCCACCCTGCAGCACGAGGCCATGGTGGCCGCCCTTCGCAAGAAGCACGCGGACAGCGTGGCGGAGCTGGGGGAGCAGATCGACAACCTGCAGAGGATCAAACAGAAGCTCGAGAAGGAGAAGAGCGAGTTCAAGCTGGAGCTCGACGACCTGGGCAGCAACGTGGAGAGCGTGTCCAAGTCTAAGGTTCAGGGGTGGGAGGCAGGGGGCTCCCACCATTGGCCCTCCACACCTGAGCACTGACTCAGCTCTCTCCCCTTCCCTACCCCGCAGGCAAATCTGGAGAAGATCTGCCGCACCCTGGAGGACCAGTTAAGTGAGGCCCGGGGCAAGAACGAGGAGATTCAGAGGAGCCTGAGTGAGCTGAGCACCCAGAAGTCCAGGCTGCAGACAGAGGCTGGTGAGCTCCAGGGGACAGGAGGGGCAGCACTTCCCGGATACCATTCCAGCACAGCAGGTCGAAACCAAAGGCAGGATTTGTTTGGGGAGGACTTCTAGGGAAGCAGATTTTTGGGAGAGAGGCAATCAGAATAACCTAGGAAAGGCCATTCAGAGTGCCCTGGAGGAGGTGAGCACTGAGAGTCCAGGAACGAGAGAGGAGTGACGAGGGGCCCGGAACACCCCCTGCTCCCCGAGCACCCTCGAGACGTTTACCACCAGGGTGTGCAGCGTCTCACCAGGGTGTGCACTCAGCTTCCTGGTCATGGACACGTGCCTTCACCCCCAAATCTCAGCACAGTGCCTTACACACAGTAGGAATGTGTGAGTGAATGAACAGACAGATGAAATAAAAATGTTTCCCTTCTGGACACAGGTGAGCTGAGTCGTCAGCTGGAGGAAAAGGAGAGCACAGTATCGCAGCTTTCCAGGAGCAAGCAAGCATTTACCCAGCAGATAGAAGAGCTTAAGAGGCAGTTAGAGGAAGAGAGCAAGGTACACAGCTGAGGGAATGCTCCCTGACCTCACTTCTACGCACCACCTACAGAAGCCTGAGACAGCTTCACTCATAGGTGATGACAGCGGGAACGCATCTACGCCGCGTCACGCACACAGCCTGAAACATTCACGCACTGGGCCTCTCCTCTCTCCCGACTTCCGCAGGCCAAGAGCGCGCTGGCCCACGCCCTGCAGTCCGCCCGCCACGACTGCGACCTGCTGCGGGAACAGTACGAGGAGGAGCAGGAGGGCAAGGCCGAGCTGCAGAGGGCGCTGTCCAAGGCCAACAGCGAGGTGGCCCAGTGGAGGACCAAGTACGAGACGGACGCCATCCAGCGCACGGAGGAGCTGGAGGAGGCCAAGTACGTAACTCTGTCTTCAGAAGAACTAGCACTTCCAAGGGATCAAATGACAGAGGGCACTGACATTAGCACTGCTCGAGAGTGAATGTCACCGTCTTTTAAGGCAGTTCTGTGCCAGCAGAGGACTTGTGTGAGCACATTTCATTGAGACAAACGACTGTGATCTTGGTTAGAGGCAGGCAGGCTACTGATCATTGATTTTTAGCAGACAGGAAGTTCTCCTGGGCTTATGAAAGGAAAGCTGTTTGAATCACCTAGGTGAGTGGTTCCAGCTGGATGAATAGTGATGTTCAAGAAGGACTGAAGCTTAAACAGCATCTGCTTCTCATTTGTTTTAAGGAAAAAGCTGGCTCAGCGCCTCCAGGATTCCGAGGAGCAGGTGGAGGCGGTGAACGCGAAGTGTGCGTCCCTGGAGAAGACCAAGCAGAGGCTGCAAGCGGAGGTGGAGGACCTGATGGTCGACGTGGACAGAGCCAACTCCCTGGCCGCCGCCCTGGACAAGAAGCAGAGGAATTTTGACAAGGTATGGGGTGGGCGCAGGAGGTGGGGCCCCAGTCCTGACTGCCCCAGGAGCAGTGAGACCTGGGGCGAGCCCCCGAAACCAAAGGGGAGTGGGATGCAAGTGGGGGTCCTCTTCAAACACTTCAGTGGAGACAAGCCACCTCCTCCAGTGTCGTCCAGCCCCAAGCATTCGTGGTCCCCAACATGGCTGGTCTGTCTGGGTGGCTGATGTGGAAATCTAATTCGGGTCCTAGTGGGAGGGTTTCTGGCAGCCTTCCCTTCAGTATGACAAGTCAGGTTGATTTGAAATGAGGTTTTAATGGAATATTTAGAAGCGCAGGGCCATTTTCGTAGTGGGAAAGTAGGCCCAGCTAATCCCTTCCCAACGGCAATTGTTATGGACCAGTGACTGATGTTGGATTGATGTATGGAACGAAATTTTGGTTAGTCAACAGTCAGGAAGAAGCGACACAGCCAAGGGGACCCTGATTCTCAGTGTTCACACTCCTGAGGCTCCTGAGATAGAAGCTGAAGGTGAAGGGTCACGAACAGAGGTGCCTTTCTCCCCGGCATTGCAGGTGCTCGCCGAATGGAAAACCAAGTGTGAGGAGAGCCAGGCGGAGCTGGAGGCATCTCTGAAGGAGTCCCGCTCCTTGAGCACCGAGCTCTTCAAACTGAAAAATGCCTACGAAGAAGCTTTAGATCAACTTGAAACTGTGAAACGAGAAAATAAGAATTTGGAGCGTAAGCAGTTTGTCTGAAATCCCCCTTCACGCTATCGCCAGAGTGTGAGGCTGCAGGAGCGTGAACTCATCTGTNTTGAGCACCGAGCTCTTCAAACTGAAAAATGCCTACGAAGAAGCTTTAGATCAACTTGAAACTGTGAAACGAGAAAATAAGAATTTGGAGCGTAAGCAGTTTGTCTGAAATCCCCCTTCACGCTATCGCCAGAGTGTGAGGCTGCAGGAGCGTGAACTCATCTGTGTGTCTGTTACCACAGGCACAGGAAGCATTCCACACCTGAGGGCTTGTTTCCGAGCCTCTCTATGTCCAGCATCTTATCTCCAGCAAGCAGCGTCCTTAGAGCTTGATAAACTAGTTAAGAGCATCCGGCTAGTGCTTACTCTGCATGGAAACCTGTGCGGAAGTTCAAGAGCAATCAAACTTCTCTCTTTACAGAGGAGATAGCAGATCTCACGGAGCAAATCGCTGAAAGTGGTAAAACCATCCATGAACTGGAGAAATCAAGGAAACAGATTGAGCTGGAAAAGGCTGATATCCAGCTGGCTCTGGAGGAAGCAGAGGTAAGCAGAATGCCAGGGAGGCAGTAAGGGAGCAGACGCTGTGACGGTGGGGCTCCAGCTTGGCCCCACTCGGGGTCTGCAGAGTCACAGTCCTCACGTTGGTTCTTTTCCTAGCAAACTATGTGGACGAATACCTGTGAATACCTGCGAATAATCTTGAAATTACTGGAGAAAATCACTACATTAAAATAGGTCTAAAAATGAGATTTTACAAACGGCTGAGATGAATTTAAAATATCTATAAAGTCTCTTAAGTGCCTAAGAAATATGATCTAAATGTTACTATTGTTTCATAGTATAATAAAAACAAACTGCAATGAAACACTTTATTCCTGCACTGAAGGTAAGTTAGGGATTTTTTTAAAAAAGAGTTTTGAATATTGTTGAGTTAGTTACAAATATTCCATTGGAGTTTTCTTACCCCAGAGAGGAATGTAGCAGGCTCTGTCCCATCACTGTGCCATTTCTGTTTTGTTTTTGTTCTTCAAAGGCCGCCCTTGAACATGAAGAGGCCAAGATCCTTCGAATCCAGCTGGAACTGACACAAGTGAAATCTGAAATCGACAGAAAGATGGCCGAAAAAGATGAAGAGATCGAGCAGCTGAAGAGGAACTACCAGAGAACAGTAGAGACGATGCAGAGTGCCCTGGACGCCGAGGTGCGGAGCCGGAACGAGGCCATCAGGATCAAGAAGAAGATGGAGGGGGACCTGAACGAAATCGAGATCCAGCTGAGCCATGCCAACCGCCAGGCCGCGGAGACCGTCAGACACCTCCGTGGCGTCCAGGGGCAGCTGAAGGTGTGTGGGCTCCCTGGTGGGGAACTTCTCCATCCTCAGACACGCACAGCTATGGGCTGGCCTCAGGGTCCTCCGGCCTCAACTCCTAGCAGACGCTTCCATTTCTGTCTGGCCAGGATACCCAGCTCCACCTGGATGATGCTCTGCGGGGCCAGGAGGACCTGAAGGAGCAGCTGGCGATCNCTTCTCCATCCTCAGACACGCACAGCTATGGGCTGGCCTCAGGGTCCTCCGGCCTCAACTCCTAGCAGACGCTTCCATTTCTGTCTGGCCAGGATACCCAGCTCCACCTGGATGATGCTCTGCGGGGCCAGGAGGACCTGAAGGAGCAGCTGGCGATCGTGGAGCGCAGAGCCAACCTGCTGCAGGCCGAGGTGGAGGAGCTGCGGGCCACCCTGGAGCAGACGGAGAGGAGCAGGAAGATCGCAGAGCAGGAGCTCCTGGACGCCAGTGAGCGCGTGCAGCTCCTGCACACCCAGGTGAGCGGAGGGGAGGCGGGGCAGGGTGCTGGCCTTGGACGTGCCAAATGGTAACCCTTCTCCTCCCGCCGTAGAACACCAGCCTCATCCACACCAAGAAGAAGCTGGAGACGGACCTCACGCAGCTCCAGAGTGAGGTTGAGGACGCCAGCAGGGACGCGAGGAACGCTGAAGAGAAAGCGAAGAAGGCCATCACCGACGTGAGGCCCCGCCCCGCTCTGCATTTCATCCAGGCCCCCTCTCTCCAGCCCTGAGCCCCGTCCCGTCAGACGGGGTGGGGCCTCCCCAGGGCACATGTGGGGTGAGCTCTGCTCTAGAAGCACTCCCCCGACCCCCAGAACTCAGCTTGAGCCCTCCCACACATTAATAAGGGGGTATGAAAAATAACAGGAGTGTGGGTGAGAAAGACCGGAAGGAATTCTGTTCATGACTTGTGTCCTGGGAGAGGGATGCTCTTCTTCCCTTCTATTTATGACTGATTCCAAATATGAAAACGAGAAACCCTCCCCCCTGCCTGTTTGGACCCTACCTAACAGGTCACCTCGTAGAAAACCCGCTTCCCGCCCCCAGCACTCACCTTCCTGCTCCAGAGGCTGGTCCCTGGACGCGCGGTTCCCACAGCGCCACCTGCTGCTGGTGGGGAGTACTACCCCCGCGATTATTCCCGCCCTGCATCGTCCGCACCTCCAGTTCCCTTAGCCTCCCGGCCCCACACCCGTGACGCTGGGTTATAGACTCAGAGTCCTATAACTCTCGGGTTGGTAATGAAAGAAGGGATTTCCTTGGGGTGGGGAGGTCCCAAAGGGGCCAGTTTAAGAAAGGGAAGAAGCCATTTCCCATGCAGCCCTTGGAGGTCTCACTGTCCGGCTTACATGCCTGGTGCAGCTCTTCCCAGAGTCCGTGCTGGCGTGGTGGGCTCAGGCATCGTGTCATCTGTGTCCTTTGTCAGCAGCATGGCTCTAGTCCTCCGGGTCCCCAGATTTTGACAGTTCCAAGCACCTGACCTTTGTTTACATCTCAGTGGGATGATGTGCTTTTCAGGCNCACGGTGGCGGCAGCCGGGACCCAGGATGGTGCCGATTATTTTTAGCTAAATGTGTCATGCTTTCCACGGCAGTGAGGAGCAAGAAGCCTGGGCATCTGCGGGCCTTCTCCATGTTTTAGCAAACAAGAGGTGGTCTTCAGAGCCCCAAGGAGGAGCAGGGGAGCGGGTGCTCGATGCCCTCAGGCTGCCTTCATCAAGACCCCTGATGCCAGCCTGCAGAGAGAAGGGGCAGCTCAGGTAAAGGAAATGGACCACTGTCCTCAGCAGAGGGTTACCCAGAGACACAGAGGAAATGAGTCGGAGCCTTAAGAACAGTCAAGGAAATAGGAGTACTCAAAGATGGAAACAAAGCAAACTACAGAGGCAACGGGGAACCGAGGAAGGTGACAGGGTGACATGTTCCATAGTCAGAAACCAAAAGAGAGGCAGTCCCTTTAGCGGTGAGCATGGTGCTCTGCACACAGCAGGCGCTCCATGCATGGGCTGAACTCAACTCCTGGTAAGAGGGGAAGACGGGGGCACTGGGTGTACCCTTGGGGAGGACTGGTTCTTCTGACTTTCTGCCTCTCCTATCACTAGTAAAGACATAATAATAACCCAGAAGCTGTTCTTTACAAATCTGTCAACAATCCTAACCATGCACATGAATTTCTTGGCTTCCTAAAATAGTGGGTGTGGGCACGGCTGTTTGCAGTTCACACTGGCTCAGAAGCCTGGGCAGAGAGTCAAGCAGCAGCGAGGAGGGCCTGGGAAGGGGTGCGGGGAGGGGGTGCTGGGGGGCGAGGTGTGAAGACCGCCCGGGGCAGAGGCGGCACCTCCCCAGGTTCCAACGCTGCTGCCGTCTCAGGTCTGCAGTCTCACACTGACTCATCCACCTGTGTTTACCCACTGCCTACCCCATGCCCAGGAACAGGAAACGGGCAGACAGAAGTCTCCAGGAAAGCCCGATCAGAACCATGTAGAGAGACCCCTTGCTCTGAGCTCCCAGGGCCGAGTGAGGAGGGCCGGCCGGTGGAGGAGCAAACATTCCCAAATATGGCACAGCCTCAGCTTGGGGTGGATTAGCAGCCGCGGCAGCTGTGCCTATTTTGGGCCTGGGGTCTCTGTCCCCTGGGCAGCAGGTGTAGAGACTGGGAGCAAGGCATTTACAGGGGCGTTTATTTTGGGGGCTTCCTGGCCTCAGGCCCAGGGACCGGCGTCAGCCTTTCGCATAAGCGCCCTAGGCCAGAAACCTAACATCTTTTCCTTCTGTCTCCCTTCCACCACCAGGCTTGCTTGAGACGTCCACTGATAAAGTCTGGGAGGCAGAGACAAGTCGGACCCTTCCCACCATCCACCCCACTGCTCACACTGGGGAGCCCAACCTGGTGATGAGGGGAGCACGCCTGCGGTGGCTCTTTCTCAAGGGCACTCGCAGGTCATTGCTACACCAGCCCGCGAGCCAGCAAAGGTGGGGTGGGCCCTTTTGGAAGCAGACTAAAGGACATGAGTTTTCTCAGTTTCAGGGACTTGCCTTCAGTCCCACAGTGAATCCAGACCACAGAAGGTCCTGGGTGTAGCGTCATGAGTGGCCCATAGACACACACCGAGTCAGAGTGATGTGGCCACAGTCAACCTCCCACGGCCAACAGCGAGCAGCCCATGGTCCTGGGGACCCAGCCGGACAGGGGCCAGGCCCCCCGGAAGGTCAGCTGGTCCTGATGCAATCGCAGGGAGCCGTAAATAGCATCTCCCGCCACTTCTCCCTCTTCCTCTGTGTCCCCCTGGGGAGGGTTAGAGCAGCAGCACCGATGGGTTGCGCCCAAGCCTAGAATCAGTCCTGTCAGCCACGAGGAGCCCCAGACAGCTCCACAGGCAGGGATTTAGATTCCCAACTCTGGTCCCAGGACCACTGCCCCTGCCCGAGCGGCTGGGCGCTGGCGCTCGGCTCACATCTGCTCGACCTGTCCTGCCTTGCAGTCCTGAGCAGTCTGCTACTGCCTTTGTTTCACTGTCTGAAACACGGGCTTGACAAGGAACACAGGCTTTTTTTTGCGGCTCGAGCCTTCTCCGTAAAGAAATATTAATAGCAGTTCCGTGTTTTAAATCATCCCGGGCTCCTGAGATAAAAAGACAGTTTGAATATTAATCGTCACCGTGAAAGGATGCGGCAATTTTGACAGGTTTCCTCCTGCCTTTCATGGTTGTACAGAAACCCCTCCTGGGCTCTGAAGGCTGGTAATGTGAGGATGTGGGCTCTGAGGTCCACTCAGGCTATCTGGCCAAAAGAGGATTGGGTTCAAGGCAACCAAAATCACAGCCGAGTCCATGCAAATTACCCGAAACGGCTTCATCCTCCGGAGTCGTCTTATTTGAAACACAACCCTGATGGGTCACTGCTCTGCTCAGACGCCATCAATAGCCCCCTCTACCTCCAGCTGAGCACATACCCCTGCGACAATAGCTCTGTGCCCCAAATGCCCACAGACATGCTCCTCCAGCCTGGCCACCTCCCGCAAGGCCACCTCCAAGCGCTGAAACCCACGCATACCTCAGGCCCCCTTGGTCCTCTGCACCCACCAGCAGTCACAGCCTAAGACTTACCGCACATTTCCAGGGACGCAGTTTTTATTCCTCCTATCTCCCTAAGGAGCTGGGAGTTACTGTCTTCCTTAACTTTGAATCAAAGTTCCTGCCTCAGTATCTTTTTATTTCAAACACAGAGAGTTTAGCCACTAGAAGAACTAGGATGAGAAAGAACTAGGAGTAAGAAAATTCAAATTCCAGTCTTAAGGTGGCTTAGTTTCTTTCTCCATCACGGGCTGCTCATTCTCGAGGTTTTGAGTCCTTACCTGGAAAACGAGCCATTGGAGCCATCACAAGCTTCCTAACCGAGCTGGAGCCTGGGGGTCTACATCTAAGGCTCCCCTGTTGATTCTAATGATCTAGACTCCTGGTGCTGTGTGATGGGAACATACTGCCTTAGAGGCGAAGTGAAGTGAAAGTCACTCAGTCGTGTCCGACTCTTCATGACCCCGTGGACTATACAGTCCATGGAATTCTCCAGGCCTGAATACTGGAGTGGGTAGCCTTTCCCTTCTCCAGGGGATCTTCCCAACCCAGGGATCAAACCCAGGTCTCCCACATTGCAGGTGGATTCTTTACCAGCTGAGCCACCAGGGAAGCATACCCTAAGAACTAACAGCATCTCAGCAACACTGCTCAACACCCCCTAGTCCCTCTGTTCCCAAGGCCCTGGCTGCCCCCGTTCCACTGCCACAAGTCCACAAGCCATGTCTTCCACACGCGAAACAAGCCCTCTGGTGCTCTGCCTGAGTCTCCCGCTAGGTGGCCCCACTGCTCTGCCTGCCGCCAGTCCCCAGCAGGACCAAAGACCTGAAGTTCTCTAGGTGCCAGAGCTGATGGGTGACTCAGGGAAAGTGCAGGTGGAAAGTGGGAGAAGATCCCCTCTGCCCTTTGCCTGCGCTTTGGTGGAGAGTCCAGAGCAGAGCCACGCCACACGGGAATTAGGGCAAAAGGAAAACCCACTAATCCTATCCCATCCCAATTCAAATCTTGACATTTTGTCCATCACGCATTCTTTTGCATCAACTCTGATTTTGAAAATATTGGTCAAATCTCACCAGTCTTACTAACGATTGAGTCTTTTGTTGCCTCCTTAAGTTTGGCATGGACTTGCCTCACCCTCGTTCCACCCTGGCCAGAGCAGCATGGTTTTCCCCAGTGTCCTGGGCGTTATAGAAAGAGCTGTGTGTGGTGTGACGGATGGAGGCCCCTTCTCTGTGGAGACCAATGCTGGGCTGGAGCAGAGCTGAGGGCACGCACTTGGGTCAGTTTACCATCACAGCAGGAGCCCAATTCCCCTCAGGCTAATCTCTGTCTCAGGAGACCCTCCACCTCCCTGTGGATCCACTTCTGCCAGGTCCCCAAAGAGGCCTGAATCCCAGGAATGCCACCAGTTGGCCAGAAGCCAAAACCCCTGCTACAGAAGACCAGGCTAACCTCCCCAGTCCTGTCCCCGGAAGGATTCTAGAGGATCCCCTGCCCTGTGCATGGCCTGACTGAACTCCTTTCCTGAGGGAATGCAATGCCTGCTGCTCCCTCCTGGGCACTGTGTGGGCTCCTGTCTCCTCTCTACCTGTTTCAGGGGAGTCTTTTCTCTCTTCTAATGAGCTCGTATTCTTTCCAGCCTTTTGTGACACCTCTCCTGATGCTCCCAGTTTCCTATGACAGGGTCACAGCTCAGTCACTCCCTCTAGAACCACCAGGGAGCTCTACGACTGCCCAGGCCACACCCAAGACCAGCTTCATCACACTGTGGAGTGCAGTCCTTCCCCTTCTCCCACCTCTCACTCTCCAGGCATCAGGAGTTCGTAAACCCTCTCAGGTGAGAAGTTCAGTTCAGTTCAGTTGCTCAGTGGTGTCCGACGCTTTGCTATCCCATGGACTGCAGCATGCCAGGCTTCCCTCCCCATCACCAACTTCCGGAGCTTACTCAAAGTCATGTCCATCGAGTCAGTGATTCCATCCAGCCATCTCATCTTCTGTCGTCCCCTTCTCCTTGAGAAGATACAGGGCCAAAGGTAAGAACCCCTGCGTGGAGCAGGCTGGGCCCCTACTGAGCCAAGGCTGCCACCTACAGGTGAGAACGCACACTCCTGCCCAGTGGGGAGAGGGCAGGTGGAGAGGACAGACAGACAGAGAGCAGAGGCTTTGGAACTGAGGGCCCACCTTCTAATGAGTCTCCCCCTGCCCAACCAACAAGTCTCCTGTATAAACTCCCCAGCGGCCGCCAGTCAACATCTTCCAGATATGTCTCATCTCCACAAGCCACCATTTTCACCCATGCGGCAGCCCTTTCTGGCTAGCAACATGCTTCAACATGCAACTGAACCCTGCCTTGAGAAGGCTGCTCCCCTAGCCCCAGGTCTGCACTCCAGAGATGCACACAGAATAAACTACCTGCCAACTCTTCAGCTATCAAACTTGTCTGTATCCCTGCCTCTCAGGGTGAAAGAGCATGGTTCCTTTTCCTGCCCCTCCTTCCTGGATGTCCTCATGTGGATATGCTAGACTGGCCACATCCCTTCATCATGGGACACCCAGAATTTAGCCTAATTTTAAAATATATAGAAAAATAACACATATACATCATAAAAATATGTTAATTAAACATAAAACAGAAGTGCCCTCACCTCCATTCTCCACTCTCACTCCCACTGTTAAGGGTGGGGCAGGGGGGTTCTTTTGCTAACAGGTTGGTGGCACTCAGAACTGTAGGTCACCCCTTTGCAGCAAGAGTAAGACCTCTCTTTGTATCTGTCACATGTGAATAATTAGATTACCTCTCCTAGCAATTACAAGTTGGTTTGATGCCTGTAAAGGGTCTAGCACAATGCCTGTGAACACATAGTAAACATTTACTCTTCCAGGTGGCTCAGTGGCAAAGAACTGCCTACCAGTGCAGGAGATACAGAAGACACGGGTTCAATCCCTGGATCGGGAAGATCCCCTGAGAAGTGAACGGCAACCCACTCCAGTATTCTTGCCTGGAGAATCCCATGGACAGAGGAGCCTGGTGGGCCACTCCATGGGGTCGCAAAGAGCTGGATATGACAGCATGCACGCTCAAACGTCTACCAAGTGGGGATTTCTTAGGGCTAACTGGATTAGACAGCTGGTGGAAACAGAGGCACGAAGTACATTGTTTTTCCTGATTATTCTCACATCACAGCAGGATTGGGCCCATGCAGGTTAGCATAAGTAGTCCCAAAGCTCAAATGCTGAGAGCACCCACTAAGTTGTAAATAAAGGAGGCTCCTGAAGGGATCCTTTTAAGTCAGTGTGCGTTTGATGGGGTGGACCACCAGGGGGCAGTGCTGGGCCACTTATGGCGGACTGCTTGCTGGTCCACCAAATGTGAACCCACCGAGCACGGTGCTGTGGGGCTGCCTGGNGCTCTTGAGAATTGATGGTTCTGCATATCCAAACAATGCCCTACCTGGCTTACAGGATCTCCAGGTTCTAATGGCTGCAGAGGCACCAGGCAGGAGCTTTACTGGTATATATCGTGGTCATGACCTTGGCAGAATTCCCAAGGAACAGACATTACCTTTCTCATGAATATTCACTTTTGCATATGGTGGTGGTTCTCAACTGGGGGCAATTTTTCTCCCCCTTGGGGACATTTTTGGTTGTGTTACATCTCAGGAGAGGAGATGCTATTGGTGTCTCATAGAAGAAAGGCCAGGGACGCTACTAACCATACTATGCACAGACAGGTCTGCCTCCACAGCAAAGAATGACCACATCAACAGGGCAGAGCTTGAGAAAGCCCGGAATAGGGAGATCAAAGTTTAAGATGTTGAAATGTATTTCAAGCGTTACTTCAAGTCAATCTGCTAACAACCCACGAAACTCATGCCTTACAGCTCAGGGTTTGATGTATGATTGACAACCAAAAATTCAGACATGAGAATTAATTTTAGAGATGCATACTCTCAGTCACACTGTAGAGCATTTCATTTTTGAGACTCTCCCTGCTGACTCAACAGATTTCCTCATTTTATCTCCACATCCTCAAAACTGTCATTTAACAATGACACTGAATGAAGCTGACTCCAGCTTATTTGATGTAAGCTGCAATTTCATAGGCTCTCTCTCCAGTCCTGAGCCCTGCAGAGACAAGACTGGCTCCTACTCTTAGGTATGTATCTCAGGATGGCTTCAGGTGGCCAAGTAGAAGGAAGACAAAGACATAGAGACTGACGACTTACTCTAAGGTATACATTAATGTGTGTATGTAAGAAACAACATGTTAGAGATACAGTCATTCTAAAATACCCCATTCTTACTCCCTCATGAGACTCTAGAATTTGGAGAATCATCTTCTGTGCCCTACATGTGAATTAGGTGAATGTCTGACTATGCATCCTGGACACTGGACTAGGAAGCATGTTTTATGGTACATGAGGATCACCTGGGGGTCTTGCTAAATGCAGATTCTGATTCAGCAGGGCCACAGCATGTCCAACAAGCTTCCAGGTGATGTGGATGCTACTGGGTTGTGGACCACTTTTCAGTAGCACGGGAGTACAGAGGATTCTAAGTAGCACTTTGTTAGAATATGTCACTATCTGCCATGTGGTTGGTCACCATTTCTAGAATTTAGAAACTATTTCTAGTCACTTACTTCCTTCATTATGCAATGAGATCAACATTTTTGGGTCTTTGCTCCTCTTTTCCTTACACCTCCGTAGGGTCCCAAGGTATATAGATCAGTCTAGAACAAACGAACTTTTATATCAAGTGAAAAGTAAGAGAGAATGGTTGTAGATAATAACCATTAGGCACCTACTTTGACTTGAAAGATGGTTCTTGTTCAGAATTTATGTCAAATATATGCTTTTTAAGACAGACTATCCATAGAAAAAGAGATCAGTCTTGTGGTTACTGAGGCAGGGGGAGAGAGAGTTGGATGAAGGTGGTCAAAACACACAAGTTGCAGTTATAAAATGGGTAAGTAGGAGGGATGTGATACACAACGTGATAAAATTAATCAACCCTGCAGTATATTATATATGACAGCTGTCAGCAGAGTAAATCGAAGAGTTCCCATCACAAGGAACATGTTTGTACTCTTTTTATTTTTTTGTATCTACATGAGATGATGGACATTCACTAAACTTACTGTGGTAACCATTTCATGGCCTATGTGAGTCAATTCACTGTGCTGTGCATGTCAACTCTATCTCAGTAAAACTGAAAGAGAAAAAGAAGATATAATAGCATTGCATAGCTGAACCGTGAAAGCCCACTGGATCAAGAATCAGTAGAACCAGGTTCCAATCCTGCTGCTGGAAGTCAGAAAACCTCTGTAGACCCCAAGGTGACATGCATGGGGTCTTTCTATATCATGAAAGGCCACAACTTCAAAGTGAAGAAAACTTTTTATTTAAACTATGCATATACCTTGTACCTGCCTTTATATGTACAATATGCTTCATATTACTAACAACTATTTAAAGAGTTCAATGGTGTCACTGTCGGTAAGTTAGAAGTTGATCTTCTATTCTTAGATATTTAAACAATATCTTATTTAATCTGTAGATAGGGCCAGCCACAATTTCTTACAGAACAAGGATGTTGACGTTGCCAAATATGTGCATGAAATGAATGGCTAAAGAGGCTTTGAAACACCAGTATAAACATATATATTAAAAAGAAGGCAATTTAGCAAACTGTGTGCTTATAAATGTGGAATACAAATCATAACCTGATAGTGATATGGAATGAGAGATTTCATAGTAGAACTGAAAGAAACTCCAGGTTTTCCTTACACCTCTGTAGGGTCCCACGGTATACAGATCAGTCTGACACCCAGAATTTTGGGAAACTTTTCTTGCAGTATGACATTGCCGACTATCCTGAGAACAGGCGAGGGACGTCTGGAGCACACTGAAGGAGGAGGCTTATATAGGCTACAGCCCAGCTCACCACTGCAGAGGCCACTCTCAACAGCTTCTCCCATTACCACAGCAGACCACCAGCTGCAACAGTGAGCAAGAGTCCCAGAAGATAACAATGCAGCCTCCTCCTCCCCAGTTTGAAAGTACTCATCTTTGGGCTCCCTTATGACGACTCTCTTCTTGAATTCTCGGTATCCTGTTGCCCATGGCTCCTGGCTTTGAGCATGGAGAGGTCTCACCTCTAACCACAGGCAAACATCACAGTTCAGTGAGGGTTGAGAACTGTAACTCTCTCTCCCCAGTCACAACAGGGAACCTATTATGAGAGAAAACCCTGGGAGTTAGTACGATGAAAACACTACCCAGGCAACTATAGGGAAAGGGAACATGGACAAAGTTGAGCTTGAAATGTTGGCAGAACTCAGACTCTCTCACCCCTTTAACTAGAACCTAGAATAGGTTATTGCATTTCCATTGGAGAATTTTCTCATTTGAGGCTTCTTGCATCAGGCAGATTTTGCTTAGGTGGTGGGTACTAGGAAAGAAGTAAATTTGTCCATCATTACATCAATTATAACAGGTACTCGTACTCAAATAGATACTATCGAAACTACTCAGTCCCAACCACTTGTGGAATGTCTTAGTACAACTATGTTTAGTTAAAACTCAAAGTGATGGTGGTTAGAACAGGATAAATGTTGATCACATGGCCATTTTAAGAACTTAGAAAGAAAAAGAGTCATAAACCACTGGAAAGTGGCTTCTCCTTTCCTATCATGGTTAAATTAAAATCATTCACATTTCTCTGTGAATTTCATGTCAAAATGAAATTGATTTACCTAACTGATGTGAAAACTTATTTCCACACAAAAGCCTGCATGTAAATGTGTATTAACAACTGTATGAAACTGTCAAAAACTGGAAGCAGTCAAATCATCTTTCAACAAACTGCGGTGTGAATACTGAATGATAAAAAAAAGAGCTACCAAACCACAAAGACATGAAGGAAACTTATATGCATATGACTATACAGGGGAAAAAAAAAAACCCAAAACTTTAAAAAGACTATACACACTGTGCGATTCCACTTACGTATATGGAATTCTATCAAAGGCAAAACTGTAGAAACAGTAAAAAGATCAGCGGCTGCAAGGAGCTCAGGGAAAGGGAGTGTCATGAACAGGTGAATCACAGGGGATATTTAGGCCAGTGAAACTACTGCTTCATTTTATAGTATCTGTTATATACTCTTCTTTTAAGGTTTCACTTCAAAAGGTTTTGTGTTTACTTACGGTTACTGCAAAACATTGGCTCCATTCCCTGTGCTGCACAATACATCCTTAGAAGCCTGTTTTATACCCAGTAGTTTGTGCCTCTCACTCCGCCGCCTACGCCAGGCTGCCTCCTCACTGGCAACCACTAGTTCGTTCTCCATTTCCACGAGTCTGCTTCTCTTTTCTTATGTTCACTAGTTTGCTGTGGTTTTTAGATTCCACATATAAGTGACATCATACAGTATTTTCTTTCTCTGTCTGACATGCACTGAAAATGTTCTTCATGATACTCTACTTGTTGGACACTATGCATTTGTCAGAACCCACAGAATTTATAGCATGAAGAGTGAACTTTGATGTAAGCAATTTGGGGGAAAAAAAACTTTAGGCAGTCAGGGGATCCCAGTAAGGAAGGCAGACTCTAAGAGACTGTAACTATATTACAAATGTATGAAACCACTTCACTGAAGGGAGTCAGGCTTAAAAGTGCTGACCTAAGTAATTTGGAAATAGAGTCTACAAGATCAAAAGCAAAAGGAACTCAGCATGAGCATGGTGCTCTAGTTGATACAATTGTTTCATGGGGGTACAGGGTGATAATTCTGATGCTTCTATACATGTATACTGAAGCTGAACAATGAAGTAAATGGCCAGTACTGGGAGCCAAGTGTCTCCTGTTGGACTGAGAGTTTTCATATAAGCAAAGGAAGGAGGCTGGAATGAGCCCTGTGGTAATAGATTAAAGCCCATCAGGATGAACTCATGTTTAGCTTAATAGATAGATAGTTACATACAGAAATGTGTATATACACAGATTAGTAGATACACATGTATTTCTTTGCTGTCAGCCACTAAGGCCTAAAAGACCCCAGGAGAAACAAACACACCTTAAACCTAGATACTTGTTTCCAACAGCATTCTCCAATAAAAGGAAAGAGGATTTATTGGAGAAATGGCTTAATGAAGAATTGGCAGGGAAATATAGAATGAGCCTGGAGCATCTCGTGGTGCTAGAAAGTAAGGAAGTGATAAAACTAATACCCACACCCCAACACACACACACAATAATGGGAATTATGTCAAAGGGACACCAGAGCCAACCAAAAGAGCTCCCAGTGGCTAAAAGTGGAATAATGTGAGCAAAAAAAAAGAAAAAAGAATTGGATTATAACTCAAAGTATAAAATATCTACAAATCTATGCTGATAGAAACAAATGATTGATCAAATTAATAAAGAGGGAGAAGAAAATTTCCCAAGCAAGAAAATTCCGAGTAATTTATGTAGATACTCCACCCTCAACAAGGAGGAACATAACCTCCCACTCCTTGGGTGTGGGCTGCTCGCAGTGACTTCCTTCCAAAGAACACAGTACAGGCAGGGGAAAGAAGAGTTCAGAGTGGAGAGCCTGGCCAATACTACCAATATGTAGTCAGAGTCGGTGTTATCAGAAAATGGCATTCTACTTCTGGGATATTAATCCCCAACCCAAAATGGACCTAATCATGAGAAAACATCAGACACTAGAGGCCCATCCTATAACATACCAGAGCAGCGCTCCTCAAAACTGTCAAGGTCATCAAAAGCAAGGGAAGTCTGAGAAACTGTCACAGCCAAGAAGAGCCTAAAGGGTCATGAACAACTCAGTGAAATGTGGTGTGCTGCACAGGACCCTGGGGCAGGAAAGGAATATGAGGTGAAAAACTAAAATCTGTTGGATACTGTAAAGGCATTAAAGAGTGGGGGTGGGGCAGTGGGGAGAACTGTTGCCGTAGAATAAACTGACAAAGGGGCCTTAGGCTCCACTTATACGAGGAGTCCAACTTTCCAACACCTTTCTTCACATTCCTCAGTTAATCCATTACAAAGGTGTAAGACGCAAGCCGGATCTACCTCATGGTAAGCAGTGACGTCGTTCATCTCCTTCAATTCTGTCTCCCCGAATAAGAAGGTGTGGAGGGCAGTATCATGGTCCTTCCGGTCCTAGAGCTGCCAATCCAAAGCTATACTCTTCGAGGTTTCTAAGTCAGACTGTACAAGTGTCATACCAATTTCAGTGGCCATGACAGGCTGCCAAGACTTGGCTTATCCAGGGCAATGAGGGTGCTGAGGGAGTGTATTTGTAAATTCAGCACCCAGCATCTCAGCAAGTTTTATGATGATGCTAGGTTTCTACATTTTCAGCAGTTGTTTGGAAACAAGTCCTTAAATATTCTCACAAACACGCAAAGGAAAACGAGTGGCAGCTCTATTTTCTGTAACATGTATCTTTAACCAACAGGTGTGGCTGTGTTTATTTGGCTTTACGATTTCTTCTGCAAAGGACTTGGGAGTGTGGCCCTATACATTTCAAAGTCCTGTAAGAGTATATCCCCAGGTGTTTTGTTGAAATGCACAGAGTAGAAAAATAAAAATAAACGTGAGGTAAAGAAATGAAACAGCAGAAGGGAAGGAAATCATGCTTTCCAACCTTTCAAAGCACAGTAACAAATAGGTTCATGGTAGGACTTAAAAGTTTCTTACATTATTATTCAAGAAAAGAACAATTTTTATTTTCTTTTCACTAAGTCTATATCTTTAGTAAAAAACAAAATTCGACCAAGTAAATGTAAAGATCCCATTGGCTTTCTTCAAGAGTCCCGATAAGGGAGCATCCTGCCTAACAAAGAGAAGAGTGCTTTAGGAGTTGTACAAAGTGGAAAGCTTTTACAGGCAGAAGGAAGGACAGGCAGAGAGATTAAAGGAGTGGATTATCTCAGGCAAGGTCATGTGCCCTTAGGGGAGGGCAGGGGGTCTTCTCCAGCAGACTAGCTCACTAGTGTTGACTAGGAAATTCCAGTCTGCCTGGTTTAAAATTCTACTCCTGGCTGAAACTGCAGTGAGGTTAGGTATTCAGACTTGGGACTTTGCATGAGTGACTCCAGCTGGGGCCTGATGGTTCTTTTTAACACTTTAAACTCTTTGACAGGAAACTTCATCATGCTCATTGCAAACACACATTCTTTTGAAATATTTTGTCTCATTTAAGGAGTGAACTTTGCTGAGTTTGTGTTAAAACTAACATGGAATCAAGGAAAATGTTTTTAAATGAAACAGCTGGCAATCTCTTTTCTATTCAGTTTTCAAGCATAGTTAAAGCCACCTGTGGCCGTAAGCATCTTGTCTGTGGAGTGCTCTGAATGGTGAACAGTGTTAGTGTGGCTTTTCAGTGGTTCTTTCACTATCTATAGCACCAGGGGGTGTCACTAGAATTTGGGATGAAGCCTAATCACTACTAAACAAAACAAACTACTCTTCAAGGAAAGAGTAGTGTAAAATATTTATACCTCCTACAATTACAACTGGAAAAGACCAAGGATCCAGTTATGAGATGCCCTGGGAACTACAGAGTGCTCTTTGGGCATTTATAATAGGTATTTTAAAACTCATTTAAAAAACCCATTCATCATTCTTTTAGTCACTTAAAATAATTACAAGTACCTGTTTATGTTCTGGGTACTGTTGTAAGTGTTGGGGAGGGAAAAGACAAAAATACACACCTTAACAGAGGTAAGAACACATGTAAATTTATTGCATACTTTTTCTAATACTGATTAGATGGATTAGTAGTATTTCACTGAATGCGTATTCATGACATAGTCATTCAGTCTCCCAGTGATGGGTATACAGGCCTTTTTCATCTTGTTTTTTTCTTTCCTGTTACAAACATTGCTACAATGAGTCTTCAGCGTATATACTGGTGCACCAGTAGGACTAAGGGTAAAATTTAAATTTCTAGAAGCAGAACTGCTTGGCCAAACGATTTGTGCACTTCAAGTGTTGATAGATACTTCCAAGTTGCCCTCTAAGAGACACTGTTCAGTTCAGTTCAGTTGCTCAGTCGTGTCCGACTCTTTGCAACCCCATGAATCACAGCACGCCTCAGTGTATACCACCAGCAACACAAGTTGAGAACCCCTCACCATAGGCATATTTAAAAGGCAGAAGAATGGGCTAGAGAGGACTTGAATTGTATCAAGACCAGAAAGATCATCTAATTCAGCCCCCTCAGCATATGAAAACTTTTTTCTGGGTGAGCAGCCACCCTGTTTATTTCAAGGTCACCATGTGACAAATGTGTCCCCAGCTCAAATTTACGAGTTCCAGATGAAGGTGGCATGTCTTTCAACACAAGTCGTCTTTCATCGAGTTGATCATGAGCCGCCCAAGGGCAACACTCTACTTAGCACTCTAGGCTCTGGACGTGCCTGGGCAGCATAAAGCCTCAGAAGACACAGCGGAGGCAGTATTTTTTCATTACTAGCAGATATATTTCATTTCTTAAATGGAGGCATCTCTCCTGCATGTGAGCCTATTTCATTCTTTCAGGACAGTAACAGCGAGGACATTTCAGCTGGGAGATTTTAATACTTTGGCTAAACTCTTTTATTTTGATGGACTGATTAATAAAGAAGAAATCTCTGCATAAGACATGTTCATTCCTATTAAGATTGTTGCCTGATATAATTATTACTAGTTGCTAGCAAAATACACAGTACCAATATTCTTCTGTACTACTCCTGNCAAATGATTAAAAGATAGCAAGTATAGCAAACCCCATTTACACTTCTGTGCCCATGGCAGGTGTTGCTAATCTATCGGACACGCTTTGCTACTGCCCTGAGAAGGTACACCTCTCAATCCCATCCTACATGTGCTAGCTCACAGGGTAAAGTCTACTTACTACCCCTGGCCAAAAAGGAGTTAGCTTGAGTGATTTAGTTCACTTTTCCAAAAAGATCAGAGCACGCATCCGTACAATGGCTGCCCTTGAATCTGAGTCTTGTCTTATATGAGCCAGGCTTCCCCAGTGGCTCAGCAGTAAAGAATCTCTGCCAATGCAGGAGCCGTGAGTTTGATCCCTGGGTCAGGGAAGATCCCTGGGAAGAGGAAATGGCGACCCACTCCAGTATTCTTGCCTGGAGAATCCCATGGAAAGAAGAGCCTGGCGGGCTGCAGTCCATGGACTCGCAGAGAGTCAGACAAACCTGAGCACACACTCGCACTCACTTACATTGGCGCCCGCCACGGGTGGGGCTTCGCAGTCTCTGCTGAGGATGTGGCCTCCAGATCAGAAGAAAGAGAATTTTCCAGTACCTCCGTGGCGCTCAACAGTGGTTCTGCCACTTGCAGAGAAGTGGTGCGTTTTCCGGAAGGAGAGCTGCTGCGGCTGCTGCTGCCGAGTCTCTCCAGTTGCGTCCGACTCTGTGCGACCCCAGAGACGGCAGCCCGCCGGGCTCCCCGGCCCTGGGACTCTCCAGGCAAGAGCCCTGGAGTGGGTGAAGCGGAGCCACTAGGTGCGAATCATTCTGCTGACTCACGTGACTTGGAAGCGCGGCTGTTTCCTGTTGTGCTGGGTTCTATGAGCGTAGTTGAATCTCACTTATTGTTTCAATGATAGGTGCTTTTCTGTGTTCCGGGAATCTGAGAAGATGTTGTTCTTCATAAAACTCCATTACCTACGGGGAGCACGTGTTACGTTCTGCATGAGACATTCTGTTACACGCTAGCCCCTGAGCAAATGTTTTTGCAGACTGCTTACAGACAAGTTACACTTTGCTTCTTCTGTCATTCACCAGCCAGCCTGTGGCTCTGCACTGTCTGCCCTGTGTCCCGTACCCGTCTGTTCTTTGGTGGTTTCAATACCGCCTGTCTGCACGCGGGCTTCTCTCTGAATACAGCCGAGCGAGTCTGGATCTTGTCAAATTCTCCTCTGTACTCCTGCTGGGTATATTGCCGTGTTATAACTTTAGAGATTATCCAGCAGCAGCAGAAGACATTTTGTTCAATATGACCTGATCTTCAAGAGCTGTCTTCACATTTTTCTTCCTCTTTGGGGAAGAGCAGTATTGAAGATGGCCAACAGCGGGCATGAGTGAGTTACGCTGTGAAAATCTTAGTGGAGCGCCATGGATGTAATCTTACGGTCCCGTTTGAGTTCAGAGAGAGGTTTTATCTTAAACATAATTTTTGAGCTTCTTTTTTCCCAAATAGCCCATGATTTGTACACAAGTGATCCTTGTTTCACTTTATGCTGAACCAGCTGCATTTTTAGTTATATATACTCCACATAAAATGTTGTTTTATTAAATGCACTTACTTATTAACTATAGCTTAAACAAGTGTGAAAATAAAATAAAAATATGATTGACAGGCTAATGTAGCATTTAAAATGTATTAACCAGTATTAATGATTGCTCTTAATAAAAGTTTTCCCTGTTTTTTTCTCTTTAACACTGGCTGACATTGGTTTGGAAACTTTTATTATTAGATAGAAAACATAAAACTGTTATCCATCATATAAATGTAATATCATACACTTGATATTTTTACTGCTTGGAGCATTTTGTTATTCTCTTAGTTTCTGATTTAAAGGTTAGAGTAATATTTTCATTATGAAGATATCTATTCATTATAAACTCAGTAGAAAATACATAACGGTATGAAGGAAGAATGAGCTGCAGCTTGTTTTCTTCTTTGTGTTTCGGTGCCGATGTCTTCAAGGCATTTATGTAATAAAAATTCCAGCGTGCTTTACGGTCTGTTTTCTAAGTCCATTCGCCTCGCTTTCCTTGGTCGGCTTACCCAGGTCCTTCTTCCTCCTTCTTCCTCCTCCCCGCGCCCGCCTTCTCTTGCCTTCCCACTCCCCCCCTGCTGTGCTGACTCTGGAGGCTGATTTGGCCTCGAGGTGTCTCTTCCATGGTGAGAGAAGACAGACATGACCTCGGTGTGCATGTGCGTCTGTATGTATGTGGTTTTCCTTCAGAGTTTGCTCTGAAAGTTGTAGTAATTTTTGAAATATAAGATAGGAACGATACTCCCTATAGTTTTTCTTTTTCTGGGATAATGGAGAAAAAAAATCAGGATTTTCTGTTCCTTCACTCAAATAACTTATCCTGTAAGTGTGTCTATACTTGGCATAAAAAATAAGCTGATAGAACAGAAAAGAGACACAAAACGCTGCCACACACCTGTGAGCTTTGTGTGTCTCACAGCCACCATCATGGACCCTGCAGAAATAAGGGGTGTTTAGTAAACCAGGCAGAGTCAGTTCTGCATAGAAACATAGAAAATTGAACTTCAGCCTCATGCTAGATACAAAAATCAATTCCAGATGGATTTATTGTTTAAATGTGAAAGATAATGCTTTAATTTTTAAAAGAAATCTTAGAAGAATATCTTAAATCATTAAAATAGGTAATTTTAAATTATAAATATGATAAAAATGAGAAATCATAGAGAAACTTTTAATGTGGGATTATACTAAGGACTGTGTTTCACCAAAAAAAGAGAAAGATTATAAAGCTAAAAAGACAAGCCATATAATGGGAAAAGATATTTTCAAGGTATGTAAACAATAAGAATTAGCATTCCAAAATATAAACAGCATCTACAAACCAATAACAAGAAGAAAGCATCCCACCTCATTAAAGGCATTAAAAAAGACAAGAGGGATGGTGAGTGAACACCAGAACAGATTCCCCAAGCCCTTGGCAGTCACACGTGCAATCTAAACTGCAGTGAGACGGCACGTGGCGCCTAGTGCAGTGGCAAAAACCGGACAGTCAGGTGAAGCTGAGGCGGTCTTGTACTTTGGGAGTGCAGATTGCTGCTGCTGCTTTGAGCAACGAAGGGGCGTGGCTTAGTGACCTTACGGATGTGTGTGTGAAGATCTCAGCTCCCACAGCTGAGGGAATCTCTGGGGTATATTCACACGAGACTAGTGAAGGTACGCTTAGAGTGGAGCTTTCCTAATTATTTTGTTTGCTTTTATTTGGCTGTGGCGGATCTTGGCTGCTGCAGGGTCTCCTCTCTGGTTGTGCAGGGATCCCTCTCTAGCTGTGGGTGCAGGGGCCTCTCTCTACTTTTGGGGTTCGGGGGCTCCTCTCTAGTTGTGGGGTGCAGGGGCTCCTTCCTAGTTTTAGCTGCAGGGGCCCCTCTCTAGCTGTGCGTGCATTTTGATAGGAAAAGGAGTACGCCAAGGCTGTATATTGTTACCCTGCTTGTTTAACTTTTATGCAGAGCACACCATGAGAAACACTGGGCTAGAGAAAGCACAAGCTGTAATCAAGATTGCCGGGAGAAATATCAAGAACCTCAGATGTGCAGATGACACCACCCTTATGGCAGAAAGTGAAGAAGAACTAAAAAGCCTCTTGATGAAAGTGGAAGTGGAGAATGAAAAAGTTGGCTTAAAGCTCAACATTCAGAAAACTAAGATCATGGCATCTGGTCCCATCACTTCATGAGAAATAGATGGGGAAACAGTAGAAACAGTGTCAGACTTTATTTTGGGGGGCTNGGATACAGGATGCTTGGGGCTGGTGCACTGGGATGACCCAGAGGGATGGTATGGGGAGGGCGGTGGGGGGGGTTCAGGACTGGGAACACGTGTACACCTGTGGCAGATTCATGTTGATGTATGGCAAAACCAATACAGTATTGTAAAGTAAAATAAAGTAAAAAAAAAAGGAAAGAAAGAAAAGCAAGAGATAGAAAACCACAGTAGTGCTCAACTGTGAAAAGAATGCTCTGTCTTGTAATGCAGAAAGACAGTAAATCCACAATAAACTGAAAAGATAAGTAAAGAAGTCAACTGGCGAAGGCCCTGGGAAGCACTAAAGAGAATGAGGAGGGACTCGAGCTGTATTCTTGCTTCACCTTCTCTCCTGGGTTGTGAGCTCTTGGAGGGTAGGAATATTTCTCAGATTTCCCTGAAGGTCTTAAACAATGACCTGCACATAGTAGAATCAATATATCAGTGACATGCTATTCAAAGAGCAAAATACATGCTCTGGCGGCCTTTTGTTCGAATGTAAATTACTGTTTTCTGGAAATTATACCCTTTTAGCCATCACTTCATGGGAAATAGATGGGGAAACAGTGGCAGACTTTATTTTGGGGGGCTCCAAAATCACTGCAGATGGTGATTGCAGCCATGAAATTAAAAGACGCTTATCTAGGTTGGTCATAACCTAGATAGCATATTCAAAAGCAGAGATATTGCTTTGCTGACTAAGGTCCGTCTAGTCAAGGCTATGGTTTTTCCAGTAGTCATGTATGGATGCGAGAGTTGGGCTGTGAAGAAGGCTGAGCGCTGAAGAATTGATGCTTTTGAACTGTGGTGTTGGAGAAGACTTGAGAGTCCCTTGGACTGTAAGGAGATCCAACCAGTCCATTCTGAAGCCCTGGGATTTCTTTGGAAGGATTGATGCTAAAGCTGAAATTCCACTACTTTGGCCACCTCAAGCAAAGAGTTGACTCATTGGAAAAGACTCTGATGCTGGGAGGGATTGGGGGCACCGAGGATGAGATGGCTGGATGGCATCACTGACTCGATGGACATGAGTTTGAGTGAACTCCGGGAATTGGTGATGGACAGGGAGGCCTGGCATGCTGCGATTCATGGGATTCCAAAGAGTCCGACGCGAGTGAGCGACTGAAATGAACTGAGCTCTAGTTTATTCTACCTATATCTGAAGGTAGAATGCAGAAGGATTGTCCTTCATTTTGTAGGGTACAAGAGCTCACATCACACTCACTTGTCAGGAAGATCAGAAAACCCCAAAGAGTTTGAACATGAGCAGGACCCTGTAGAGCCTTCATGGGGCAAACCCCACCCTGTGTCCACTGCCTCTTATTTGTATCAGTAGAAAAGGTTTAGCCTCCCAGGCCTTCGAGTTCCAAAGAGCAAATTTAATCAGAGAAGTGAGAGAATGAAAACACAAAGGGAAGCAGTCAAGTAAAAGAGGATAATAATAATTTAGCTATAAAACAAAGTCAAGGATTCCTGGTGCTTCAAGGGCTACAGATAATATCCTTAGCCATATCCTAGGGTTGTTTCTACAGAAACCAAACTGCTACCAGATGAAATTTGCTGGCCACTGGCACAGAAACCTCAGAAAGGTTGGAGCCAGAAGGTTGATTGAGATTCCTAAAACATCACCTTCTTACCTCATCATCAACAGTAAGAGAACTGTGCACAAGCTGATCACGTATCTGTGACCCTTTCCCTCACACTCTCTTCAACAACCCTTTCCTGAAAGCCATTGTTCAGGTCTTTGAGCATGAGCTCCCATTTCCCTTACTCTATAAATCAATGATGTATTTTACCTTCTCCACAAGCTGGGGTCAGTAGATTCACTTTGTTGCATGCCAGGCGTTGGACCCAGTTCCGTTTGTTAGTCAGTTCGGCCTGGCAAGTTCTCCTGATAGAAAAAAAACAATGCAAAACTTAACTTGGTTACAACTTTTAGGTTTCTTAAAATTCTCCCACAACCCAAATCAGTAGCTGGAACTATTAGATGAACCACAAGTACATCATTTATTGAATAACTGATGCCCTGCAATGAATGGCAGCTTTGAAGGAAATATTCATCTTCCAAAAGGCTTGTTTCACCTAATTCCTATAAAAGTCATCAGACACTGAGGCATACAGTTGTTTATTACTTAATTAGACGGCTTCAGAAACATCACATTTTGGTTCTTTTTCTTTCTTTCTTTCTTTTTTTTTTTTTTTTTTGACAAATAATTCTGAGTCCTGACCATATGTCAGACAATCGAAAAAGAATGGTGAGGAAGACTACCATAGCCTCCAGTTCATGGAGTTTACTGAATAATGGTACTTTTTCATACAGTTCCCTGAATTCCACCCCATACTTTCTGAATAAGAATCCCTAGGACAGTCACAAACTTCAGTGCCTCTCAAAACCAGACTGCTTTCCTCTCCACCTTCAGAGTTTCTGATTCAGTTATTTCAGGATAGGGTTCAACAATTTGCATTCTAACAAATTTAGATTCAGGTGATGCCAATGCTGCTGGTCTGGGGACCACACCTTAACAGCCACTGGCCTAGGGAGCAGGACCCAGGCCTCTGCAGTGACTCTGATGGGCGTCCAGGGTTGAGAACCACTGAAGTACCGTCTGCCCATCACCATGTCGCTTGCCATTGCTAATGGAGTTTCAAAAGAAGCACAGTACAGTCTCTGCTTCCAAGAAACCCACAGTGAGATAGGAGAGATAAGACATGGCTGAATTTTATGACCAAATGAAGTGCCTTTCTGGGTGTTATTGTTACATTTACACAAAAGACCCAGAAATGTGTGTCCTCTGTAAAGGTTAGAAAGGGTTAAACAGGCTGCTGGGTCTTGAAAACTAAGTGATATATGGAGAGGCAGGCAGGAATTGGCAAAATTTTAATGAAACATTAGAGACTTCTCTGTAGCTCAAATGGTAAAGAATCTTCTTGCGAGGCAGGAGACCGGTGTGTTCGATCCCTGGCTTGGGGAGTTCCTCTGGAGAAGGGAATGGCAACCCACTGCAGTATTTTTGCCTGGAGAATTCCATGGACAGAGAACCCTGGCAGGTTACAGTCCATGGGGTCACAAAGAGTCAGATATGACTAAGCGACTAACACAGTCCACAGTAAAATTAACTGAGTCCATTTGGTGACGAACCCCAGGACTAGTAGCAGCACCTGTGACTTTGTCACCAAAAGAAACTACAGGCATTTTCACATCATATTTCAGTTAACTATAGATATTTCAAATACTGTTTATAGACATTACCTCTGTGAAATTATAGCAGTCGCAGGTCTGCCTCTAGTTCTTATAGGAAATGCAAGTATGGCTTTTTTTATCAATATACCTTTTAAAATATTTTGATAACTGCATTTCAGTATAACTTTAGTGTAAGTTTCTCTTGAAATCTTACATGTTTCATTGCATGCATTTTAAAATTACTCTGGGGAGGGGTCTATGGCACAAAAACCGGTGAAGAGAGTATTAGCAAGGCTGGGTGGCCATGAGAGCAGAGGAAGCACAGAAAAGTGGGGGATAAAAGTAAACTAAGGCTGGACTGGTTTAAAAACCAAGGACAGAGTCTCATAAGTTTGGTGGACTCTTCATCCTTAAGACGTAATTGTTGGTCTCAGTTCTGACTGAATAGTTGCACTGGTGCTTCTCAAATTTTGGTATAGACAAGAATTCTATGGAGAGCTTATGAAAACACATATACAGCAGTCCGTCCACATAGACCCCTCTTTGATGACCTCTGATATAATTAATGACATATACACAGAAAAATCAAGTTCAGGAACAGCTACAGGTTGTGCTAGTGGTAAAGAATCCGCCTGCCAATGCAGCAGACACATGAGATGTGGGTTCGATCCCTGGGTCAGGAAAATCCCCTAGAGGAGGAAATGGCCACCCACTCCAGTGTTCCTGCCTGAGAAATCCCAAGGACAGAGGAGCCTGGTGTCCACGGGGGTCTCAAAGACTCAGATATGACTTAGTGACTGAACACCACACACGTCGTGTTTATAATACTTTCTGCATTTAGCAATATGGTGCAAGTACAAAGTGGGAAAGAAATAAATGCCCCATGCTAAGTAGACATATGAAAACTTTAGAATAATGAAATCAGATTGATGCTCAGACCCTGTATCATGCCAGTGTGCACAGTCACTCTTTAGGAGAAGGATGTGGAGGGCAGTGTGTCCCAAGTTTATAGGGCCACTAAATCATCAGTCACGCTGGACTAAGAGTCATAAGGACACATTTTGAGTAAAGTTGATATCTTTGGAAAAGCTTCCCAGAATACAAGAGACCATTTAAGGCAATCTGCTACTAAGTTGCTTCAGTTGTGTCTGACTCTGTGCAACCCCATAGACGGCTGGCAGCCCACCATGCTCCGCCGTCCCTGGGATTCTCCAGGCAACAGTACTGGAGTGAGTTGCCATTTCCTTCTCCAATGCATGAAAGTGAAAAGTGAACGTGAAGTCGCTCAGTCGTGTCCGACTCTTAGCGACCTCATGGACTGCAGCCTTCCAGGCTCCTCCGTCCATGGGCTTTTCCAGGCAAGAGTACTGGAGTGGAGTGCCATTGCCTTCTCCTACAGATAAAGAATTTTTGTTCATAAGCCTTTGCCTGTGGGACCTGAGGAGCTGAACAAGCATCACAAGGTTCAGGTGAAGACAGTTTCTCGGACTTCAGTTTCCTTATTTCACCTAAGTTATTGTTTTCCCCGAATGCTAACTTAGAATCCTTTGCTCTATGGGACCTCAGGGGAGGGGCCTATCTAAACACCCAGCTACCCTGCGATTAGTCTGCGGGTGGGACACTAGGCACACACTGTACCCACGTGTGTGCACACACAGGCCTCCATCTTCCATCCATCATTTCTTCACAGAACTTCTACTTTGAGGACCGCTCAAGATTGGCCAGCTGGCATACCATGACAATATGACATGACTTTGGGGTTTCAATGGTCATTCTTATTGCTCAAGGGGGAAAGAATACAGAACATGAGGCTTGAGTCTCCCATGGGACAATCAAAGCACGGCCAATGCCTGTGTTCACTGACAGTGTATAAAAGGGACTAAGAATGAGGAAATTCACTCAAAAGTCTGCTGTCAGGGTTTTCGGACAGGCCATTAGAGCAACTGGGTCTCTACCACATTCGGTCTCTGGATGCCTGGCCCCTGGCTGCGTTTCTCCTGAAGTGTTCCCCCTGAGTCTTGCCAAGAGCCAGCTTCTACACAGGACCAGTGCTTTGGATGACATTATCATCCTTTCCTTCAAATAAAGAAACCTGCCTCCTCAGGACCTAAAAATACTCCTCAGACTTGGAGCTCAGCCCTGTTTTCATCAACACCTGTCCACTGGACCAGTTGCTCAACTGGGACAAGCCAAAAGCAAAGAAAAAGCTGCAGTTTTCAGGAAGCCAAGTTCTCCATGAAATATCAAGTTCATAGAAAGAGCAAAAATCTTTCTTCTTTTGACTGTGAGAATTTCATTCTCATCCCACACTCACACTGTTTTCTAAATTCACTTTTTGGGGGGATTTTTTTTCTGAGGGGAACGATCTTGGTAGGACAGAACAAAAATTATTTTGATTGAGCTTTTTTCATTGCAACTGGTACAAAGGCAAAGAAAGATTTAATTGAATACTTTTTCCATTCCTAAAAATTGACTTTAAAAAAAATCCCATCACAATCAAATAAAATTTTCTCAGAGAAACACTGGGTAGATTTTATTTTAAACCATGTGTGAGAAGATTTTAGTGCTCCATGGTATCGCATTCTGAATTCATGGACTGTTGTTTTAGTTAATACCCCATCAAGGCTAAATATTTATTTCACTCATGTCAAACTCTTCTGTATAGCCTTCAAGGCCCCTTGTGGTCACAGGCTGTGAGTGGATTTGGGAGGGCAACACAGGCACAGAGCAGAAGTCACAGCTGTTTCAAGCTTCAAGAGACATCAGTGTGAGCAAGGGCCACAGTCAAGGTGGAGGGTGAAAAGTGAGATGTCCTGACAGTGTGAGCTAGGGCAGTCCAGGGAGGAAGGGCTCAAGGCAGATCAAGGGCAGAACAGGCCCCAGCAGTGAAAGGCTACCACGGTGAGTGAGGATGTGGGGGATGGGAAAATAAACACAGGGCAGAACTGGATGAAAACTAAGGGAACTGGGTTGGGGGTTGATCAGTGGTCTAGGGATCAAGGCAGAAAGCTCCTGCAGCAGGTGCTATGGTCAGCCTCAGTTGCAGTTTGGAGAAAAGACATTTTGTTCTTAATGGGTTAGTCACAGAAGCAGCCTCTGACATATCGGTCTCAGTTTGCCTCCCTAGACATCTCCCTTACACATCTGTTTGACTCACATCAGACAAGACAGCTCCCTCATCCTCAGACAGACTCCAAGCTCCCCATCTTTCCTGCTTTGATCTTTCTGTTTCCATTCTTGCCTACAGAATTTCTTTCTTCCTGGATCTCTACCTGTCAAGTCCTACCCACTCCTTCCTGGGCCAGCTCAGACATCACTTCTATGAAGCCTTCCCTCCTCCTTCCACTAGATCCCATCTCTGCACCTGAGACGACTGTGTTCAGTTACAGGCAGTCACTGACTTGGAGGTGACTGAGAGCACACAGTAGCAAAGGGTTGGGGGTGAGAATTATTTCCCTGCATCTCCTCTCAGGGTGCACACTTCAAACTGTCTGCATTCCAGAATAACTAGTGGTAAATTCATATGGGCATAATCATCTTACCTCCCCAGAAGCTTGGTATGATGACTGGTGAAGGCTAGCATTTGACTAACGTACATCTTAACAGTCTATGTAAAGGAGAGCAATTCTGAAATGAACAGCAAATGGAGTTACATATATTAGGCATTATAAGCAGAGGAGAGTGGAGCAGAGACTCTTCAGTTAGCTCTGCTCTGCACAGACAGCCATTTGACACACCCTCTGAATCATGGTTAATTCAAATATAAAATGGGGGGAAGGGGGGTCCGGATTGGGAACTCAGGTACACTTATGGCTGATTTATGTCAATGTATGGCAAAATGAGTACAGTATTGTAAAGCAAAACAAACTAAAAAATTAAAATTAAAAAAAAAAAATAAAATGGGTAGAGTGTATTTTCTCCACCTACACTCCAGAGCTTCAGAATACAAAAGTAAGATAATGCCCACAAGATATTTACAGGCTATAAAATGCTAGTACGTAGTAGGCATTATCAAAACAATGTCATTTTTAATCATTTAACTAACATGAATTGATGTCTACTATTTGATAAGCAGGAGAATAATATAGACCAAAACATACTTATTATACCTCTTAACTGCATAATCAAATTAACCT
Organism: Neotragus moschatus; assembly: GCA_006410615.1. Taxonomy (NCBI): domain Eukaryota; kingdom Metazoa; phylum Chordata; class Mammalia; order Artiodactyla; family Bovidae; genus Neotragus; species Neotragus moschatus. Next base: position 5,533,511 of record SJYA01002932.1, on the reverse strand, counting down.
GATGCAAGCTGGTAAGTAAATGTTGAGATGTACAGAAGTGAATGCATTTTTCTCCACATCTAATGTGAAGAAATAAATTATCTTGCTTTTCATTCTTCTGCTATTCTTTTTCCCGATTCCAGAATACCCATATACCTATATTACTTTTGTAATTAGGAAAACAGACATTGGTTCGGTCTTAAGGGAGCTAGTTATTCTTCTCCCAAATTTCTCCAAGGATGTCACCAAGCTCCCTTATCCACACACAGATTCCATGCTCTGTGCTGGTGGGACTGCTGGGTGTTGGGCACCAGACATGGCCCGTCTGCCTCTCTCCTAAGCACTTAACAGGCTGCTTCATGTACAACAAGCCTTTGGATGCCTGCATTTTAGCGCAGCACCGTTCCAGCAACTTCCTGAACAATTCTACCCACCAGTGCTCACAGATACAAACTTTCCCTCTCTGACACCTATTTTCAAGTAGGACTAATGAAGGTTCAAAGTCCAACCTGCAGCTACTAAAAAGAATACATGTAATACACGACATAATACACAACGTAATATGTGACACGTAATACACGACAAAACCAAATTATAAATGGCTTTTGAATGACTCACTATCTCTCTGAATAACTTTCAATTATGAGCACTCCCACTGGTAGTGCTAGCCATTTGCTTTTTTTCTTTGTAAAACAAATTCTCAGGGAATTCTGTGACTACATATTTGGAAGTACAGATTTTTATGATGGGACTTTATACATGCGGGTTGCTAGTGCAAAGGGATCAATCTGAACCAGAAAGTCTGCACATTCCTAGAAAACAACATCGACACCCATCGTTTTCAACATGTGGTTCAGTGAGTCTCGTCTACGGAAAAGAGAAGTGGCCACTGAGAACTTCCTAGGATCTCGACTCTTCTGTCTCTCTTCTCTTTAATTCTGTGGCCAGACGTCTTTCAATTACACTCATTCTCTTGCTGTTTTTCAGAGGGGTCCTCTTTTAACCAGTTGTCATTTTTTTCTTTTAAACACACACCCAGCACAAAATTCAAAAAGTATGAAAGGTATAGCGTGAAACCTCAATCTCCCTTCAACCTTGCTATCAAATGTTAATTTCCATTCTTCTGGGAAAGTACCAGTGAAACAGATTCTTCAACATCCTCTCTTCATTTCTACCACCAATTCTCTAGCTTGGATTTCCATTTCTACACAACTGTCTTCATGTAACAGTTTGTCTCTTACACCGGTTTGTCTCTTTCCAGGCCAAACTAGCCTTCCTCTACCAGGTAGGATAACTGGAACAAACGTCTGGGTAAGTCCTGGGCTGGATTTTAATATACATGAGAAATATGAGTGATAACAAAAGAGAGTAGGACATTCCTCAGTGGCAGTGGGGAGCTAACCTAAGAGCCTGACACAGAGGGATGTTCTGACAATGTTTAGTGAAATAACCAATGAAACGAGCATGTCTTGTCTCAGACATGAATCAGGAAAGAAAACTACTTCACTGCAACAGAGAATTTACAATAAGAGGCAACAACAGATGGGGGCCAGAGAACTCACAATTGTTACTATCCTTTGAATTAATAATGTTGCCAGACACTGTTTTAAAGTTTTAGGTATTGTATTATTTACTCTTCAAACATCTTTATGAGGTGTCACTTCATTATCCATTCTATAAGTCAGGAAATGGAGTCTACTGGGGAGGCTTAGTAACTGTCCAGGGATACTCAGCTTGTGTGTATTCATGGCAAATCCAGATTCCAGTTCGCTATTGGGAACAACAATGATTAAAGAAATCTGGAATGTCGGGATAATGTCAGGAATTTGTAAGCTGGAATTGGGGGGCACTATCTATACATCTGCACTGTTCTAGGTTGGCACCCCACTCCAGTACTCTTGCCTGGAAAATCCCACGGATGGAGGAGCCTGGTAGGCTGCAGTCCATGGGGTTGCTAAGAGTCGGGCGTGACGGAGTGACTTCACTTTCGCTTTTTGCTTTCATGCATTGGAGAGGGAAATGGCAACCCACTCCGGTGTTCTTGCCTGGAGAATCCCAGAGACAGTGGACCCCCATCTATGGGGTCGCACAGAGTTGGCCACGACTGAGGCGACGCAGCAGCAGCAGCAGCAGCAGGTGTTGATGAAAATCAAATAGATGGCTAAAATATGGCTCCTTCTCTGCAAATAAGTTGTATGCTGTATTTTTAAACCTGCCATCACATTGTTCAGAAGGTGACACAAACCGCTTCATTAAGCTTTTTTTTTTTTTTGGTTTCCCAGCTAGATTGTGACTTCTGAAGACAATCAGTGCCTGACATTCCCTTTGGATCACCTTTAAGTGCACAGGCCAGTATTCACTCTTGAATTCCCCTATTCCTGAGTTGTCATGAGACCAAATGTGACACATATCTCAAGGGGTAAGCAGTGGAAAGTCAAAAGCACCTGCCTTGTTAGAGCAGTGGCCAAAATATTGTGGAAATCAAGAAAAAAATCCAGCAGAGAATGTATGTTTTGACTTGTTTGTAGACTGGAAAGGCAGATTATTCTGGCAGACATATTCCTTAAGCCCTAGTTCTCAGAGAACATCTACCAGGGACAAATCATGAGCCCCACAGTTCCACAAGGGACAATTAGAAGTATTTCTCATCCACTGGAAATGAAGCTTTGCATTTTCTTTTTTACACTAAAATATATATTTTAGACACTTCTGTCAGTAAATACAATATTCGCCAAAGGAGTTTACAAACTGAGGAAGCATATAACCATGACAGGACTTAAAAGTGAAGGATGCTTTGTAAAGAACATAAGACAGGAAGTATTTAATAAAGCATAGAGAAAATGCCCACGGGCAGCAAGAACAGAATAAGACATTCAAAATATTGGTTTGGGCAGTAAAAATTGGCTGCTTAGTATGGGGAAATAGAACCACAGTTCCCCTTAAAGCAGAGCTGTCAACCAGTGAGTCTCAGCATCAAAAAGGCTACCGATGTGCCATGAAATACGGATTCCAGCAGTCACAGGGTGGCTGTTGGGCAAAGAGGCCAGAGTCTTGGGAGGTAGTCTCTGGCTGTGAGACATTAGCCAGGGGTTCTTCAGAGGGCAGTCTAGGCTGACTTAAAGTTGAATGGATACTGTACCCTACAACCCTCAAAGCAGACAAGCACAGTGATAGCATTCACCATGTGCTGAGTGGAACCAAGAAGGGCATGTACTTAAGAGCCAGCTGAGAGTGTGATGCTGCCAGCTGTAGGCAGGAGACCCCTGGAGTTTCTGGGAGGGCTGCTGTTCCAGGATGCCTGGAACAGGGCATACAGCCAGAGAGCTGCCAGCCAGCGCAGGAGTGCTCGAAGGCCAAGGGATTTTTCAGACAGCTCCAACTGCTAGCTCCAAATTCTGGACTTTGACTCTCTCAGGTACTTCTCTGTATTTGTGGCCGAGGTGCCCTTTCAGTGATGACCATCCTGCTACAGGATGAGTCCTCTAACACCCGAAGACTAGGGCTTCATCACCTTTTGAAATACTTGACATGAAAACGAGTTCAAGTGGATTCAAAATTTATTCGCATTATCCTTCGAATTTCAGCATTATATTTGTCAATCAAGGAAAAAGAGCCATAAAATTTTACAATTTCAACAGTTGTTAAAAGNCTAACACCCGAAGACTAGGGCTTCATCACCTTTTGAAATACTTGACATGAAAACGAGTTCAAGTGGATTCAAAATTTATTCGCATTATCCTTCGAATTTCAGCATTATATTTGTCAATCAAGGAAAAAGAGCCATAAAATTTTACAATTTCAACAGTTGTTAAAAGATATACACATATATGTGTGCACGCACACACACATATAGTTTTATGTTAGCATAGCCTTCATGGGCAAAGTTACAATGGTAATTATCAGGAGTGCACATATTCCACGCTCTCATTTACTATTTTTGATGAGGAAACATGTCACGGCTTCAAGTACAAAGTCAGAGAGAAACAATTTTGATTCATGGCATCAAGCTGAAATTTCTCCTTAAAGGATTTTTCAAAATTATTTGGAAGTTTTAGACACATTTGGTATTTAACATATTCCTTAATGCCGTGTATATTTATTCTATTTATATGACATAAAGAAGTATAAAGACATGTTCTCACCATGGCCTGTATATATTAATACATCACCAAGTCACACCCACGTTTTTCTAGCACAATACCCAAACGTTATTTTTTCCCCAGGGTGTTGACATGAAAAACACTGGGGTGTGCGCCNTTCCTTAATGCCGTGTATATTTATTCTATTTATATGACATAAAGAAGTATAAAGACATGTTCTCACCATGGCCTGTATATATTAATACATCACCAAGTCACACCCACGTTTTTCTAGCACAATACCCAAACGTTATTTTTTCCCCAGGGTGTTGACATGAAAAACACTGGGGTGTGCGCCTGAAAAGCCCTTTGAAATATTCAGCTTTTCTCTTTTTTCTGCAGGCAGGTCAAGTGAGCAGGTGGACAGCAAACAGTGCACTATGTAAGGACCAGCTTGGGCCAAAGCAAAGTGGTGAGAGAGGAAGGGTGCACCCCAAACAAGAAGACTGGAAAAGAGGACTTTCCTTTTAAATCGTTGAGGGCATGGAGCTTAATTTTACAGGGCTGGAAGGAAAGGATCAACAGGTGAAAATTAACCCTCGCAAAATTAAAATAAATATTTGTATTTTATTTCTACCATTTAATCTGTCAAATATGAAAGGTGATGCAACAAACCCGAAAGGCATGCCCAGCAAGGCCAAGAGGAATTTAAGAGAGAAGCCAGGTATTCTGGCTGCCTGGCCACTGTCTTTATCCACCAGCCTGAACCTTCCTTTCAGATCATCTTCTCAAATTATCCATAAGAGATTTATCTACATACTCAATAAGAAAAATATTTCTAATTATATCCAACCATTCTTAACATGAATGAGAATTATGCGAGGACACAAGATTGCCAAGACTTTTTTGCCAAACAATTCCTTTTGACTTAAGAAAGAAGAGGCAGCTGCATTGTTTCCATAGCTATCCATATAAAAGAGCCCTTGGAATGAGGCTGACTCGTCCTGCTTTAAAAAGCTCCAAGGTAAGTGGGAACAAGGACCAGACTCTCAAGAGGGACGCTAGCCGCACCACCCCGTGTCGGCTGCAGCTGCTGCCTGGGGTACTGCTCCTTCTGAACATTTTACATCCATGGCTTCAGTTGCCCTCTGTTAACAACAGCCAGTGATGTAGCAAATAGGGCTTTTTGGTTTGCTTTGTTTTATTTTTGGTTAATTAATCAAGTGCTTTTCCTTTTTCTTTTATAGAACCGTCTCACTTCCAGGCTGCATCTTCTCACTTGCTAACAAGGTAAGATTTGGACTAACCAGTTCCTGGAGAAGGCAAGAGCCTCTGGGATGGATGTGTGTCACTTAGCAACCTTTGAGAAAGTGCTTGTCTCAGTAAATACCTAACAACTGTATTTCAGGAAAGATGCAGGAGAGGGAGAAGGGGACGGAGGACTTGCCTTTTAGAACAATGCACACAGTCTTAGGACTCTGGCACTGGTGGGATGACATTTTAACAAGGAAAAGGTTGTGAAAAGAATATTGTTTCCGTAGGGGGAAAAACATCTGCACGAAGATTCCCCGGTTAAAAATCTCAAATTTGTAAAAATGTGTCCTGCTTTTAGAATTCATTTAGCAAACATGATATCTAGCAAGTAAGAAAAGAAGAACCTAGGAAAGCGGGCTGCTTTTACTTCTGTGAAGAGTTTTAAAAAGTTACCTTACCCAATGCTAAGTGTTATACGAAACCAGAACGCTGAAATTTTTGTTACATAAATAATGAAGGTATTAGTCTGCCCACTACTACACACTGCATTTCTAAAGAGAGAGACTGGTGGGTAGATGATTAAAGTGAGTTTCAAGTAACTCGATCACGTAATGACTGAAGCAGCAGCATCTGCCAAGCCTTTCATTCTACTGATGCCGCCGGTGATCGGCAGACAGCACTCAATGGAGCAGCCTGAGCCTGTGTCCTTCGGAAGGATATGTGGAACAGGAAAGTGAGCCTTCAGTGCAGAAGAATGAGGATAATGTTTTCCGTGGCTTTTATCCTCAATTAGTTTAACTGGGTTAAGCTGATTAACTGGATTTAATATGCAAAGAAATTATGCTAGAGAAATTCTAAGCACCTAACTCAAAAAAAAAAAGATAAAATTATAATCTGACCCCCTGCCAAATCCACTGAACATGAGCACTTCCAGCTGAACACCTAAAAGAGGAAATAAAGTTCTCACATTATGGGAAAAAACTGATTTCTCTTACACTATAATAAATGACATTTTCCATCTTAGTCAGAGCCTGAACTTGTTCAAATTGCTTTCTTACTCAAATTTTAACTTTGTTCTCAAACTGTCTTCATTCTGTCTCATGGGCTGTGGATTACAAAAGGCAATATTGTGATCCCTAAAGATGGAGATGCTGAGGCACAGATCAAGGGCAACCCAAGGTCACAAGCTCCTTAGCAGCTTGTGAGGCTACCCCTCAGCTCTCTTATTAGAACATCAGTCTTGAAGGATGAAAGAAGGTAGCCCCCTGAGTCCACTGCTGGGTACACAGTGGCCCCAGATGCCTTTGAGTCCTTGTGATTTCTTGTTATTACTCTTGCTTCAATAACTACAGCATGGAACACAGCGCATCTGCCTGGTGAAACTTCCAACTGGGCCCATGAAATATCATCAAGGTAGAGATTTATGCATATACGTGACAATTCAGAATCTCTACTAAGAAATGCTTCATTGCCTTTAGGACCTCTGAGTTCAGCAGCCATGAGTTCAGACCAGGAAATGGCAGTCTTTGGGGAGGCTGCTCCTTACCTCCGAAAGTCCGAAAAGGAGCGCATTGAAGCCCAGAATAAGCCTTTTGATGCTAAGACATCTGTCTTTGTGGCCGAGCCCAAGGAATCTTTTGTCAAAGGGACTGTCCAGAGCAGAGAAGGCGGGAAAGTGACGGTGAAGACCGAAGGAGGGGCGGTGAGTAGGCCAGGAGCTGACCACATGCTACTGATTATTTTGTTTGGCCACTTGGTTGACATAAACAGTTATCCTTCCTGTTTACCAGACTCTGACAGTGAAAGAGGATCAAGTCTTCCCCATGAATCCTCCCAAATTCNGACGGTGAAGACCGAAGGAGGGGCGGTGAGTAGGCCAGGAGCTGACCACATGCTACTGATTATTTTGTTTGGCCACTTGGTTGACATAAACAGTTATCCTTCCTGTTTACCAGACTCTGACAGTGAAAGAGGATCAAGTCTTCCCCATGAATCCTCCCAAATTCGACAAGATCGAGGACATGGCCATGATGACCCACCTGCACGAGCCCGCTGTGCTGTACAACCTCAAAGAGCGTTATGCAGCCTGGATGATCTACGTGAGTGCTCCCCAAACCCCAGAGTGGTTTTGATCACTGGACCCTGTCAGCTCAATGTACTACAAATGGGTCACAGAGAGTGATTCACTGCCCTTTCACTAGCAGTGTAACTAATTAAGAGGTTCACGATTGCTACTGTAAAGCCCAACCCAATAGCTGGCACATAATCCTTTGTCTTCCCATCCAAAGCCAGGCAAAGCCACTGTCCACATGGACTGGGTTTGCCACAGATCCCCTGAACAAACATGGTAGCAGCTACTGTTTACATCTCAACCACATGCCTGCGTCTCCTCTCATCCCCATTCCTGCTGCAGAATCACCCAGAGGAAAAACATAAACTTATGTTTCAACACTTAAAAGTAATGTTTTTAAAGACCAATTTTCAATCCTCCAAAATAACAGCAATTTGTATCTCTGTGTTCTGGTCCCTTCTGTGTGGAGCACTTCCTTGATGAAATCTTGCCAACTTCCCCAGGCAGAGTTCAACGTTGTGTCCTGGTGTTTCTGCCCTGCGATAATCCTGACAATGTTTTTCAGAATGAATCATTTACATGTCCATCTCCTACATAGACTGGGAGTTCCTCAAGGAACAGTATCATATGTTCAAAGAAAAATAAAGTTTCTATTTCATTCTTAGGGCCTTGCAGAGACTTTTCCCTTAACACAAACTCAGTAATACTAATTGAATTTACTACATTAGGTTGACATTTCTGTAAGGTTTTGTGGTTGCTGCTTTGGCCCCACCACACAGCTTACAGGACCTTAGTTCCCCAACCAGGGATTGAACTCATGCCCCTTGCATTGGGAGTTCGAAAACCTAACCATGGAAGCATCAGGGAATTCTCATTTCTGAATGGTGTGGTCACTGCTGCTATTCAGCTCGACTACACTTAAACAAGTGTACCTGTGATTAGTGTCGGAATCCATTCTGTTTGGTTGGCACTTATCCCAGACCAGATGTCAAAAATACTGGAAATCCAGCTGTTGTAATCGTAATGTATTCCCATCATTCTGTGTTCTGTTTCTTCACAATTCAGGAGTAGTTTACAAATATTTCCCCAGTATTGCTGCGTACCTTCATGTTTGCCTTTTTAAATGTCTGGATCATCCTATCTTAAGATTTTCCATAGTTCACCTAATTCTTTCATACTGTTGACTACTTAATACCTAAGTACCATAAATTCATTTTCATAGATCATAAATTCATTTTCATGAATTTGAACTATCTTAAAAGAAATATACTCCTATTTTCTAAACTACAGTAAGAATGTATTAAACATTTTAAAAAAAACAAACCACAATTTTGGAGCTCCTACTATGTGAAAAATCACTGTGACAAATCCCAAGAGGAATAAGAATCTAACCTGTATTCCTCACCCCTCAAGATTTTGCTGTCTTGTTGAACCTTTCAACTAGTTTCCATGCTGATGCCTTAAAGATGTGTAGACCGCTTACTTAGGATGTTCTTTTTCTGTCAAAATTCATTAAATAACTGAGCTGCGCAAATAACAGGAAAGGTGTCTGGTTAGTTATTCTTTCTTATTTGCTTGCACAGACCTACTCAGGCCTCTTCTGCGTCACTGTCAACCCCTACAAGTGGCTGCCGGTGTACAACCCTGAGGTGGTGACGGCCTACCGAGGCAAGAAGCGCCAGGAGGCCCCGCCCCACATCTTCTCCATCTCTGACAACGCCTATCAGTTCATGCTGACTGGTAAGCTGGATGTTTTCCACGTGCATCTTTTTAGGAGATGAGACTCTAGGAGAGAGAGACTAACCATAGGAGAAGGAGACTCTACTCATCTCAACACACTCTTTCAGGTGGTCCCCTAAATGCCATTGCCCTTTGCCCAGAACCAACCAAAACCTACTTCAGATTATAAGGTGTATCTGGAATTAGAGCAGTCATACTATGAGTCTTCTTCCTGGAATGCTGTCTCAGCTAGACCATTCTAAGGCACAACGGCACCTTGGGGAAAGGACTGAGAGATTTCCTCTCCAGAGAGAGCAGAACATCAAAATGAGCCTTGAGTTTTCCCTGAAAATGTGACTAAGGCCATGATTACCTCCAAAGCTACCACCTTACTATACTGACTCCTTCTCCCATATTAAAAGCATCTCTAATGCCTTTTTTTTCATTACTTCTTATACTTACAATCAACATGCTACTAACTTGTCAACTAAATCCACCTGAAAACCCAAGCCCACTTGGTGTGCATTTAGTGTGGACTATAAAAAGAGAAAGTCTGCTGCTTCCTTGCAGTGTTCTGTTTCAGCCATGGTCTGTAAGCGGATGCGATGGGGGAGCCCCAGGGAGCAGGAGAGAGGGGAGCTGGGAAAGGTGCTGGGCCTGGGGACCACCAAGCCCTTAGGGTTGCTGAAAAACACTAGGTTCATACCATTTTATTAATTTACCATTTACAAATATATTTTAAAATGGTACTGACCGCCTAATAATTTCTCTTTTATAGACCGTGAGAATCAGTCAATCCTGATCACGTAAGTAGATTCGATGCTTTGTTTTCACGACTGCCATAGCTGCTGGCTTTGGGACCTCTACTGACTTGGTTTTTATTTGACAGCGGAGAATCCGGGGCAGGAAAGACTGTGAACACGAAACGTGTCATCCAGTACTTTGCAACAATTGCAGTCACTGGGGAGAAGAAGAAGGAGGAACCAACTTCAGGCAAAATGCAGGTGGGTCTGATGGACATGTCAGAATCATGACAGAAAGGGTGCTCAAGAGGCCCGACATGTGAGCACTGCTCTTGCGTTTCTCTGCAGGGGACTCTGGAAGATCAGATCATCAGTGCCAATCCCCTGCTTGAGGCCTTTGGCAACGCCAAGACTGTGAGGAATGACAACTCCTCTCGATTTGTAAGTCTCTTGGACATTACTGTGGACACTACTCACTGGTCAAGATTTATGGGATGTTTGTGAATACATTCTCTGAGTCTTTTTCATTCCCATTATACCAGGGTTCTTTCCTTTTCCTCTAAGCACGTAATAACATGGATCTAAGCCTTGTCTAAAAAGAAATGTGACCTTATATCTGAGTTCTTTTCTTTCATTACCTATAATTATTCACAGATTTTTAAATTAAAATTATTTTATCTACAAAATAGGAGATACATCTTTTTTTAAACTTGATATCAATAGTGTCTGAATTGATTTACTATTAAACCTTTAGTGCCAATGTTAGCGTTTTGAGTCTCTCAAAGATTTGGTATGATTCAGGAACAAAGTAGTAATATTAACTTTTCTTTCAAGGGTAAATTCATTAGAATCCACTTTGGCACTACAGGAAAACTGGCCTCTGCTGATATTGAAACATGTAAGTGCCTGGATAGTCTTTACCATCATTTCTATTTCTTATGACCTACAACACTGAACAGAAACAAAATTTGCATTTCATATGAGTTTTTCTTGGTTGTTATTAATTTCTTTTCAGATCTGTTAGAGAAATCTAGAGTTACTTTCCAGCTTAAGGCTGAAAGGAGCTATCATATTTTTTACCAGATCACATCAAACAGGAAACCAGAACTAATTGGTAAGAAATGTCATCATTTCTTTACAAAATGTATCTCACCTACACCTATCGATGCCTGGTCAACTTGGTATTCCATGATGGAATTTTGTTAACTGTATACATTATCTTTATTTTGAAAACTGCTTTGTAAGTTTGATAAAAATGTAGGTGTGCTGTTCATAAAAATTCAAAAGGAAAACTGAAAACACCTCCAAATCTTATCACTATGAAATAACCACTATGAACACTTGGATGAATATAATTCTAGCCATTTCTATACATATATCTTTAAATATATGCATACATACAATAACTAGAATCAGAGTTACATGCTCTTCCACCATCTACCTTTTTTACTGAGCAATAATATATCATGGCTTTTTCCATTCTAGTGCCTTAGAATTTGTCTTGTAATCTCTCATTTTAATGAAGAGGATATTTCTGCTTACTTTTGCTTTCTTCCACTTACTTAGAGATGCTTCTGATCACCACCAACCCATATGACTACCCATTCATCAGTCAAGGGGAGATCAGTGTGGCCAGTATTGATGATCAGGAAGAACTGATAGCCACAGATGTAAGCAAAGCACAAGAAACTAGAATGATTATTTTGGACGGAGTGATGGTCCCTCTAGAAAAACATTCAGTTTCTAGTAGAAATCACAAAAGAAACTTCAAAGATGGGCATGACCTGGAGTCAACTAAAAAGACTGGCGTGTGCTCCTACAACATCTCACTTTCTCTTAATAGTCTTAATGATCTACCCTTTCTAAATTTCCCTAAACCATTTTTTAAAATCTGTGTGTGTGCTCAGTTGCTCAGTCATTCCAGCACTTTTGCGGCCCCACAGGCTGTAGCCTGCCAGGTTCCTCTCTCCATGGGATTATCCTGGCAAGAATACTGGAGCAGGTTGCCATTTCCTCCTCCAGGGGATCTTCCCAAGCCAGAGATAAAACCTATGGGTTCTGCACTGGCAGGTGGATTCTCTATCGCTGAGCCACCTGGGAAGCTCATAACAGTTAATAAGTGCTCTTTTATTGAATGATTCCCCCCGCCCCTTTAGTGCCCTGCTATGATTGCTTGTTTTTCCTTTTCTTGTCTATCAGTCATTTTGACACCGGCAATTTGATTTAAGTTAAACAACTTTCCTTGGAATCCAGAAAGTAACTTAAATGCAGAGTCATTATTCTCTTGTTCTATATTTCCACTACTCTTAAGAATTTATAAACAATCATTTGGATGACTTTATGTTATCTTACAAGAATCTATTCTACCTCTCAAAACAACAAGTTAAATAATTATCTGTGTTCTCTATTTTAAATTTACTTTTGGCATCTTCAGAAGGTAAGCCCCTGTGATTCCCATGCTCTGTGCTGGCCTCTGACTGACCAGCTCCCTAGATACCGAATCTAAGGAGTACCTTCCTCTGCATCAGTACTGGTAGTTTCCTCGGGTTGACCGAAAAATCAGGAATCCAAATGTGAAGTGTTGACAGTAAACAGGTGGATCCTAACTTGACAGTTATTCCACTGGTTGTCTCGGCAGAGTGCGATTGATATTTTGGGCTTTACTAATGAAGAGAAGGTCTCCATCTACAAGCTCACGGGGGCTGTGATGCATTACGGGAACCTGAAATTCAAGCAAAAGCAGCGTGAGGAGCAGGCAGAGCCAGATGGCACTGAAGGTACCAACTCAGTCACCCACCTGACTTCCCGTCTGCTTGAAAATCACATTCTTAACTTGCTACCCTTGAGCTCTCCTGAGAAGACAAATTCATTTCCAAGAACTGCATTTGAAAGGATACCTAGATAAAATGTATGTGGCATGGGTGTTAGACACATGTTGCTACCATTTCTAAGTTCTTTAGGGAAGACTACCCATAATCAAGGTCTTAAACTTAGTTGGAGGGGTGGAGAAGGTAAGAATACTCAAAAGATATTCTTAAAACACTGCACAAAATGCCTGTAGCTTAATTTTTTTGGTTTTTTAGGGAAGTGGAGGGCTTTGGGCAATAACATCATTCTATCCTTTCTTCCTTTCAGTGGCTGACAAGGCTGCCTACCTCCAGAGTCTGAACTCTGCTGACCTACTCAAAGCTCTTTGCTACCCCAGGGTCAAAGTTGGCAATGAGTATGTCACCAAAGGCCAGACTGTAGAGCAGGTAGGTACATAATTCAAATTCACCACCAGGGATGCAGGCATTTTACAGTCCTCTATTAACCTCAAGAAACACTCCTTTCTCTTTCAAGGTAACCAATGCAGTGGGTGCTCTGGCCAAAGCCGTCTATGAGAAGATGTTCCTGTGGATGGTCACCCGCATCAACCAGCAGCTGGACACCAAGCAGCCCAGGCAGTACTTCATCGGGGTCTTGGACATCGCTGGCTTTGAGATCTTTGATGTGAGTTGGTAATCAGCTCGTAAGGGGTTTTTACAATAAAGCAATGGATACTTAGTAAGAAGAAATTTGTGAACATTACAACCTTTTATTACCACTGTCAAAAAGTCATGCTAAAATTTAAAAGAGAGTGACTGGGCAGCTACTAATTATTTATTGTAGTGGCAATTCCACTACTATGAGAAATAATCCACTTAATGAGAATGCTTCAACTCACTACGTGATCTAAAGGGAGTCAGGAATTAGGCTGGTGTAATGAGAAGTCTAGAAATCCCACAATGCAAAGTGAAGTTAACATAAAAACATCTAAATAAATCTGTGCAATGTATAATATGCTCTCAATATATGGTAGAGAAACCATTCAGAAACATATAGGCAGATGATAAGACCTGAGAAAGGGTCAGTAATTTAGAGACAGCATTAATAAATTCAATGCAAGGAACTCAGTTCTCAATGTGATATGGGATAAAAACTCGTGTTTGATTATAAAATACATTTTTTCTTCCTTATAATTTTAAAAAAGCTTATCTTTTTCTAATTATAGACACAACATTTAGGCATGGCAGAAATCATTGAAAATCAAAGAAAAGAATTCCACACTGATTCCACTATATGTGAAAGTCACTCATTCGTGTCCGACTCTTTGAGACCTCATGGACTATAGTCCATGGAATTCTCCAGTCCAGAATACTGGAGTGGGTAGCCTTTCCCTTCTCCAAGGGATTTTCCTAACGCACAGATTGAACCCAGGACTCCTACAGAGTCCTGGCAGATTCTTTACCAGCAGAGCTACCAGGGATTCCACTAATATATATCTACTTAATGTCAACATTTTGGCTTTTCTTTTCTAAAAAAATATGAGTATGTGTTAACATATTGTATATGATATTAAATACTTGATTTTTTTCATCTAACATTAAAATATAAAGGTGATGATTATTGCTCCATCACAATGTTGACTATGATTGCTTCCACACAGCAGAGAGAACCTGCCAGTCAGCTTCTAATACGTTGCAAATTAGCTGCTAAGTGAGTGAATAGAAAATGCCAAAGATAAAGGAAATAAGTACAGAATGATTAAGCAGGAACTCAGAAAAACACCTGAGTCACTTTAAGCAAGTACAAGAAAAAAGAATTACTAATGATTTAAGATTTTGGATAAAATGACAGCAGGGAAACAGTAGATTTCATAGGTCCCCAAGGATTTTGGTATCTATAATCTAAATGCTATTCGATATACATTTTTAAATTAAAAAGTCCTATATTTTAAAATCTCCACTATGCTGAGAGAAAAGTAAACCCATCTGTTTATTTAGTTCAACAGCCTGGAGCAGCTGTGCATCAACTTCACCAACGAGAAACTGCAACAGTTTTTCAACCACCACATGTTCGTGCTGGAGCAGGAGGAGTACAAAAGAGAAGGCATTGAGTGGACGTTCATTGACTTCGGGATGGACCTGGCCGCCTGCATCGAGCTCATCGAGAAGGTTTGTTTCGAGTTTCAGAAACTATGTTTTGTGATGACTGGATTATTCATACATCTTGTTTAAGCCTATAGACAGAGAAAAATGCTTACATAGAGTTGTAACGTTGTGTCGCGGGCTGCTTCCAGCCGATGGGCATCTTCTCCATCCTGGAAGAGGAGTGCATGTTCCCCAAGGCCACGGACACCTCCTTCAAGAACAAGCTGTATGACCAGCACCTGGGCAAGTCTGCCAACTTCCAGAAGCCCAAGGTGGTCAAGGGCAAAGCTGAGGCACACTTTGCCCTGATCCACTATGCGGGTGTCGTGGACTACAACATTACGGGCTGGCTGGAGAAGAACAAGGACCCCCTGAACGATACCGTGGTTGGGCTGTACCAGAAGTCTTCAATGAAAACTCTAGCTTTCCTTTTCTCTGGGACTCCAACTGCTGAATCAGGTAATGCGCAAAAAAATCCCATTGTTTCCTCCTGATAGTACAAAACGTGGTGTTAGACTGAGGCTAGTGGTATCCCAGCTCAGCCTGAAGTGTTATGGCCAAATCCATTGTGTCTCCAAGTTCTGAGGAAGCAGGTGCATCGTGACATTCACTCCAGCACTGGCGAAGGCCCTGTTGCCAAGAGCTAGAAAGGAGCTTTCAGCATCTTAAGCAATGAAAAGGCTTGCTTTCTAATTCGCTCCTGCTTCTTTCTCCATATCTGCTGCTTATTGAGCATTGCTGGAAAATGGATATGAACTTGACATAGAAGATTCATTCAGGCTCAAACAGAGAGGCCAGCTGCATTGAAAAATATGCTCCATCTGAACACAGAAATCAACAAATGGGCAACATATAGCCCTGTCAATTTAAAATTATATCTGAATAACATCTTTTCCGATCTTTTTCTCCAGAGGCGAGCGGTGGAACTAAGAAAGGTGGTAAGAAGAAGGGCTCTTCTTTCCAGACAGTGTCTGCACTTTTCAGGGTAAGGAGGAAACTGGTGTTGACACTCTCTTGTTACTTTGTAAATTTGTTTTTAAAAGCACAAGTCATTTAGGAAAGGATTGACCTTAGCTAATGATTTCTGTTAATCGAGTTTTGGAGAGAAGAGCTTTAAATTACTTGGAAATTATTAGGGTCATCTTTTATGCTAAGCCAAATAGTAAAAAAATATTTTATATGTTATAAAATGTAATGCTCTGCTATTCATAATCTAATTGAGTTGTGGAAATAAGCAATGGTACATACTCAAAAAGACTAAGGCCTCAGTAGCTCTAATGAAAATCTGACAGCTAGTCTTTAAGGAACCTAACATGGTATCCTTGCTCTTAATCTAGTCAATTCTCAATTGTAACTGGTAGGTTTCCCTTACAGATAATCTTTATGCCCCCAAAGCTGACAGAGTTGAAAAGGGGAAGCTATATTTATAAGTAGACCAAATGCAGTACAGGCATGTTTCCTTACTGGAGAACCATAGAGTTTAGCAGAAGAAAGGGTGAGTCTAGGATGAGAAGCCAGAGGCTTTGTGAAGGCCTGTGGGTGGCCAGGGGCCAGGGCTGAGAGGACGATAGTGCTTGGATACTGAAAAGATCCAGCTGTCAAGACTGCTTTATATGTGTAACTCCTGCCAACTTGAGTGGAACAAGAGGTACTAAGGAGGAAACTGCCTCTCAGGAGAAGCTTACCCAGGTGCTCCCTTAGCTGAAAATGGTCCACAAAAGTCATTCAGCTCAGTCACGGACACTGATTTTATAGACATTGCCAAGCTTTCATGAGCATGTCTAAAACTCAGATAACAGGGTTTCCTGATTTCACAGGAAAATCTGAACAAACTGATGACCAACCTCAGGAGCACCCATCCTCACTTTGTGCGGTGCATCATCCCCAATGAAACGAAAACCCCTGGTAAGACGTTCCAGAGGTGAAGCACAAAGCATGACTGGCATCCCTCCCTTTACAAAACTCTGCCATGACATGAACATGCATTTGTAGGGGCCATGGAGCACGAGCTGGTCCTGCACCAGCTGAGGTGTAACGGCGTGCTGGAGGGCATCCGCATCTGCAGGAAGGGCTTCNAGGTGAAGCACAAAGCATGACTGGCATCCCTCCCTTTACAAAACTCTGCCATGACATGAACATGCATTTGTAGGGGCCATGGAGCACGAGCTGGTCCTGCACCAGCTGAGGTGTAACGGCGTGCTGGAGGGCATCCGCATCTGCAGGAAGGGCTTCCCCAGCAGAATCCTGTACGCGGACTTCAAACAGAGGTCAGCCTCTCCTAATCATGCGGTATCCTGGAATTCCGTATACATATACTTAGTGCAAGCAAAGCAATTCAGTAAAAAGCATACCTCTATTTGTCATTTTTAACCTGCCACAAAAAGTGTAAAAAGTTAAAAGCCTCAAAGCACCTTGAAAATAAAGATACACCACATGGTGGGTACTCTGTGGACTTTTCACTGGATTTACCATGCTCCCAGCTTAGCTTACAGGTGTCTACTATAACTTCAATAATTAGGGAACATCATTTCTGAGTGCTTAATATATTGGGGTTATTTCATTTAATCCTTCCAAAGCCACAGTAGAGATTAAGCACTACCAATAGCAAATGCATTTATTGGTCATCTACACCTTAATGGGAACCAGATTATAGAAGCCTTTCCTGAGAACAGGGTCTGATGAAGCAGAATGGAAAGTTGCAACTGCGCAGAAAGGTAAAATACTAGACTGGCCACCTATGTTTACAATGTCCTTCGTGCGAAGAAAATAATTGTTTTAAAGCTCTGACTTTTTAACATCAATCATTTAGTGTTAGCTACTTCTAGTTGCATCAATAAACCAAGGTTTAGAAAACTGTATTTACTTTATCAGATACAAGGTATTAAATGCAAGTGCGATCCCTGAAGGACAATACATCGACAGCAAGAAGGCTTCTGAGAAGCTCCTTGCGTCCATTGACATTGACCACACCCAGTATAAATTTGGTCACACCAAGGTAATAGTCTCTAAGGCCCACCTGGCACTATGTCTGTCCCTTTGGAGTCCGTGTAAAGTTTCTGATCTGCAACTCTGGTCATACACAGGTCTTTTTCAAAGCTGGTCTTCTGGGGCTCCTAGAGGAGATGAGAGATGAAAAGCTGGCCCAGCTGATTACCCGAACCCAGGCCAGGTGCCGAGGATTCTTGGCAAGAGTGGAGTACCAGAAGATGGTGGAGAGGAGGTATACAAACATAGTGCTTATTTAGTCATACTTTCCTTCTTCAGAAATACATTTGAGGTGGCTTACGATTAAGACTCAGTATCATAAGTCCACCAGAGTAAGAGGGATAAATAAGAGTCTGATGCTGAACTGGAGATACACATATACCAAAGTCCTTAAGGCAGCAGTCACCATGGAATAAACTGAATGCTCGGGTAAAAAAGAAAAAGTAAAAAAAAATTAAAAGAGAGGAGCATAATGAAAGAGAGAGAGAGATGTGTAAGTCTCATCTAACGAGAAAATATACCATTGAGCAAGCAGAGGCAAAATGTTGCCCCCGCACTTGGTTCTAATATGAATTTACTGGGTAGGTAATTAAATAAGATATTGAACTGCAGAGCACATGTTTATTTTCAACAGCAGGTTTGCATAAATTGTAGAAACAACTTCTTTGTCTGATCACTTATATTCCTGAATTATTATGATTTGAAGTATTACGGGGAAAACAGGTGAAAGAACTTTTTCAATAAGTCAATACAATTTCATCAAGGTATCTCACTTTTTAGTGACCTAATCTGATGCCGTGACAGAGCTCTAAGGCTACAGGTCAGATGTCTCCNATAAGTCCACCAGAGTAAGAGGGATAAATAAGAGTCTGATGCTGAACTGGAGATACACATATACCAAAGTGCTTAAGGCAGCAGTCACCATGGAATAAACTGAATGCTCGGGTAAAAAAGAAAAAGTAAAAAAACTTAAAAGAGAGAAGCATAATGAAAAAGAGAGAGAGAGAGATGTATAAGTCTCATCTAACGAGAAAATATACCATTGAGCAAGCAGAGGCAAAATGTTGCCCCCGCACTTAGTTCTAATATGAATTTACTGGGTAGGTAATTAAATAAGATATTGAACTGCAGAGCACACGTTTATTTTCAACAGCAGGTTTGCATAAATTGCAGAAACAACTTCTTTGTCTGATCACTTATATTCCTGAATTATTATGATTTGAAGTATTACGGGCAAAACAGGTGAAAGAACTTTTTCAATAAGTCAATACAATTTCATCAAAGTATCTCACTTTTTAGTGACCTAATCTGATGCCGTGACAGAGCTCTAAGGCTACAGGTCAGATGTCTCCAACTGTAGGACACATATGAATAGGATCCACAGGGAGAAATGTATTTTACACGGATACTTGTATATGCATGCATACCTGTAAATTTTGCATAATTTATGCAAAACAGATTTCCTATCACCTGTAGTTCTGCTGATATTTTCTACTATATTCTATTTCATTAAAAATAAGTTTGGTCATAACCCCCTCCCCATATATATGTATATATATTGGGGCAATTGCCTATATATGAAGGCAATTTAAAAAATAATTTCTATTAAAACAAATGTGATGATATTAAAGAACAGAATGCAAAAATCATACGACATTAAAATATAAAACCAGAGATTTTTCAAAGAAACTGAGGTTTTAAGGAGCCCCTTTATCCTGTGCCTCACACCTGGCAGGGGTCCGTTTCCCCCTTCACTGCTCTCAGTGGTGTTCGCATAGGAAAGTTTCCAAAGCACTGAAGCAGAGCAGTACTTCTCAAAGGGTGGTCCTTGGACCTGTATCATCAGCATCTCTTACAAACTTGTTAAAGATGCACATTTTGGGCCCCATCCATATCTGCTGAATCTGAATCTCTAGGGAAATAGCCTAGGAATCAGTATTTTTACAAGGTCTTAGCTGATTCTTATACACACCAAAGTTTGAGAAGCACCAATGAAGAGAAATGAAGGCCTGATGAGTCCTTGACCACAATCCCCAAAAACACTTTCTTTCGTCTGTGTTTTTGAAAGTGGTGAGGAACATGGTGGAGGGCAGAACCTCCAGCTCTCATTGCCAAGACTTCATCTCATTCCATCATCCACACAGCACCTAATCTGCATTGGTTAAATTTCAGGGAGTCCATCTTCTGCATCCAGTACAACATCCGAGCCTTCATGAACGTCAAGCACTGGCCCTGGATGAAACTGTTCTTCAAGATCAAGCCCCTGCTGAAGAGTGCGGAGACGGAGAAGGAGATGGCCACCATGAAGGAAGAGTTCCAGAAAACCAAGGATGAACTGGCCAAGTCAGAGGCCAAAAGGAAGGAACTGGAAGAAAAGATGGTGTCATTATTGAAAGAAAAAAATGACCTGCAGCTCCAAGTTCAGGCTGTACGTGGTGGTATCATCCTATGTACTGCTGCTAATCGGGGTGCAAACGTACAACTCTAGGCACTAGTAGCAGTGAGCTGGGGAGTCAGCGTGAGAGGCATGCACTGGCGGGAGAAGGTTAAAGTGCTCTGATGGTGTTAATGAAGTCCATATTCCTTCATCACCCAGTAAAGGCCCCCAAACCAGAACCAAGGCAACGAGCTAGGACTGGCCACTGTCTTCTATGCTGTAGTTTCATCAGACTACAGCATAGATGACTTCTTTTCCCTTTGAAGACAGTCTTTGAAAGGGTTTTTACCATGAAACTAGCCCAAATACAAAAGGGGAGAACAGCATGGAGAAAGTGATTTGTTTTCTCTGAAACTTCCTTGAACTTCTAGATGTTTATGGATCTTNGCCACTGTCTTCTATGCTGTAGTTTCATCAGACTACAGCATAGATGACTTCTTTTCCCTTTGAAGACAGTCTTTGAAAGGGTTTTTACCATGAAACTAGCCCAAATACAAAAGGGGAGAACAGCATGGAGAAAGTGATTTGTTTTCTCTGAAACTTCCTTGAACTTCTAGATGTTTATGGATCTTAAATCACAGTGTGTACAGCTGACAAAGGACAGTATTCTACATCAGTTTTTACTGAATTATTGTTTGTTACTGATCTCTAAAACTGAGACTTGCTCTTTCCAATCCATCTCCACTGTCAGTGCCACACCATATAACGTTCGGGTTGCTGCATCAGCGCCTAACTTGCTCCGCCTGCCCCCAATTCTCTCCCTCCATCCAGCCTGCTCATTGCTCTGCCTGAACCAATCATTTTACAACTGCTTTCATCAATTCTGAAATGAAATTTATGAGACTGTCTTTCATTTGAAGTGAACTGAATTGGTTTGGTATAATTTACTCCTCACAAAATCATATATTTTTTCCTGCTGATTAAGATTGGTCTCTTCTGTCAAGTCGGGGTGGTGTAATAACTCCTTCCTTTAGATTACAGAAGGGAAAAGAGCTGTTTTTCGGTCCCCATTCCCTTCAAAGCTGTCCTGAATTCTCTTCTCTTGTCCCCAGAGGATCACTTAGATACTGTCCTACATTACTATGCTCACCTGTCTATGTGTAGCACATTTTATTCTTTTATGTATCCAAAGACTGATAATACAGACTGATGACCGTATTATCAATTTCTCTCTTGTTTCCATCCACCCCCAACCCTCTTAAGTAGAAACATAGGTTGCCAGGAATTTGATTACTTAATGCCTCTATTAGAATTTAAAGCATCATAACCAGGATCATCCTCCAAGACTATAAAGGGAAATAATTTGCCAGTAGTGGCTACATCTGGAAGCTTCTGTTAGAATGCTTTCCCTTCTCTCCTGATCCTTCCCCCAATAAGTTCATTTCTACAAAACCAAGTCCTACCCATCTCTCAAAGCCCAACTCCAATGCCACTTCATTCATTAAATCATATCTGAAACAACTTCTCTGATCTTTCATGTCACTAATGGCTTTCTGAATTAATGGTAGCTTGTTGGGGTTAAGCTTTCCAACCTACTGTAGAATATATTCTTCTGAATGAAGAGAACAATGCCTGATACATTTTGTTTTTCCCAAAATGTGGAGTATCTGGCAATCACACATGGCAGGTACTTCATAAAAGTTTAATCCAAAGAATTAATGGGGGAGATTTATACTGTTATCACCGTATAGTACTTCATTCTTCATTTCCAATTTTGATTTTGCTTTCAACTCAAGGAAGCTGAAGGCTTGGCTGATGCAGAGGAAAGATGTGACCAGCTGATCAAAACCAAAATCCAGCTGGAGGCTAAGATCAAGGAGGTGACCGAGAGAGCCGAGGATGAGGAAGAGATCAATGCCGAACTGACGGCCAAGAAGAGGAAACTGGAGGACGAATGTTCGGAACTGAAGAAAGACATAGACGACCTCGAGCTGACACTGGCCAAGGTCGAGAAGGAGAAACACGCCACAGAGAACAAGGTATGAACCATTCAAGGAAAGTTTACGTTTTTATCATTACTAGTGGAAGCCACCAAAATGTAACATGTAATGCAATGTATTTTTACTTCCTAAGGTGAAAAACCTCACAGAAGAGATGGCAGGTCTGGATGAAACCATCGCCAAGCTGACCAAGGAGAAGAAGGCCCTCCAGGAGGCCCATCAGCAGACTCTAGATGACCTGCAGGCAGAAGAGGACAAAGTCAACACTCTGACCAAAGCTAAGACCAAGCTAGAGCAGCAAGTGGATGACGTAAGTCTAGGACTGTCAAGGACATTTTCTTTGAAAGGAAGCTAAGCAATTCTTTTGACTCAGCATTATTTGTATTTAGCTTGAGGGGTCCTTGGAGCAAGAAAAGAAACTTCGCATGGACCTAGAAAGAGCCAAGAGGAAACTAGAGGGTGATCTCAAGTTGGCCCAAGAGTCCATAATGGACATTGAAAATGAAAAACAACAACTTGATGAAAAGCTCAAAAAGTAAGTATGAAAGAATTGTTTATGGACTTGCTTCCAATATTGACTATGAACTCAAATTTTACCCGTTACTACTTTTCAAAAAGGAAAGAGTTTGAAATCAGCAATTTGCAAAGCAAGATTGAAGATGAACAAGCACTCGGCATTCAACTGCAGAAGAAGATCAAAGAATTGCAAGTAAGGTCATATTTCTATCAGTCTGGCTCAAAGAGCCATAGTTGTGAGCATAAAGAAGCTAACATCGAGCTTCTCCCCACCTGCAGGCCCGCATCGAGGAGCTGGAGGAGGAGATCGAGGCCGAGCGGGCCTCCCGCGCCAAAGCAGAGAAGCAGCGCTCAGACCTCTCCCGGGAACTGGAGGAGATCAGCGAGCGGCTGGAAGAAGCCGGCGGGGCCACTTCCGCCCAGATTGAGATGAACAAGAAGCGGGAGGCCGAGTTCCAGAAGATGCGCAGGGACCTGGAGGAGGCCACCCTGCAGCACGAGGCCACGGCGGCCGCTCTTCGCAAGAAGCACGCGGACAGCGTGGCCGAGCTGGGCGAGCAGATCGACAACCTGCAGAGGGTCAAGCAGAAGCTGGAGAAGGAGAAGAGCGAGATGAAGATGGAGATCGACGACCTGGCCAGCAATGTGGAAACAATCTCTAAAGCCAAGGTACTGCAGCGTCTGAGAAACTGTTATTAACAGCAATGACCCATTATGTGTATGTCACAGTCTGCATAGGGCCTTTACACATAGGTGATTTGTTCTTTGCAGTAATCCAGGAGGTAAACAAGAAAGATACCAGTACTTAAATTATTTCCACTCAATCATAAGAAGAAACTAAAATTCAAAGAAGCTGAGCATATTAACCCCACCACACTATTAACATCTGTCCGTATTCTCTAGTACTCCAACTGGGGAATACAGGTCTCCAAAATTCTCAACTATCCAACATGCAATTTCACTATACATAAGTAGGCAGTGAAGTATTTACAAATGCTTTTTGAAAATATGTCACTATGTTTTTCACAAAATCTTTAGTACATGATCTTTAATTTTTTATCACAGGCAGACCTCAGAGATATTGCAGGTTTGGTTCCAGACCACCACAATGAAGCAAATATCAAAATAAAGCAAGTCACTCAAATTCCCTGGTTTCCCAATGCATACGAAAATGATGTTTACACTATACTGTAGTCTATTAAGTGTGCAACAGCATTATGCCTAAAAAACATGCCTCCCTTCATTTAAAAATGCTTTCTTGCTTTGAAAAAAAATGCTAACCATCAATGAGTCACAGTGCCAACATCAAAGATCACAGATCACTGAAACAAATATAATAATGAAGAAAAGCTTGAATATTATGAGAATTACCAAAACGTAATTTTAGAGACATGAAGTGGGCAAATGCTATTGGAAAAATAGTGCTGATAGACTTACTGGATACAGGGTTGCCCAAACACTAAATTAGTTTTAAAAAAAAACATCTGTGAAGAGCAATAATACAAGGAATGCCTGGAATAATAAACAAAGCTTCACAATTAGCTTTTTAAAACTCCCAATGTGTGTCTTCACCTTAGGGCAGCAATCATATTATAAAAGATACAGAAAAAATTCCTATATATTACATACAAGAGATTTTATTTTATATGTCAAAATAAATCTTTTTCTATTTTAGAAGAAACGGTAGCTGTAGGGAAATGTTATTAAAATGTCTGCACTTGCTTCTTCCACGTTTCCTCTCACAGGGAAACCTAGAGAAGATGTGCCGAACTCTGGAGGACCAAGTGAGTGAGCTGAAATCCAAGGAGGAGGAGCAGCAGCGGCTGATCAATGACCTGACGGCCCAGAGGGGACGCTTGCAGACTGAATCTGGTAACTCTCTCCTTCAAGAGGCCTAAAAGTGGAGATGATGTGGTCTAAAACAACTGATATGTGAGAGCCTAATAAAAGCAACTGAGGACATGTGATTCACCAGACAGCTCAGACTCTCCCCCACGTGCAAGGTTACTTAGGGACGATGCTGAGGTGAAGACTTCCATAGGACTGGGCCAAGCTCTGCTCCACAAAGGCCTTGAGGATTTGGCCGCATGGAGGGGATGCTTAGGGTCAAGGGTCTTTCCATCATGGGTCCAGGGCTTCTGTTTTAGATCGTGCTTTTCTTTTTATCTCAACCAGAATGAACCAAATTCCTGCCTAGGGCAATGGATAACGCNAGCTCTGCTCCACAAAGGCCTTGAGGATTTGGCCGCATGGAGGGGATGCTTAGGGTCAAGGGTCTTTCCATCATGGGTCCAGGGCTTCTGTTTTAGATCGTGCTTTTCTTTTTATCTCAACCAGAATGAACCAAATTCCTGCCTAGGGCAATGGATAACGCAGTCTCTCAAAAGTCTTATGAAACAGGGCCAATGTGGAATTAAAAAGTTTAACTCCCTTCTTTAACAGTTATTAACAGGTTTTGCACAATAATGTAACCCTGAAAGAATCAGTAATGGAGAGGACAAAGAGAAGTTAAGCTGTATTTATTCATTTAGGTTATTTTCACCATAAAAATCAAAAATTTGAAATCAAGCACGACGATGTCAATAGAGAATTCAACCACCGAGCACTCAACTGAAAAGGGGGTGTTGAGAGTTTCAACTTATTTCTCATATGGGCTTGCAAAACCTTTTCTTCGCTTTAACAAGTGGTGCCATATCATTTGCCTATCAGGTGAATTTTCACGTCAGCTAGATGAGAAAGAAGCTCTGGTGTCTCAGTTATCAAGGGGCAAACAAGCATTTACTCAACAGATTGAGGAATTAAAGAGGCAACTTGAAGAGGAGATAAAGGTAACTGGATAAGACTCATTTCCACCTAACCTGACCCTAACTGGAGTCCATTATACCAACTTTTACAGGGTTTTAAAGCTTAAGAATTAAACACTAAATATTCAGTAAAATGAACATATAACTCTCTTTGCAGGCCAAGAACGCCCTGGCTCACGCCCTGCAGTCAGCCCGCCACGACTGCGACCTGCTGCGGGAACAGTACGAGGAGGAGCAGGAATCCAAGGCTGAGCTGCAGAGGGCACTGTCCAAGGCCAACAGCGAGGTGGCCCAGTGGAGGACCAAGTACGAGACGGACGCCATCCAGCGCACGGAGGAGCTGGAGGAGGCCAAGTATGTGCTCAGATATGAGAGAATGTGCGGAGAATGTTGAACATCGAATCACAGAAACAGAACCGTTGAAGATTCAGTGAATTAACTCACAAACATTCATTAATTAGCTCCTACTGCCAGGCATTATCAGCCCCTGAGAACAGGATATGAATAAAGCAAACACCATCACCGACCTCTGAGCCTAAAATCTAGTTAAAAAACAAAGAATAACAAGCACTCACACAGATCATCAGCCTTATTGCTGGCTGTCAAGCACACCAAGCTCATTGATGCTTCAGGAATTTGTTATAGCCCGTCTTGTGTCTGAAACAATTTCCCACTCCCAATCAGATCTCCCTCTGGCTCTCTCTGACTTTTAGATCTTGACTCAAACATTACCTCCTCGGAAAGGACTTCCCTGAATATGTAAGAATAGCTGCCCACCCCTTACTCCATTTTATCTTCCTTCACTGCACTTTACATCTGCAATAAGTTGTTATGCATTTTCTGANGATCTCCCTCTGGCTCTCTCTGACTTTTAGATCTTGACTCAAACATTACCTCCTCGGAAAGGACTTCCCTGAATATGTAAGAATAGCTGCCCACCCCTTACTCCATTTTATCTTCCTTCACTGCACTTTACATCTGCAATAAGTTGTTATGCATTTTCTGACTTGCTTATTGTTTGCCTTCCCTGGTAGCTCAGACGGTAAAGCGTCTGCCTACAATGCAGGAGACCTGGGTTCAATCCCTGGGGAGGGAAGATCTCCTGGAGAAGGAAATGGCAACCCACTCCAGTGTTCTTGCCTGCAAAATCCCATGGATGGTGGAACCCGGTTTATCTTCCTTCACTGCACTTTACATCTGCAATAAGTTGTTATGCATTTTCTGACCTGCTTGCTGTTTCTCTCTCTCACTTGTTTGGAAGCTTCATGAGGCAGGGACCTTTTCTGTCCTATTCGCTCCTGTGTACTCAGCATCTGGTTCATAAAAGGAACTCATCAATATTTTTTTGAATGAAGGAGATTTTTAATATGAAGTTCCCCACACTTTTCAGCTTGGTAACAGTTCATTATTCTCAGTTTGGTTCCCTTCTCTCTACAACCATGCGTAATCTTCAAGGAAGAAACTGGCCCAGCGTCTGCAGGCTGCTGAGGAACACGTGGAAGCTGTGAACGCCAAATGCGCTTCCCTTGAGAAGACCAAGCAGAGGCTCCAGAATGAGGTTGAGGACCTCATGCTAGACGTGGAGAGGACAAACGCTGCCTGTGCAGCCCTGGACAAAAAGCAAAGGAACTTTGACAAGGTGACTTCTGCAGCAGCCTCTGGCCTCCACCGCTGTCCTCTATCCTTTCCAGCCAGGTAACCTCTTTTGGTGCGTGTTTCAGATCCTGGCAGAATGGAAACAGAAGTATGAGGAAACCCACGCTGAGCTCGAGGCAGCTCAGAAGGAGGCCCGCTCTCTGGGCACCGAGCTGTTCAAGATGAAGAATGCCTATGAGGAGTCCTTGGATCAGCTAGAAACTTTGAAACGAGAGAACAAAAACTTGCAGCGTGAGCCCCTTTCACTTTGAATAGTTTTCATGCCTTGGAGGTACCTTTCTCTTGTGTTTTATGTCTGATCAAGTCTCTTCCCATCTTTCACCCAAACAGAGGAGATCTCTGACC
Source organism: Neotragus moschatus (assembly GCA_006410615.1). Lineage (NCBI taxonomy): Eukaryota > Metazoa > Chordata > Mammalia > Artiodactyla > Bovidae > Neotragus > Neotragus moschatus. The sequence continues at coordinate 5,506,031 of SJYA01002932.1, read as the reverse complement.
TCACGGAGCAGATCGCAGAAGGAGGGAAACGTATGCATGAACTGGAGAAAATAAAGAAGCAAGTGGAACAAGAAAAGTCTGAAATTCAGGCTGCTTTAGAGGAAGCAGAGGTATGAGTCAAAAATGTACCTTGTAAACAAAGTCAGAAAAGAATTAGGACTAGCCACATACACTGAACAGAAGAATAAATGGCACAGAATTAGCAGAAGGAAAGGTGTGCAGAAAAGCTGCCAAATGTGTCCACTCCCTGCTAACGTCACCCCCCTGCTGTCGTTAAGGCATCTCTTGAACACGAAGAGGGAAAGATCCTGCGCATCCAGCTGGAGCTGAACCAGGTCAAGTCTGAAATTGACAGGAAAATTGCTGAGAAGGATGAGGAAATCGATCAGCTGAAGAGGAACCACATTAGAGTCGTGGAGTCCATGCAGACCATGCTGGATGCCGAGATCAGGAGCAGAAACGACGCCATCAGGCTCAAGAAGAAGATGGAAGGAGACCTCAATGAAATGGAGATCCAGCTGAACCACGCCAACCGCATGGCTGCTGAGGCCCTGAAGAACTACAGGAACACCCAAGCCATCCTCAAGGTAAATGGGTTCAGGAGATGGTCCCAGTGTAGGTGGGTGACCTCAGCCCCGAGAACAAGGTGTCTCAATGATTGTTCATTCCACAGGACACCCAGATCCACCTGGATGATGCTCTGCGGGGCCAGGAGGACCTGAAGGAGCAGCTGGCCATGGTGGAGCGCAGAGCCAACCTGCTGCAGGCTGAGATCGAGGAGCTGCGGGCCACCCTGGAGCAGACGGAGAGGAGCAGGAAGATTGCAGAACAGGAGCTCCTGGACGCCAGTGAGCGCGTGCAACTCCTGCATACCCAGGTGGGATTCAGCACAAAGGATTCCCCTTCAGTAAATGCCTATGTCCTAGAAAAGACAAACTTGAATTTTTTATATAACAGTCAGGTTTTATATTTCTACCAAATTTTCACTGCATTATTGAGAAATCTTTCACTATTTCATCTTGCATGTATTATTAGTGATTAACTTCTTAAAATATTCTAAGACTTGCCATATTCTTTTGTGTTAGTACTTTATTGACCCTGGCTATCAATATTGACATTTTTATTGTGGTAAAAGAAATACTTGAACATGTTATAATTTTATCCTTGTGCGTGGTTTCACTGGAAAATGGCAGTTATAAAATTATAGAGATATTTGGTCTGATTATAAGAAATGTACTAAGATGCTAAATATTCTATAACATTTTTATTTTAATTAATTGTACTACATAACAGAATAATATTCAAGGGCATTTGACTTCCAAAATTTTATCTGAAATTTTTTTCAAACAGTGGCTACCACTAAGAACTTTGGTAACATGATTAAAAGAGCATATAATTTACTTTCAAACAGAACACCAGCCTAATAAACACCAAGAAGAAGCTAGAGACAGACATCACGCAAATCCAGGGAGAGATGGAGGACATTCTTCAGGAAGCTCGCAACGCAGAAGAGAAAGCCAAGAAAGCCATCACTGATGTGAGCAGAGGGCCACCCTGGGTGCTCAAGCTAGAATCTTGATGGGCTGTCTCACCTTTCTCAACTAGTTTTGTTTTACTGCTAATTAGGCGGCCATGATGGCTGAGGAGCTGAAGAAGGAGCAGGACACCAGCGCCCACCTGGAGCGGATGAAGAAGAACATGGAGCAGACGGTGAAGGACCTGCAGAACCGTCTGGACGAGGCTGAGCAGCTGGCCCTGAAGGGCGGGAAGAAGCAGATCCAGAAGCTGGAGGCCAGGGTGGGTCTCCCAGTATCTATCTATTTCCACTTATTCCCAGTGCCTTAGTGGATCAAAGTTCTTAAGCGCCTACTCCTTTGCAGGTGCGTGAGCTGGAAGGAGAGGTAGAGAGTGAGCAGAAGCGCAATGTGGAAGCTGTCAAGGGCCTGCGCAAACATGAGAGGAGAGTGAAGGAACTCACTTACCAGGTGCAGCGACAGTTTCTATCAGCTAAGTACTCCTTGCATAGATGGGAAATGCTCCCATGTAATGATACAACAGTAGTGTGCTTTTGAACTAAGACCTTGTGGTTTTTATCATCTTTCAGACGGAAGAAGATCGGAAAAATATTCTCAGACTTCAGGACTTGGTAGATAAACTTCAGGCGAAAGTGAAATCTTACAAGAGACAAGCTGAGGAGGCTGTAAGTATTCTTAAGACAAAGGGAAGAAAGTCCTCTGTTAAGAAAAACTCATAAATAATTAGATTTACTATTTACTTGTAGTAAATAAGCTGTCTGCATTATATAAGACTGAGTACTTCTTAAAAATATTTGTACTATTTTAATTTTTAAAGTTAACCTTCTATCCACAAAGAAACCTCAAAAAATCTCAAAGCAGAAATAATACAGGCTACATTCTCTAGCCCTATGTGATAAAGTTGTAAAGTGATGAGAAAACATAAACAAAAATTTCCAAGCGTTTTAAGTGTTAAAAAACTGACTTTCCTAAAAAGTTTTTGGATTAACTTGAAATAAAAACACAATTACTGAATAATTTTTAACTGTAAATAGAGTTTCATGGAAGATGAGACTTTTATAAACCTAGAATGTAGTCTGAGCTGTCCTTGAAGGACAATTCATTTCTTTATATGCTTTCATTATGAATCAAAAATAAAAATAAATGAAGAAACTGACAGTCCAATAAAAAAGTTAAAAATCATAGTAAAATAATGAAGAGGTACTGTTAAAGATAACATAGAAATGAATGAATTAGTATATCCTATTTTAAACAGCTAATCTCAGTAATATCTTGGTAATTAATAAAAAATAAATATATAATCAAAGAAAAAGTGAGTAAAAGTAAAAACTCACAACATTACAAATGAGAAAGGGGACAAACCATATCAGGAAGATTATTTTTTAAAATGCAAAATATGTATCTATCAAGGTGGTTGAAATCTTAAATAAGAGAATATAATTATTAAATTGGCTGAATAAGTTATTTCAGAATTACTTCTGAAAATGAACTCATTCCAGATAGGTCTTTCAAATTTTGAAGGAACAGATAATCCCTGAGCTATGTAAGCCACTTCAGAGCCTGGGAAAAGATGAAAAGCTTTCCAAATCATTTTAAGAAGCTCGCATAACCCTCATACCAAAACCTGTCCAAAAGAGAACAGGGGTGAGGAAAGATACTCAAAGCAGTTTTATTCATGAGTATAGTTGTAGTGAAGACAAATTACTAAGTCACTGAAACCCGTACTTTATTAAGGAAATTGTCCATCAGTGATTAAATATATTTAATGGCTACAAAGTAAGGATTACTTAATATTAAGGAGTCTGTCAACAGAATCATTATATACAAAGTAGGAGGGAAAAAGTGATTGTTTTGAAATGTACCAAAATAATATATAATAAATCCAACATTTATTTCCACTTAAAGAAGCTATTAAGAAATGCATCCTTAATGATGAAGAATATCGAACTCAAGCGAACAGTCATCATCGTCCAGCAAACATTAACATGACTTTATCCTCGCCTTCTTTCCTGCTTTTATATTATTTCTTGCTTTACTTGTGGTACATATTTGTTACCCTGTTTTGGTTGCAAAAGTAGAGCTTCCATTCTTTATGAAACATAAAGCCCCAGATAAATCTTAAAGTTAATTTCAATGATAAGCAAAGTCCAGGAGGTGGTAGGATAATAATGTCTCCTGTTGAGTCTTCTAACTTCATAGATGCCAAGTCCTTTCTTTCCTTAGGCCTACAGAGTCTACAAAGATGCTCAGTATGCGTTCCTTACAATTCCATTTTTATTCTCAGGAGGAACAATCCAATACAAATCTCTCTAAATTCCGCAAGCTCCAGCATGAGCTGGAGGAAGCCGAGGAAAGGGCTGACATTGCTGAGTCCCAGGTCAACAAGCTGCGGGTGAAGAGCCGGGAGGTTCACACAAAAATCATCAGTGAAGAGTGATCATGACCTGATGCTATGGAATGACTGGAGAGAGGCACAAAATGTGAAGTCTTTGGTCATTTCTCTGTAATTATCATCCATCCTACCCTACTGCAAAGGAAATAAAGAGCATAGGGCACTGTATAAGCAATCCCCTTAGACTGGTCTTTTCTTTCTCTCCTGAAGCAAAGTCAAAACTGAAATAATCATAGACTATAAACAATCCCATTTGATCTGCCACTAAGAAGTAACTACACACTTGCTTTTATTTTAGGTCTATAGTCACACTTTGGGGCTTCCCTGGTGGCTCAGCAGTAAAGAATCTGCCTGCAATGCAGGAGACGCGGGTTCGATTCCTGAGTTGGGAACATCCCCTGGAGAAGGAAATGGCAAACCACTCCAGGATACATGCCTGGAGAATCCCATGGACAGAGGAGCCTGGCAGGCTACAGTCCATGGGGTCGCCGAGTCAGACATGACTGAAGCAACTTAGGGGGAACAGTCATACTTTAAGACCATAAGGTTGTCACTGATCAGGGAAGCCCGTTCTAATGAACAGAAATATGGAAATTACTTTTACCTCTTCCTAATCTTTCCTTGGTACTGGGGTCTAGTAGGAACTCAGAAAGCTCCTACTTCCCCTAACATGAATCTATTTTCCAGATCTATGCAAGGAACGGCCCTAGTTATATTCTCACACAGGGGTGCCTCCTGAAGTATATCATGAATTTTCCTTGCTAATTCTCCTTGAATTCATAGCTAATATGAATTCCAAGTATGGATATTATTAGCACAGAAAGATTTTCATCATTAATACCAGTACACAATATTTTCATAGTATATGTGCTGGACAATAGGTAACCACATGAAACAGTGAGATGTGACTTTTCTATGAAAGCCATAAAGTATGGAGGAAAAATATTATTCTTTATATTATATAATATCAATAGGCTGTTTATTAGCCTGTTTCCAGACTTTATGGCCTCCTATAATTACGTAAAGAGTCAAAATAAATGATTACAAGTATCAATAAAATATGACCCCAAGTAAATTATTCAAATGTATACTAAACCCAAAAAATGATAAGAATTTGGTGCAAAAGCTAGATATAGTAGCAACCTGAATTATTTAGAGGAGTTTCCCAAGAGAATCAAAATTTTGTTTAAAGCTCGATTTAACTGCAATGCATAGCCAAAAATATAACCTTCTTGGGCAGCATAAAGCAAAGACTAACTGACGATTTCCCATCGGAACAGAAAGCCCATCAATCTACATGGCCCTGCGAGAGAACTGACTTAATCATATGTGCGGAAGTAGTTGCACAGGTCATCTGGATTCACACTGTCACACTGCCTCAGGAAGGGTATGGAATCACTTCTCACTGCCCTGGCCCCTTTCACTGTGTTCCCACACCACCTGTAAATACTTGCGTGCCTCAGAACTTGGCAGTAATGACCAAAACCAACGTCTGTTTTCTACTTATTGGAAACTCTATCCGGAGTAGTCCAAAGGCTGTCTTAAAATTCCCACAGAACTCTATTGAGAGCCTTATTAAAATGTTCTCTCTTCCTGAAAACACTCAACATTTTCCTGATAAAGTGTGTAAAAAAGCAAAGTGATGTACCTGTGGTTACAAAGCAGGTGAAGGGTAGGCTAGGGAAGCCCCTCTCAGACTCACATCTCCAAAGACCCTTCCTGAAGGCTTTAACCTACTCAGTTACCAGCAAGCACACTGGACTGTGAACCAGGTGCCCAGTGTCTACACTGCTGTGTCATTTGTGAACTCTCTTCTGTTCTTGGAATTTCAGTTACATTATTAGTGAACTAAGGAATAGGGGTCAGATAGTCCATTACAGCAAGAAAATCATGTGACTGTTACAAACAGTATCTCCAGATATCTGCTTTCATAAGGCAGCCTCTTTGCACTGAATCAACTGAAATATCAATACAATAATACAGGAATGGTTGCCAAGTAGGGTATATTAAGCAAATTTTGTGTCAGTCCCAGATAAACAATGCTGACATAAGAGATGCAAGACCACGGAGACGATAAATCAAATTTTTAACATTAAAAATCAAAATAGAAAATAATGTACCAGTATTGTTTGTAAGCAAAACGTAAAATATAGACCATGGATGACTGATAGAGAGGTCACAGATGTTACATATTTAGACAGAGAAATGCCCTGTTTTCTAGTGTTTTCTATGGTGACTTTCACAGAGGAAAACAGATGTCACAAGCAACTTGCATTAAAAAAAATAAAAGTGAAGGGAAATGGTTTTGCCAGCTTGACAAAAATGACTTGCCAATGAATCGGAAGTGACTAACCGAAGGAAACAAAAGAAGCTGTATATCTTTGGCTGCTGTTCATAAAGAAAGTTTTAAAGTTAAATTTCCAAGCATCCTTGAAAAAGTACAATAAATTGGGAGAAAAAAACCATGGCTTCTTGGGAGAAATGATCTTTTTCTGATGCTCTGGTAAAGAGCAGAAACTTTCCTCCCTAGTATAATGTCTGCAATTGTGCAGGCAGTTGGAAAGACTCACAGAGGCGATTCAGTGAAATGCAAGAGCGGCAGGCAACAAAGTCCAGGGAATCCAGCTCATAGCTATCTCTGAAACAACACCTTACATTATTCCAAAGGCAGTCACTTTCAGGTTGCCAACAACTCAACTTATTTATAGGAGATTGATTTATACACTTAACCCAATGTGAGAGGAAATATTTCTAATTATATCCAAACATCTTTAATATGAAGGGAATTATGCTTGGAGACCTTCATTGCCAAAAACACGTTTTGCCAAATATGATTTAAGAAAGAGGAGGAGGCGACGTGTTTTCCATATTTGACCCTATAAAAGTACCCTGGGAATGAGTATGACTTGTCTTTCCTCATAAAGCTTCAAGGTAAGTGTGTGTGAGGACAGGGCTCTGTCTGAAGGGCCAGCAGGGATGCCTGGCTGCCCGCATGCATGCCACACATCCTGGCTCCTGCTGCCCCTGGGAGCCCTTCCAGTGAAGCACCAACTTACTCCGCAGCAATTTTAATTAGATGTTTCGGTGTTCCCAGTCATTTCCTGCTTCTCAATTCAGAATCATTCTTGCTACTATTGGGAACTGTTCACATTTAATCAGAGGACATTTGCTCTTTTTCTTACAGTTCTGACCCACTTCAAGGTTACATCTCCAAGGTAAGGAACTGGCTTGTTTTTCTCATTCCTTGCAAGGTGTAGGAAGCCTTCTGCAGTGGTTTGGGGAGTGATTGAGGGAAAGGGCTACAAAATAAAAGCATTTCGATTTCATGGCTGTTAATGCTTCCCTGAAAAACTCAGAGGGAGACTTTAGAAACTGGTTCTCATTAATCAGTATCTTTTGCAATAAATACAATGCTTCAGGAGTTTTTAGATACATTGTTTTTTCTATTTCTAGCATTGCAGATTATCTTTTAAATAATTCAATTACAATATGCAACACAGCATTTCACACCATTATTGCTCATTTACAGAGAAAATGTAAATGTCCTATCCTATACTACAGCTCTTACCACTGTATATAATATAAAAAACCCTTGAGATGCAGTGTTACTGGATTAATAAAATGAAGTGAATCTTTGACTTGGAAAAGTGGTTGAAATCTGCATGCTGTTTCACACTCTGTAAAATGAACATTTAAAAAAATACATGATACGAAAAATGATTCTGAGCATTTTTAGTAGGACAAAGGATTTTTAAAAATATGTTTTGCTGTGGGCCATTTTAAAAGTCTTACTGAATTTGCTACAATATTGCTTCAGTTTCATGCGTTGGGTTTTTGGTCCCGAGGCATTTGGCATCTTAGTTCCCTGACCAGGGATCGAACCTGCATCCCCTGCACTGGAAGGCGAAGTCCCAACCACTGCACTGCCAGGAAAGTCTAGACAAAGGATTTTAATTGTGCTATCCAAACCACTGTGGTTTGAATAGAAAAATATTGAGAAGACTACTCAAGTGCTTGGAGTTTTTCTCAATAAAATATCTTTCTAAAAATTATAAAATAGGTTCTATATGATCCTTATTGACAGGATTAATGAATGTTAAAGGGACAAGAGACAGATTTTGAAAAGAAAAAGTTTCCTGAAATTTTTATGAGAATACTAGTAATAAAGCCAGAAAACTTAAGTAATAACTAATGTCTTTGAGAAATACTAAAGATAGGTGAAGAAGCTGATTTCTCAAAATTATGGCACAGGAACAAGAGTAGTGGATGTAGAAATAGGATATTTTTAACTGAACAATGCAAAACAAAGCTCCTCATATTTATGCTTTCCTTTATTAGGTGGTCCTTGTAAATTCCAAATCTATAACGAAAAGGTTTTCGCCATGCACTAAATAGTTCATATAACTTTAGCAACATAGTTGTATTGATCTTTTAATTTATAAAGCCAACTCTGGTCCTTACCCACACCCAGCATGTGTTCTAAAAGGTGTGAAGGATGCTGTAAAGGGAACATATTCCAGTCTCCAAAGTCCCTGTAATCTGATTGGAAGACAAGAACTGCAGGTGAAAGAGCTCGAGAAATCCTGCTGTCATCTTAGCATTGTGTCTGTATAAGCTGATGATAGGCGGCTTTCTTTTATGCAAAAGAAACAGAGAAAGGAATTATAATATCGTATAGAAGATGAGCCAGAACCAACAGTCTCTTGCCAAATTAAGTGTCTGTCAGCAATGGTACAGAACACAGAGGCTGACATTTCACCTCCAGCCAAGCCAGGGAGGTAGTCATACCCAACAAGATGCTAGTGCTCAACTTGTCAAAGAATAAGGTTTTTTGTTTTGTTTTGTTTTTAAACATGAATCTAATGATCCAGTTTCTGAATTTCTGCAATATGTTTTCTTCCTCTGCCAGGCAGGGTCTTTGATTGGGCTGCCATCAATAAACTGCAGCCATGAGTTCAGACCAGGAAATGGCTATTTTTGGGGAGGCTGCTCCTTACCTCCGAAAGTCTGAAAAGGAGCGCATCGAGGCCCAGAATAAGCCTTTTGATGCCAAGACCTCAGTCTTCGTGGCGGACCCTAAGGAGTCCTTCGTGAAAGCGACCGTGCAGAGCAGGGAAGGGGGGAAGGTGACAGCCAAAACCGAAGCTGGGGCGGTGAGTAGAGCATCTGGAGGGGATGCAATGGGGCCCCACTGCCCATTGGGAGAGCCAACACTTCTTTACTGACCTGGCTCCTCCTGTTTGACTTGATAGACAGTAACCGTGAAAGAAGACCAAGTCTTCCCCATGAACCCTCCCAAGTTTGACAAGATCGAGGACATGGCCATGATGACCCACTTGCACGAGCCCGCTGTGCTGTACAACCTCAAAGAGCGTTATGCAGCCTGGATGATCTACGTGAGTTTGTCTTTATGGCCTCTGTTCACACAGGTGGTTAATATTTTGAAAATCAGTATTAACGTCCTGATGAAATAATTATATTCCTGTCTTTCCTTTACGGTGCAGACTTACTCAGGCCTCTTCTGTGTCACTGTCAACCCCTACAAGTGGCTGCCAGTGTACAATGCAGAGGTGGTGACGGCCTACCGAGGCAAGAAGCGCCAGGAGGCCCCGCCCCACATCTTCTCCATCTCTGACAACGCCTATCAGTTCATGCTGACTGGTACGAGCCTTGACTGTTTTCCACACAAATTATTTCACCATCTATAATCACAAAGTGGGGAAGCTAAAACATAAAAAGACCCTTAGAAACAACCAAATCCAAATTCAAGCCCCCTGGTTGCACACCAAAAGTGAGGAAAGAACAGACATACACTCACTGTCAAGTGGGGAAAAAAAACCTCGGTTCTCCTGATTCCACCTCCACAACTTTACCAGACCACACTGCTGCTCCAACCCAATTAAGTTTAATTTGTTTACAGTCTTCTTGCTGAGATATATGATTCATTTTATATATTCAAGTAACAAAAAAGGTTAAGTTAGAGCTGAATAGTATTATCTGAACAGAAATGAAAAATATATGTTTAATCATTTTAGTACCCAAGTTTCTTGTTGATTTTGAATTAGATGGTTTAAGAAATGTTGTTATATCTTGTGTTATGTTATGTCGGAGAAGGCAATGGCACCCCACTCCAGTACTCTTGCCTGGAAACTCCCATGGACGGAGTAGCCTGGTGGGCTGCAGTCCATAGGGTCGCTGAGAGTTGGACACGACTCAGTGACTTCACTTTCACTTTTCACTTTCATGCATTGGAGAAGGAAATGGCAACCCATTCCAGCGTTCTTGCCTGGAGAATCCCAGGGACAGGGGAGCCTGGTGGGCTGCCATCTATGGGGTCGCACAGAGTCGGACACGACTGAAGCGACTTAGCAGCAGTAGCAGCAGTTGTGTCTTTAAAGTTATCGGAACCCATTTCAGGAATACCACCCTCTCTCTGAATGAAATGGTATTGGGGGACTACAGCATTCAAATGGAAGCTGTTACTGGCCCCTCTCCAAAGGACTTTATTCTGATTAAGGCATCCTCTCTGATCTGTCTTTGACCCAATGGCCTACTCTGGGAAGCCTGATCAGAGTTAGGGTTGCAGTCTGGGATCTTGAGACAGATAGATGTGTGTATGTGTGTTTGTGTGTCTGTGTGAGATTGATCTACTTGGAAACTAAATCTCAATCTTGGCCTGATTAACAATATTTGGAATTATGAAATACAGTCCGAATCCTCGGTGTACTGTGCATTTCTCAGTTATATGCATTGTCCATGAAGAGCAGGCCATTGGAGCCTAGAGATAACAACTAACAACTGTGCCTCTGGAAAGAACTGCTCTTTCCTTTCAACCAGAAGGACACACTTTCTGTGGAGTTCAAGGAGTTTAAAATGTGACATTTTAGCGTTTCTCTTCCCCAGCTTGAGAAATATAACAACATCACATGTACCTTTATAATAATACACTGAAAAATTCTCCTGAATATGACACTTACACTCAATGCCCTCAGTGTTCCCCTGTAGGAAGTTCTGTGTAAGTAACTGGTAGATAAGCTGATTGTCCACTGTTTTTCTTCTAGATCGGGAGAATCAGTCTATCTTGATCACGTATGTATTATTATTCTGACACTCCAATTTTATTTTCACTGGGAAAATGACTAATCAAAGGAATAAATTAGTTCATGTCCCCCTATTAAACCAATGGCACATCAGCCAGGAACTAAATATTGTTATTTATTACAGGGTTCGGATGGCATGTGAATGTAAAATAGCAATGTCCCAAATTATATCATTTGCTAGACCAACCTTAAAAGTCCCAGAGCTTTCCAGGGATTAGATGTAAAGCACTATGTCCACACATGGCCAGAACCCAGTACTGGACAGCAAGCATATATACCTTCTAAAAGCTGGACACTTTGTGAATATTACCAGTGGTTCATTTTCAAGGCTTGCTGGAGGAATGTCTAGTCCTTCAAAGACCTAACTTGGGAGTATCTTTAGTCTAAGGAAGCAAAAGAACGCATGCATTGCTTCAGAGAGTTTTTACTAATCATTTCGTTTACTACATAATGGTTGAGTAGTTGCTTCTTGGATTCCTCAAGCCCTGCCCTCAGCACATGGAAGAGAATCTGACACATTTTCAGCACTCAAGAAACAAGTGCTACATGATTAATGATTGAATGTCTCAGCTTTTCATCAATGCAAAGCAACAGAAATAATACGAGCTAAACACGGGCTGAAGAGAAAAACCTAGGGGCTCTGACACAGACATATAAAGACAGGCACATTGGATGGTCAAGGGGGATAAAGGAAGCAGTTTCACTTGTCACAGAGCTTAAATTCTCACATATATGTGATGACTGCTTGACAGCGGAGAATCCGGGGCAGGAAAGACTGTGAACACGAAACGTGTCATCCAGTACTTTGCAACAATTGCAGTCACTGGGGAGAAGAAGAAGGAGGAACCAACTTCAGGCAAAATGCAGGTGGGTCTGGTTGCCAGGTCGGCATGTGGACTGTCAGGTGAGGAACTCCCAAGCCCCAGATGTGAGCATTGCTCTTGTCTTGGCAGGGGACTCTGGAGGATCAGATCATCAGTGCCAACCCCCTGCTGGAGGCCTTTGGCAATGCCAAGACTGTGAGGAATGACAACTCCTCTCGCTTTGTAAGTTTCTGGTCATAGAAGGGTGTTCTTTTAGATGCCAGAGAGGGCCGTCTGTGTTATTATTTCAATCTCTTTTACTGTGTGCTTCCAGTTTTATATATAACATCATCTTTTTCACTTGCAAGGGTAAATTCATCAGGATCCACTTCGGTACCACAGGGAAACTGGCTTCTGCTGATATTGAAACATGTGAGTAACACAACCTCCTAAACAGGATCCAGAGCGACAGTGATGGATTGGAGGAACATCTTACAGCTCACACTGGGACTGGAGCCTGTGCAACACCACTTGCTGCCAAACACGCCCCTGGGAAATGCCAGTCTAACTAGAGCCAGTGGTGTGCTTCACCCACTTCAGTCAGGGGCTGCAGAATCTGCCAGGAGTTGCTGGGCTTGTCAGAAGAATTCCAGCCTCCCAAGACATTTCAAATTTTCTAAGAAAAGACTAAGCTTAGGGGTGCATTAGTTGGGTTTAGTGTATGAGATTTCTTCCTTAGTGTGAGCTTGAAAAATCTTGCTCTTAGTAATAACCCCTCTGTTATAAAGTGAGCAGAGACCCTGAGGAGGAACAGGTTATCGTCAATCAATTATACCCAAAATGTCAAAGATCCTTTGCATGAGAGGTGAATATGTCTTGAGCCAGAGAACATGAGTTTCCTTCAAGAGGAGGTAAGGGTAACCACAATGGTAGAGACAAAATTATGTGGTACCTTATGGGACCATTCAGCTGAATTCACAAGGGACCAATGAATTTTTTAGTTCATGACCCCATAATCCAAAGTCACTCCAAGAACTTTATCAGTTTTCCCTCTAATCCCATGNTGGACATGACTGAGCGCCTTCACTTTCATGTTTCACTTTCATGCATTGGAGAAGGAAATGGCACCCCACTCTAGTGTTCTTGCCTGGAGAATCCCAGGGACGGGGGAGCCTGGTGGGCTGCTGTCTATGGGGTCGCACAGAGTCAGACACGACTAAAGTGACTTAGCAGCAATGACTTCTCATTCACTGAAGATTTTGGCACCTCTCCTCTCTCCATGCAATCCACACTACATTCCTTGTAGACTTCAGTGCCCACATGGCTGGTTCATCCAAAACACTGACTCCTGCCTCTATTCCATCTCTTCCACAGCCTCACTCTAGAAAATGCCTAACTTTCTAAGTCAGCAAATCAAGCAACTCTCTCCTGATTTTCTAGCTTGCTTGTTGGACTATTCTCAACATAAGAATTCTTCAACTCCATTGACATCTCCAATATTTTGACCTTTTGTTTCTTCCATATCCATCAGCCCCTATTTCATCTTTATTTCTCCCCCAACTAAGCAAAAATTCATAATTTGGCTTTTTGTCTATTCCACTGACAGAGTCCTAAACATCCTTGCCATCCTCTATCCCCTGTCACACTTGAGAGCAAAGATACTAATGAATCAAACAACTCATTACTCCACACTTCAGAGAAACTCCCAATCACTAACCCCAGAGTAAGCCTTCAGTGCAGGAGTTACGTAGTCAGCTATTTCTCTCTACTTCAAATCTTCCCATTCTCCTCAAATTTCCATTTCCCTCTTGGCCTGACAAAATGATCTCACATCCTGATTAAAAGAAACTGAATGTCATCAGATGAAAAAGGCCACCCATTTTTACTGTAAAACCAGCTTCTGATGTGGAGGTCTCTCCACCAATTCAGGGCCCTCTCCTCTGCCTGGCTCTGAGTCTCATCCCTTCCCCCCACTTAGAATATTTCTACAATGGACTATCCTTTTCTTTCCGCTTTATTTCCAATCTCTCCCACTCTCCTATATCCTTTCTTAAACTCTCCCTTGACCCTATTTTTTTCTCCAGCTATTGAGTCATTTCTCTGCTTTTCTCTACACAGATTCTCAAAAGTGTTATATAGACAAACCGACTCTGCTTCCTCATGTTCCACCTACTCCTTGCTTTAGGCTTTTTAAGAACTGCATGATCAATCTATCTACAACTGGGCAAAGCTGTGACTTTTAGGTAGAGAGTCCCCAGTAGCTCTACCTGTATAACTCAGCCTATATGTCTTGGTCTCATCCATGGTTTCTTCTTTCATCTTTCAGTTCCAAAACTAGTGCATATGTTTGATAACATTTATGTCTATCATTTAGATGTTAAGGTCCAGAAGAAGTGAAAATAAATAAGTTGTGAAAATCTTAAATTTGAGAAAAAAATCAAAAGATGTCTCTTCTTTGTGGCTTCAAGACTAACATTTTGGGCAAGTCACTAGACTTCAGTGAATCATTTCCATGGAGACTGGGGGAGGGGAGGCGGGGAACAGACTGACCAACTCTTCTACAGTAGTGTATCAAAGAAATAAAACATGTAAAGGATTCAATCTGCAAATGTATGAAAAAGAAATTCTAAGTTAATAGGACATTTGAAAACAGTAATCACACGGATTGGCCATTTAAGCCAGCAGATGATAGCCAAAAATATCACATCAGATCTCAGTCACACAGAGTAGATAGGTTTCCTGCCATGTTCAGCAGCAGCTGTCTATGGCAAAACCACCAAAACCCAATGGACATGTACTATGGGCATATGTGACAGCCCACTCATGTTCTCAATTCAGAGAGTGTCTTATGGATACCATAGCTTTCCTCCCACCTTCAGTAAAAATGTGTATTACCCACCTCATTTGAGCAACAAATAATCATGAGGATTTGCCTGTTAACTAGGAATGTGTATTTATGTCTCCTTCCATTATTCAGTGGAAACATACATGGAAATCACATGGCATCTTGCTGTTTCCTCAGTGAAAACATGTGAACTGAAGACAGCCATGTCCTCCAGAAAAGGAACAGAAGTGTTTATATTCACTCTAAATTCTACCTGACTCCCCCACTGGTCTGTCACTACTGCCTAATCTGAGAATCTGCCTAAACTTTCTCCGTCATGTTTAGGTGCTCAGACTTGAAAAGAACCCATCACTAGTGTTTCCAAGATCCGGATCTGGGCTAGAAATTTGCTGCTTCAATGTCCATCACTCACTGCCTCCAATAATACTGTCAGATCTAAAATTCATCCCAGCTCCTTAATGGCTCTAAGGGCTAACAAATCCATTAATTCTAAACTCCTCCTGTCAAGCTCACTCTGTTGCACCAGTTTTAAGGAATAGTGGGACCCTGGCTTTGAATGTGACGAATGATGCAACAGCAAAGCTGGAGAAATAGCCTTAGAAGCACTGACTCCCCATCCCTATCAAATGCCTATAAAGAACCCTAGATCACCGTCTGTCAAATTATTTATAGGTGTCAAGAAATATTTCTAATTATATCCATTCACAGCCACAGTCAGTGACTATTGTGCAAAGAGATTGCCAAAAAAGGTTTTGCCAAGTAGGTTCCCAGATGGGACAGCTGAGGTAGCTGCTGTGTTTGCAAAACGGTCTCTATAAAAGCGGAGTGGGGATGCCTCTGTCCTGTCCTTCCTCAAAAACCTTTAAGGTATGTATACATGGAAGAACACTTGGCTAGTCTTACACTCCTGATGAAAATGATTATTCACTTAAGGGAGACGGCTACTATTTCCCACATTTTAACCGCTCTCTCCGACAGTCCTAAGATGACATCGTACACAATATAGTTACTAATATTTTGTGAATAAGTGGAAAAAAATGAAAGAATCTGCATTCTCTTGTTTGTCTTTCAACAGTAGTTTCTGCTTTGAGCCTGCTACCTTCTGCATCCGATAACACAAGAGGTAAGAGTAATTTATTATTACACTCTAAAGAATAAAGAGATTTCTGTATTGCTAGGTCTTAAAGAGCTACCAGTTTATTTCCTAGTTTAGTATTGGGAATAGGATACAAGAAGCAGTTC
Source organism: Neotragus moschatus (assembly GCA_006410615.1). Taxonomy (NCBI): domain Eukaryota; kingdom Metazoa; phylum Chordata; class Mammalia; order Artiodactyla; family Bovidae; genus Neotragus; species Neotragus moschatus. The sequence goes on along the minus strand of SJYA01002932.1, from coordinate 5,490,114 downwards.
TTTAAAACTGGTTTCTCAGAAAATTCTGGCTTTTCAGGCCACTGACCCACACAAAATCTACTCTTTGACTCTTCTCTTTGACGTGTGAGAACTTCGGAAAGAATGCAAGGATCACATCTAATATTTAATAGGAACTATTACTGCAACTTAACCTCTGAGGATAGTATCAGGAGGGATAAAATCAACCACGTGCCGCTACAGAAGTCAAAATTTCCAGGTGCCAATCCAGGCTTTGCACCAACTCTAGTTGCCTGGGTTAAGCCAGCTGGCTTTGTGTATCTTAAAATACAGCATGTTGTGGTGGAATTAGCATTGAACCTGGACTTAAGACAACAGGGCTCACATCCTACCACCACCACTCACACCTCTGGAACCCTGCAAGACTCTTCAATTTTCTGGGCCTCAGTTTCCTCATCAGTAAAATAAGGAAGCTGAATCCTACATGACTACTCAGGCACTTCCAGCTCTTGTAAACTATGATCTAAGTCAATGGTTCCAAGGACTTCTCCATGGAACTGAAACATTTAACAGATCTCCCTCACTCCATGTACTGGAATGTGTACTTTTACTACAACACTAGAAATATAAAATATACATAATGATAAAAACATGCTATATATTTAATAACTATTTTAAATGAGTTTCTATTAAATATAGCAGCTATATTAGATATATTCATTAAAAGAAGAGAAAACATAGTTTGGGAATGTTGCTTGTTTGAACTTGAGACCATTATCACTATGCGGGTGGATTCAAGGACCTTGGGGATCCTTGGGGGTTTGTGACCCTCATGTTGGGAAATGATTTGTCTCAGACTGAAATAAGAAGCATCCTTTCTGAGTTCTGTAGATACACTGTATCGTAGTAATCTCTGCAAAGTAGGATGTTGTTAATTCAAAACTGCCTGATGTGAAAACAAACACAGAAACAAAAAAAGCTTTTCTCCTTGCAAGAGAAAGCCCTAACATTAAATGTTCCAGTATCTGAAAATATGTCTATATTTCAGAATTGTCAAGAGACTATTAGAGGTACAAATTAGATAGATTTCAGGGACACAGTACGTGGCAAACACCCAAACCTTCTAAGTCAAGGGAAGTTTAATCCTGATGATTAAGGACCAAGACTTCTTCTGGAAAGCCTACAAAATGTTGAGGCTGTTGCTGTCATTGCTGTTGGCAACCAACACATGGCTTTCCACCTTCTTTAACTCTGGTCAGTCATCTGGGCTAAAGGACTTATTTTCTCATAATTAATTTGTGAATGAGAAAAAAAAAGTTCACTATGGCTTGAAACTTTATACTGGCTATCCGTTTCAGAAGAGAGATTTAGAGGACNGCTGTTGGCAACCAACACATGGCTTTCCACCTTCTTTAACTCTGGTCAGTCATCTGGGCTAAAGGACTTATTTTCTCATAATTAATTTGTGAATGAGAAAAAAAAAGTTCACTATGGCTTGAAACTTTATACTGGCTATCCGTTTCAGAAGAGAGATTTAGAGGACTGAAGGAAAGTTATGACCAACCTAGATAGCATATTCAAAAGCAGAGACATTACTTTGCTGACTAAGGTCCATCTAGTCAAGGCTATGGTTTTTCCAGTGGTCATGTATAGATGTGAAAGTTGGACTGTGAAGAAGGCTGAGTGCAGAAGAATTGATGCTTTTGAACTGTGGTGTTAGAGAAGACTCTTGAGAGTCTCTTGGACTGCAAGGAGATCCAACCAGTCCATTTTGAAGGAGATCAGTCCTAGGCATTCTTTGGAAGGACTAATGCTAAAGCTGAAACTCCAGTACTTTGGCCACCTCATGTGAAGAGTTGACTCATTGGAAAAGACTCTGATGCTGGGAGGGACTGGGGGCAGGAGGAGAAGGGGACAACAGAGGATGAGATGGCTGGATGGCATCACTGACTCGATGGACATAAGTTTGAGTGAACTCCAGGAGTTGGTAATGGACAGGGAGGCCTTGGCGTGCTGCAGTTTATGGGGTCGCAAAGAGTCGGACATGACGGAGCGACTGAACTGAACTGATGTTTTTTAAAAGAAAGAGACATGGGAAGATAAAGATATAGATATATACTTAATAAGAATCAGATAAAATCAACTGGTATGCTGAAATCTAGCTTAAAAAATCATAGACCAAAGATATATAATCACTATGAAATTTTACTAAGAATTCAGAGAATTGTTTTAATTCAAGAGTCTTATAAAGTTATATTCTGTTTAGATAAACCATGACTTCCACAAACTTTAAGAACAGATGATAGAAAAAGACTTTTCTATGACTTAGGACAAATCACTTGTTGCATTTTCAGCTTTCACTTATCCTTTTACTTACCTAATACTTTTGAATTAATGAGGGGTATATTTATGTTTATCAAGTGTTTTCAACCTGGAATTTTGTTCAAAAAACAGATTTACCTTTTCATACATCCAATTTTAATAATTTTCACATTCAATTAATAAATCTAGTTTTAATAATTTGCGGCAGGAGGAAAATTTGCCTGAATAGTTGAGTTTTTAAAATAGGTTCATTTAGATGGTAAAGCCATTAGAAATAGTTATCTTCCATTTCTTTTATAATCACAATGTCAAGGGAAAAAAAAGGCAAGGGGTTTGGAAAAAGAAACAAACAAAAAAGCAAGGAGAAGAAGAAAAAATTCTGAACACATTGAAGATGTTGCTGGTTGAAACGTCAATTACTCCAAATTTTTCAAGGATGGCTAATAATACAGAGGATAGAATAGAGGCTTAAATACCACAAATACTAAGCTATCAAGATAAGACTTTCAAATCAGTGATCTGCTCTACCAGCACACTGGCATAGTACACAGGAGTTAAGTCCTCAAGTCAGAGTGAGGAATAAGCACAGCCACTGAAGCATACTGACCAAAAAGCAATGGAAAGAGGTCCACCTGCACCCTGGCTCACCATCCAGCTCTGTCTCTCCATCTAGGTATCTGCTGCCACCAGTAACCTGCAGCCATGAGTTCAGACCAGGAAATGGCTATTTTTGGGGAGGCGGCTCCTTACCTCCGAAAGTCTGAAAAGGAGCGCATCGAGGCCCAGAATAAGCCTTTTGATGCCAAGACCTNAGCCTGAGAAAACAATTGAGGATTTCCAGCCTCTATAGTTAATGAGACAAAGGAAAAGTGGTTTGAGGATGAGTGTTACATTAACCATAAACAGTGATTGCTATTCACTCTATAGAAAAAAGAGAGGGAAAAAATCATCAGACTTGTCATTCTCACAGACTGGCCATTCTGAACTCTTCCCACACCAAGCAGAACGCTGTTTAGATTTATTTGTTCCCAGAAAGACACTCTGTTCTTGATTATAAATAAACATAAAAGGCACAGTCTACGCCCTTCAGGGTCACAGAGGCAGGTGGGGAGGATGTGAAGGGCTGGCAGAGATAAAGCAATCATCTCTATGGTGTGTGTTCCCTGATTTGGGATGAGGAGAATCTACCTTCTGCTCAGGGATTGTCAGGGAAGGCTGCCCAGAAGTCGTGACCTATGGGGGTGAAATGGCAGGTAAATACATGAGAATGGGGCTAGCAAGAATATTCCTGATAGAAGAAAGTGCAGGGACAGTCACTCAGTGTTGGGAGGAAAGCGTGCACAGCACATGTGAAGCGCATCAGGCAGTCTGTTTTGCTGCAGTATAAGGTGCCTGCAGGAGAGAGTTGAGTTGGTGGGGCCAGGTCATGAAAGGCATGACGTCCAGCTTGGTCCCTGGGTATATGGTGCTATTTTCTTTTATTTTTAAAAATTATTTATATTTATTTATTTGGCTGCACCAGATCTTAGTTGTGGCATATGGGATCTTTAGTTGTGACATTTCAACTCTTAATTAGGTCCTGTGGGATCATAGTTCACCGAGCAGGGATTGAACCCAAGCCCCTTGTGTTGGGAGCTTGGGGTCTTAGCAACTGGACCACCAAGGAAGTCACGAAGGTGCCATTTTCTGAGGTAGGAATCACTGAACTTAGTTTGGTAATGTTGACTCTGGGGGTCTCAAGCTGTTCTTACTCTACACGACTTCTCAGGATAGTCTCACCTACTGCCTTGACTTCGCTTCCCACCTTCTGTCTCCTAAATCTATATGCCCTGTACAGATCGCTGTTTATATTCCCAGTCTGCATATCCAGTACAGCTTTTGCTACATGACAACCATGTCCCAAATTTAGTAGCTTAAAACTAGAACTGCTTATTTAGATCCTAAATCTGTAGGTTGGCAATTTACTTGGGCTCCGAAGTTAATGTCTCTGTGAAAGACTTAAAGGATACAGAAGTGATGGCTCCCATTATAGCCCCCATTGAATACGCCTGTATTAAGTATCTGCGAAACCATTTGGATCATGCTAGATCATGTTAATCTGTCCATGTGCTCTTTTCAATCCCCATTAGTAACGAGAACCAAGAGCATTTCTGGTGTATATGGGAAGAGCAGCCATATTCATGGTCATGCCTTGAAATGATGGTAACTCTCCTCTCTATCTACAAAGACCTCATCATCTTGACCTTCTGCAGAATATCTACTTTGGTCTACTGTGTTGATGGCATCACATTACTTGGACCCGGTAAACAGAAATACGGTGTTACTCTGAATATCCTAATAAGGCACATACGTGGGACTTCCCTGGTAGTCCTCTGGCTGAGACTCTGTGCTCCCAATTCAGGGGGCCTGGGTTCGACCCCTGGCTGGGAAACTAGACCCCACATGGGGCAACTAAGAGTCCACATGCTGCAATTAAGACCCAGTGCAGCCAAATAAAGAAATATATATTTTAAAAGGCACATATATGCCAGAGGATAAGAAGATAAAGTCTACAAAGATTTAGGAGCCTGCTGCATACATAAAGGTTTTAGGGAATCTAGATCTGAGGCATGCTGGCCCGTTCCTTCTGAGTTAAACAGGTTATTGCACCTTATATTCCTCCTTGCTAAGCAAGGTACACATGTTTGATGGGTCCTTTGGATTTGGGAAGTATGTGCTACACTGAGAATACTATGCCAATTTATTTAGCAGTCAGGGGTCTAAAAATTGCAAGTGAGGCCCAGAGGAAGAGAGGCCTCTGCCTTAGGACCAGACTGCAGAACAAGTTGCTCTGCCACTTGGCTATAGGGTTAGAGATGTCCCATGAGACAACGATGCTGGGCAGAGTCTCTGGCAAGCCCCGATAGGAGATGCATGGTACAGTCCTCTAGGCCATGCCTTTTTCATCAAGGAACTGTTCCTTCAAAAAGCAACTCCTGGGCTTCAGTAGACACTGACCAGTGGACAGGCACCACGTGACTGTGAGACAGGCGCTGCCCATCATGAGCCTGGTATCGTTAGGTCCATCAAGTCATAACAAGGTCAGGCAGGCACTGTAGTGAACTGTGGTGGACCCACGGTGGAAATGGTACATTCAGGCCTGAGGAAGTTCTGTGGGCACAAATGGGTCACACAAGCAGGTGGCTCAGAGGTGGCCTGTGGATTCTGTTGTGCTGATGCCTCTCCTGCGGCTCACACTTATGGTCTTGTGAGGACTTCCCAGTGACCGGATGATGGAGAAAGGACATTTCTTGGCCTGCTTCATGTATGGATCAGCTCACTGGTAGGACAGTGTGAGCTGCAAGTGAACTGCAGCCACACTAAAGCTCTAGGCAGTGGTGGCCTTAAAATGCAGTATAGAAATGAAGTTCTCCTGGTGGGCAGAGCTCTGAGCAGGAATTTCAGTTGCGAGCATTTGATGGCATGAGAAGTGGCCGAAGATGGAGATACATGCTTCTGAGCAGCAGTGAATCACTGGCTGGCTGGTCAGGGGCCTGAAAGAAGCACTACAGGGAGATGAGGGAAGAGGCATGTGGAGGGGCTGACGGGGTGGGCACCAGTGTGAAGATGTTGATGTCTCACATCCGTGTTCACTAGGAAGCATCTTCCTTACAGGATGCACTTGGTGGCCCGGCGGACAGGATGGCTTCCCTGGCGGATGGTGGTCAGCCTCTGCTTTTAGCTGCCCCGGTGCTAGAACAATGGACCCCTGAGTGGAGCAGTCACTGTGGCAGGGATGGGGGCTCTGCACTGGCCCAGTAGCATGGGGCTGCCACTCACTGAAGCCATTCTACCTGCTGCCTCTGCTGATTATCTAACTTGCCACCCACAGAGTCCCCATCCCTTAGGAAGCTTAAGCAGGCTGATTGCATCAGATCCTTTCTAATCTGGAGGGGGAGTGATTCTTCCTCATGGAGACTTAAACTAGTTGTGGGTATGGGTTTGCCTTCCCAGCCTACAGAGTCTCTTCCAGCGCCAACACAGGGCTGCCTGATTTCCTGACAAAGCATTCTGTCTCACCGCCTCACCCTAACAGCCTTACCTAATGTCTCACCCTATTTTATGATGGAGAAGGTGTGTCATGGGGCACATTCCCATGGGATCCACTGGGTCTCCTAAGGAATGTTTCATCCTGAAAGTATCTGGTTTGATAGTCTTACTGAGGATACTAGCCTAGGGGTAACTCCATGTGGGGTTGAGTGCTGGCCTGGAGGTTGTACAATGTGAATTGAACCAATGGCTGTTACGTGGTGCTCTCTCCATCAGGAAACCAAGGGTAGAAGAAGAGGCCCCTCTTACCATCATTTCCAGTGACTCACTTGCAACTGTTTTGCATTGTGTTCCTACAACTCTCTGATCTGCTGGAAAGAAGACTTTGTTCCCAGGGAGGGGTGAGCTCATCACAAGGGCGCAGGAGAGTTCCATGGAGCCCGAGGNATGCAGGTGGGTCAGGTTGCCAGGTCAGCGTGTGGGCTTTCAGGTGAGGAACTGCCAAGCCCTAGATGTGAGCACTGCTCTTGTCTTGGCAGGGGACTCTGGAGGATCAGATCATCAGCGCCAACCCCCTGCTGGAGGCCTTTGGCAACGCCAAGACCGTGAGGAATGATAATTCCTCTCGCTTTGTGAGTCTCTGGGTCACAGAAGGGTTTTTGGGTCTTAAATGCCCACAAAGCATCTCTCAGTTGTTATTTCAATCTCTTCTTACTCATGTGCTGTTTTGTACGTAACATTGTCTTTTTCACTTGCAAGGGTAAATTCATCAGGATCCACTTTGGTACCACAGGGAAACTGGCTTCTGCTGATATTGAAACATGTGAGTAACAGGACCTTCTGAACAGAATCCAGAGTGACAGTGATAGATTGGAGGAATATCTTACAGCTCCTTCTGGGGCTAAGAGCCTGTGCAACACCAAACATGCCCTTGGGAAATGCCAGTCTAACCAGAGCCGAAGGTGTGCTTCACCTACTTCAGTCAGGAACTAACTCTGCTATAGAAACTGCCAGGAATTGTTGGGCTTGTCAGAAGGATTTCAGCCTCACAAGATATTTCAAAATTTTCTAAGAAAAAACTAAGACCAGGGGTAAGTTAGTTGGGTTTAGTGTATGAGATTTCCTCCTTAGTGCGAGCTTGATAAATGTTGCTCTTAATAACTACTCTATTATTAAGTAAGCAGAAACGCTGAGGAGGAACAGGTTATCAGAATCAATTGTCAAGGATCCTATGTATGAGAAATGAATATGTCTTGAGACAGACAACTTTACCTTCCTTCAAGAGGGGTAAGAGTAACCACAGTGGTAAAGACAAAATTACATTGTACCTCATAGGACCCTTCAGCTGAAATCATAAGAGGCCAATGAAATTTTTAGTTCATGACCCCATGATCCAAAGTCACTCCAAGAACTTTATCAGTTTTCCCTCTAATCCCATGTCTGCTTGCCATTGCAGATCTTCTGGAGAAGTCTAGAGTCACTTTCCAGCTGAAGGCAGAAAGAAGCTACCATATTTTTTATCAGATCATGTCTAACAAGAAGCCAGAGCTAATCGGTATGAAAAAGCTTAAGTATATTAATTTAAAAGCTAACATCTTTATTAGTCCCTTCTAATGTAAAACATACACCCTGAATTCTATGTACCCAGAAATGCTCCTAATCACCACCAACCCATATGACTACGCCTTCGTGAGTCAAGGGGAGATCACAGTCCCTAGCATCGATGACCAAGAAGAGTTGATAGCCACAGATGTAAGTTTCACATGCAGTTTTTAAAAAGAGTTGTTATATATGGGAATGACAGTGACAACCCTGCTGTAGGTGTGGCTCAGGACACAGTACAAAGTCTCCTAAAGAGGTTAGTATCTTATGTCCCAATTCTGTCCTCTCATCTCTCCTGGCAGAGTGCCATTGAAATCCTGGGCTTCACTTCTGATGAAAGAGTGTCCATCTACAAGCTCACGGGGGCAGTAATGCATTATGGGAACCTGAAATTCAAGCAAAAGCAGCGTGAGGAGCAAGCAGAACCAGATGGCACTGAAGGTACCAAATGAATCCCCTACTGGGTTAAATGAGAGAAAATAGGCAAGTAAACCGACTCCAAGCTCGTGTCTCCTTTACACTTGAACAACTGATAGACACACATATCAAACCCCTCATAGCAGTGATTCCCTCCTTACTCTGCCCCTAGGTGTTGTGGGGCCACAGTAGGCCATGCTGGATGTCTGAATTATGTCTCTGCAGTTGCTGACAAGGCTGCCTATCTCCAGAGTCTGAACTCTGCTGATCTGCTCAAAGCCCTCTGCTACCCCAGAGTCAAGGTCGGCAATGAGTTTGTCACCAAAGGCCAGACTGTGCAGCAGGTAAGTGCACAACCTCTGTGAATCATACATTTTCCAGACCTTCAGGTCACGTCTTTAATAAGAGCAATAATCATTACTCTGTCCATGAAGGTATACAATGCTGTGGGCGCTCTGGCCAAAGCTGTCTATGAGAAGATGTTCCTGTGGATGGTCACCCGCATCAACCAGCAGCTGGACACCAAGCAGCCCAGGCAGTACTTCATTGGGGTCTTGGACATCGCTGGCTTTGAGATCTTTGATGTGAGTTAGCAGAAACTTTGCACGAGAAAAGCTTACCAATCTTGCTGCAGCAGTCATTACTACAAAGAGTCTATAAAAAAAAACAGTTAACACCGTAACACCTTAAATTGACACATCAAAGACGATCAAAAAGTCCATGAAGGGGTATCAACTTTGGGTTCAAACTCCACTCTGTCATTTCCTACCTGTGAACTTGGATAATGAAAATGGTATTGACCCCAAACAGGGTAAATTCAACTAAGACCTGTAGAGAAAGCTCATAGCACCCCAGATAACAGATATACTTCTGTGAAGCTTTTGACATTAAAAGATTTCTGGATTTAAAGACCTAAGTGCTGTCCCCCAGCGCATAGTTAGCACTTTCACATTTGGCAGAGATGGCTGTGTGGAAGACAAGGACAAATTCAAAGCACAATTCTGAGATTCCTACCTGCCTTCCATGGCCAGTAGAGGGGATGGAAATGGCATGGTAAAGAAACTCAAATTCATCTGCCTGAGACAGAATACCTCCCATACAGTTTACCCAAGTCTTCTCCCCAGCAGCAGTGTTTCAGGTATGTCTGATCCAGAGGTCTCGTTTCCACACCTTTCTCTATGAGTGCACTCATGGACACTGGATGAGATTTTCTGGGTTTAGGAACAAAAGCATTTCCAGAAATCCTCAACCCAACATGGGAAGAGAGGAATAATATTGTTCCAAGCAACAATATGAAGAGTAATTCACATGTTTTCAAATGAGAGCTAAGGACAGTGTAAACTGGCAACCTTTTTGAGAGTTTTCAATAACAGGTTTTTACTGAGATATAATTCACATCTCATGCAGTTCACCCAGTTAAGTGCTGAATTCAATGAATTCTGACATATTTACAGATGTGTGCAATAGATTTTAGGACATTTTCATCCACCCAGTGGGCAACCACTCCTCACTAAGCAGTCAGTTCCCATTTCCCTCTTACTCCATCCCCTGGAAATATGCTTTCTTCCTATATGGATGTGCCTATTCTGGACATTTCATGTAAATGACATCATACACTACGTAGAGCTTTGAACCTGGCTTCCTTCTCTCAGCCTGGTATTTGCAAGGTTCACCCGTGCCTTAGAACCTCTTTGGCTTTTGTGTATGGGGACACTGCTCTGAGTCAGGTTGTGTTTTCATGCAGGGAGCAGTTAGGCTAACTATGTAAGAAGACTCCTTTCAAAGAGAACCTGTTATCACAAGTTCAGTTCAGTTGCTCAGTCGTGTCCGACTCTTTGCAACCCCATGAATCACAGCATGCCAGGCCTCCCTGTCCATCACCAACTCCCGGAGTTCACTCAGACTCATGCCCATCGAGTCAGTGATGACATCCATCATCTCATCCTCTGTCATCCCCTTCTCCTCTTACTCCCAATCCCTCCCAGCATCAGAGTCTTTTCCAATGAAGAATGTTCATTTCTTTTTTCTACTTATTCAGTTCAACAGCCTGGAGCAGCTGTGCATCAACTTCACCAACGAGAAACTGCAACAGTTTTTCAACCACCACATGTTCGTGCTGGAGCAGGAGGAGTACAAGAAGGAAGGCATCGAGTGGGAGTTCATCGACTTCGGGATGGACCTGGCCGCCTGCATCGAGCTCATCGAGAAGGTTCGCCTTCCTTTCTCAGACCACAGGTCACGCTGCTGACCCGTATTTAGAGGAAAATCACAAATCTCACTGCACATGCTGATTAAAGGTTTCTATTGGTAGCTAAGACCAGGGAAGGTCCTTTGGCCAACTCTGAGGTAGATGACCTGGTCAAAGGAGACTGGGTCTTCCCTAGACTCCAGAACTCTACCCTTCCTGACAGTCTGATGACAAATCTGATGCTTAAACCATCTTTCCTTATTAAAGAGCTCTGAGGAGACCATGATTCACTTATTCCTTTGTCAGTTTTGGAGTCCTTCCTGCTGGCATTTGAAGGTGGAGTTCCTAGTACCTTAAAGCAGGGGCTCTCAGTTGTGCCAAAGACCCTACAAGTACTGAGTAAACCTGCACATTTCCCTAAGCTCGCTCCAAGGAATCTTTTGGGGAAAGGGTGGGGTAGAGCCTTGGAATCTGCATTTTTACCAGGTGTTTCTGACACAACCTACTTGCAAGTCACGCTTGGAGAAACATTGCTCCAAGGCTTTGGGGCAAAGACACGAACTCCACCGGAGGTCCTTCCTTGTTCATCTTACTCTCCATCATATCCCAGAGCCCAGCACACACCTGGGTATTGACAGGCACCCAATTAATACTTGCCGTTTAACAACTTCTGACCAAAGAAATCAGTTTTCACTAACTGTAAAGAATGATACGGTGTATTTACTCAAGTAGGATCAGAATGCTACCCATTATTTCTGCAGGCAGACCATTCAAGTGGCATGTCTCTTTTCATTCTCTCAGCCTATGGGCATCTTCTCCATCCTGGAAGAGGAGTGCATGTTCCCCAAGGCCACAGACACCTCCTTCAAGAACAAGCTTTATGAACAGCATCTTGGAAAGTCCAATAACTTCCAGAAACCCAAACCTGCCAAGGGCAAGGCCGAGGCCCACTTCTCCCTGGTGCACTATGCGGGCACTGTGGACTACAACATTACTGGCTGGCTGGACAAGAACAAGGACCCCCTAAATGAGACGGTGGTTGGTCTGTACCAGAAGTCCGCAATGAAGACTCTGGCTTTCCTCTTCGCTGGAGGTCCAAGTGCTGAAGGTTATTTTTAAGATCAATTATATATTCTTAAGAGTCTCAAAACAGAAATACATTGCTTATCAGAGACAGATATAACAAAATCTACCATTGAAAATACTGGCCAATGTGGAGCTAATAGAACGAGGTATATTTAATAAGCATGGTATCATTCTAAGATCACAGACTTTCAAAGCTACAGTTGACACTATGGATCCTTTGTCTATAGCCTCATTTCACCAATGAGGAAACAGAGACTCCAAGAGGTTAAGGGACTTACTTACTCAGGGTCATAGAGTTCATTTATACCATTTTAACAATATTGGGTTTTTCAAGGATTCAGCTAAACCGGAAATGAGGACATCTTTTGTCAGCCTACCAGTGCTTAAGAAATTGAAGTTCTATTCTCCTAAACCCCAATGTGCAAGTAACAGGACAAAGGTACAGGCAAATAGGAAATAGGACTTCCTTGCAGGTTACCAGAGGTTCACCACCTGGGACCAAGCATGCAAGTTTGCCTTCCCTCCTGCAATTGTGTGCACTAAGGAGGCATTGCTACTCTGTCTCCTGGGCACTTCCTTCAGGGGACAGACCTGGACAGTTTGGAGTAGCTGTCTCCCATCCCTTCCCCACTACATTCTTTTCACCCACAAGGTGTTTTTGTTTTTGTTGCTGTTCTTCTAAATGCCTATTACATGAACCAACACATATTTTCTTAATCTAAAGTTGAAAGGGGAGAGACATGGAAAGAATAGGAATGATACAAGTGAATGAGTGCAAATTTAAATTCTCAAAGGAATTTTGGCAGCCCTGATGTCTATGGATAATTGTAAATAATTTTAATTTTTCCATTTCATATTTCAGAGGGTGGCGGTGGAAAGAAAGGTGGCAAGAAGAAGGGTTCTTCTTTCCAGACTGTGTCAGCTCTTTTCAGGGTACAGTATATTCTTGAATTCCAAAGGGTTACTTTTGTAAAAAATAATAGGACCATAACTTAAAAAATTATTTTAAATAAATATATGGTGAAACTGAGGTAGTGACATACTAAAAAAATAAAAAATAAAAAAACTGGAAAATTCCTTAAGGAAAAATTTAGCAAAAAGACCCACGGTGTGTGTGTCTCTTCTTCATATAAACTTTTAGGATAAATTAATCATTTACCCCTTAAGCCCCATATCTAAAAGCTCTGATAGTAAGCAAATTTCACATGAAATCAAACCCTCTTTGAAGCAGATATAGTCAGTTACATCTACTTCATATGACTGAAGTCTCAATACAAATTTTCTCTGATTGGCAGCACTTGAGGAAAATAAACTGAAGTTGGCTGATTTTTTTGTAATCCATTATTTCCTCTCTATAATCCATACATATGATTTCTCCTGGTCATCATGACTTGTTCTTCATTGAGACAGCTCATTAAAATATAAAATGGGGGCAAATTCACTAAGGATCATTGATAGGAACTCTCGTGTTGATTCAACTAGAAATTGTTTTGAAACTTTTAACATGGTTCCACAGGAGAATCTGAATAAGCTGATGACCAACCTGAGGAGCACTCACCCCCATTTTGTACGCTGCATCATCCCCAATGAAACTAAAACTCCTGGTAAGGCACTTTGGACACCCAGACAAGCTCCAGTGTGACTTCTCAGGAGACTATTATATGGAGAACATGTCTTTTTTTAGGGGCCATGGAGCACGAACTGGTCCTGCACCAACTAAGGTGTAACGGGGTGCTGGAGGGCATCCGCATCTGCAGGAAGGGCTTCCCCAGCAGAATCCTGTACGCAGACTTCAAACAGAGGTTTGTGTCTCTTTATTTTTCCTTTTCAGGGTGTTAGTTTATATAAAAATTGCCATTTTTATCTACTGCCATCTACAGCTCATTTGTAAGACTTTTCCTTGAAAAATGAGCTTCAGCCATTTTAAAGGTGATTGTAAAAGAAAGAAGCCTTGGTTTATATAGTCATTAAGTTTTTCATCCTATCTTCTCAAGTTTTACAAAAGGCATTGATGGTTTTAATGGAATTTTTTTCCTCCAAAACTCAAATTAATTTTTTCAATGGTAGCTACCAAGAGTTTTTTTCAGTGAAAACCCACATTTTTATATTCTTTTCATTCTGACAGATATAAGGTTCTAAATGCAAGTGCTATCCCAGAGGGTCAGTTCATCGACAGCAAGAAGGCTTCTGAGAAACTTTTAGGGTCTATTGACATTGACCACACCCAGTACAAATTTGGTCACACCAAGGTACCAGCAACCCTAATTTCTATCATAATTCACCCCCTTTGGGCTTTCTTATGAGCAGAAGTAACATATTTAACTTGTACTTTGGCAAGGTTTTCTTTAAGGCCGGACTGCTGGGAGTTCTAGAGGAGATGCGAGATGAAAAGCTGGCTCAGCTCATCACACGCACTCAGGCCATTTGCAGAGGGTTCCTGATGAGAGAGGAGTTCAGGAAGATGATGGAGAGAAGGTGAGGAAACTAGTACAAGTCTCACTTCTCCCCATTTCCATAGCTTAATCCAGTCATTATTTTTGTTGAGAGATGTTAACTTTCCACATTCTACTTCACTTGCCTCTTTTCTTCCAACAGAGAATCTATCTTCTGCATCCAGTACAATGTCCGTGCTTTCATGAACGTCAAGCACTGGCCCTGGATGAAGCTGTATTTCAAGATCAAGCCCCTCCTCAAGAGTGCAGAGACAGAGAAGGAGATGGCCAACATGAAGGAAGAATTTGAGAAGACCAAAGAAGAGCTGGCTAAGTCAGAGGCAAAAAGGAAAGAACTTGAAGAGAAAATGGTGACTCTGATGCAAGAGAAAAACGACTTACAGCTCCAAGTTCAATCTGTGAGTATGAGACATTGCACAGTTCAGCTACGTATCATCCAATCACTGATTGGATATGAGGCTTTTTTAAACTGAAGATTTATAAATAAATGGTTTCCACTGAAACATTTGTTGTTATTGTTTACTCTTCAAAAATTCTAAAACTCAGACCTAAAGAAGAGTAGATGCAAAGTCATAAATTATGCTCTATAGGTTCAATGCACATCCATGCATAGTTCGGTCATCAGTGAGCAAAGTCACACACACGAACAAAGTCCATAAACATTTTCCTTTCTTTCTAGAACCTTCCCTTGCATTATAATGTTCTCCTCTTAATAACTGTTTTTGTGCATAAAATGAAAGTTATGTTGCTTTTACCAGGACAGAAAAAAGGCTAAATTAATCCCCCCTCAAATGTGAGAATAACTGATCCCTAGAATGAATAAGTAACTTTTCCGAAGTAGCCAAGGGGCAGATTTCGCCAAAAGGCTAATTTTACTGATTTGACCTTCCACACATGGATATTTGGAAGAAGTTCGCTATTATATTTATTTAATCAGTAGGTTGCAATTACTAACATTTTGTCCGTTTGATTAAGTTGACAAGTTAGTTGGCATCTGTGTTGACCATTCTGACTGTGTCATTGAAGTTTGCTCATTTTAATACATTGTTGTGTATTTGCAGCTACAGCTTAAACAAATGAATATGTTTCCTTTCCCCTTCTAGGAAGCAGATGGCTTGGCTGATGCAGAGGAAAGGTGTGACCAGCTGATTAAAACCAAAATCCAACTTGAGGCAAAAATCAAAGAGCTAACTGAGAGAGCTGAGGATGAAGAAGAGATCAATGCCGAGCTGACGGCCAAGAAGAGGAAACTGGAGGACGAGTGTTCGGAGCTGAAGAAAGACATAGACGACCTCGAGCTGACACTGGCCAAGGTCGAGAAGGAGAAACATGCCACAGAGAACAAGGTACCAATCGTGACCCATTTTAAAGTGTTTGCAAGTGTGAGCTTGTTACTGACATATTTTAACTGCATGTTTAATCCTGAAATTATTGACTATGAAAAGATAATACTGTTATCATTATGTCATCTCTTTAGTCTTCATCACTTTTATCCATTTACCTTGACCTTTATCTCCCATATTTTTCAGCTACATAGGCCTGGGTTAACTTGTAGTTTCCATTTTTCATCTCACGTTGACATTATTCTAAAATAGTACTGCGTTTCTCATCAAGACAACAGGATGTCATTAATATTCCTGTCATTTGCTTAACTCTAAAGGTGAAAAACCTCACAGAAGAGATGGCAGGCCTTGATGAAAACATTGCAAAGCTGACCAAGGAGAAGAAGGCCCTTCAGGAGGCCCACCAGCAGACCCTGGATGACTTGCAGGCAGAAGAAGACAAAGTCAACACCCTGACCAAATCTAAAACCAAGCTAGAACAGCAAGTGGATGATGTAAGTGTGAAAAACACGGTGTTTCCTCTTAAGGTGAAATAAACAATTGTGACACGCAACCATCAATGGTGCTCATTAGCCTTTAATTGCTGATTTGGAAATAATAATTAAAGCTTTCATGCTATTTGCTGTATCTTTTAAAATTCTCCTGTGTCTTTGAAAGCTACGTTCATTGCTTAAGAACTGAAACAAATAAAATGCTTTATAAACTTAGCTTGAAGGATCTCTGGAACAAGAGAAGAAATTGCGCATGGACTTAGAGAGAGCCAAGAGGAAGCTGGAGGGTGACCTAAAATTGGCCCAAGAATCCACAATGGATATAGAAAACGATAAGCAGCAACTGGATGAGAAACTCAAAAAGTGAGTATGAGAGAATACATTTGTAAGCTGCTCACTATCTGGATCTCGAAAATATTACTTCATGGCACAGAGAAAAAACAAATACAAATAATGACATCTTTGACTTTTGATTTAATGAAAATGGTCCATTTCTGACTTGTAAAACACCCACTTAGCACTTCCTCATCGCCAGCCATACAAAAATGTTCAGTTACACATAGAAAAGAAGACTGGCAAGAGGACACGGCACGAGCTAACATGCTGCTCTCCTCACAGGAAAGAGTTTGAAATGAGCAATCTGCAAAGCAAGATTGAAGACGAACAGGCCCTCGGGATGCAGCTGCAGAAGAAGATCAAGGAGTTACAGGTAAGTCCATGGTTTCGTCAGTCTCATCCATCATGACAAAATGACCAATTAGCTTAAAGGAGCTCACAATGAGCTACTCCCCACCTGCAGGCCCGCATCGAGGAGCTGGAGGAGGAGATCGAGGCCGAGCGGGCCTCCCGCGCCAAAGCAGAGAAGCAGCGCTCAGACCTCTCCCGGGAACTGGAGGAGATCAGCGAGCGGCTGGAAGAAGCCGGCGGGGCCACTTCCGCCCAGATTGAGATGAACAAGAAGCGGGAGGCCGAGTTCCAGAAGATGCGCAGGGACCTGGAGGAGGCCACCCTGCAGCACGAGGCCACAGCGGCCGCTCTTCGCAAGAAGCACGCGGACAGTGTGGCAGAGCTGGGCGAGCAGATCGACAACCTGCAGAGGGTCAAGCAGAAGCTGGAGAAGGAGAAGAGCGAGCTGAAGATGGAGATCGACGACCTGGCCAGCAACATGGAGACTGTCTCCAAAGCCAAGGTATGTACTAACCTGTCCCATTTCATCTTATTTTCCATGACTCAAAATAATTGAGTTTCTATATGATCTAATCAAACTGTACAAGCCTTAGATGTTATTTCAAGCTTTAAGATTATTATTAATAGATATTACTATATTGAAATGAATCATTTTAATCTTCCTGTCTCCTTTGTAGAAAAATCACTTTAAACTTTGTCATTATTACCACGAAAGAATGAAAATACAGAAAAAAACTTATGTAGAAACCACATTCTCCATGATGCAGAATTTAAATGACGTTCTTTTTCCAAAAGACAATAATCTAACTTTTACAATAGTTCATTTATTCATTTAGTCAACATCAGGTGTCTTTGACTTTGCATCCAAGGCACTGTGCAGAGTTTTTCAGGAGATAGGAAGGTAAAGAAAACTCAGTGCCTTTGTGCAAAGAGTTACAGCTCCCCAGACTTACAAAGAGAAGCACGTTATCTTTCCCTGTTTTCTACTTCCCACCACAGGGAAACCTCGAGAAAATGTGCCGTACACTAGAGGACCAACTGAGTGAAGTAAAGAGTAAGGAAGAGGAGCACCAGCGCCTAATCAATGAACTGTCAGCCCAGAAGGCACGTCTACACACAGAGTCAGGTCAGTGAACGAGGAGGGCCTGGAGTGCAGGGTACACCTATCAAAAAGAAATCATTTCTCTGGCCATGTACATCCCTTTATCATTGATATGTTATTCCTCCATCTTTTTACTGTGAGACAGTAGGATGATTACAAGTTATAATCAGAAAAAAATTTAATCTCAATGGGCTGAAGAGATTTTTTTTTTTTTTTTTTGGCCTCAGCATTACTCAAACCACCCCCCTCAACCTTAAAATACCAAAGGAAAACTCCCACACTTTTTGAAGAAAAGAGCAAGAAATAAACGTCTCCACAGCATCGAAGTTCTTGAGTTACTCTCCCTGTCATATGAAATAACAGAGTTCTGGTGTTATTTCATTCATTACACTATTCTTCACCTAGACAGCGGAACTAAATAACCACATTCTGCCTCTCACAGGTGAATTTTCACGACAGCTAGATGAGAAAGATGCTCTGGTGTCTCAGCTATCCCGAGGCAAACAAGCATTTACGCAACAGATTGAGGAATTAAAGAGGCAGCTAGAAGAGGAGACTAAGGTGAGAATTCTCTAGCTGATGCCTTCAGTCACTTGAACTCTGCAGCATGTCACCCTGTCCAGATCTACACTGAGAATATCAGTGATCAGAACACAAACTTAGAATGCACACTTTCTGTTGGTCCAGGCCAAGAGTGCCCTGGCCCATGCCCTGCAGTCAGCCCGCCACGACTGCGACCTGCTGCGGGAACAGTACGAGGAGGAGCAGGAAGCCAAGGCCGAGCTGCAGAGGTCAATGTCCAAGGCCAACAGCGAGGTGGCCCAGTGGAGGACCAAGTATGAGACGGACGCCATCCAGCGCACGGAGGAGCTGGAAGAGGCCAAGTATGAGCTCTTAACAAGGCGGGCGGAAAGAAATAGACTCTTTAAAATAGTGAAGGAAAAATGAAATCTCCTACTCCATGGAGATAGGGGAAGGATTTCAGCTGCTGTCTAGGTGAAGACTAGCTTAATGAATGTAGTGTGGTGGACTCCACCATATTCTCCTTCTGTCGGCCCAGTGTATGTCCACTAGACAATGGGCCAAGACCAGAGCCCTCACTCTATTCTGGTCTGTTACAAAAGCAACTTAAATTTCTTTCCACCAAAATGAATTAATAACTATCAGCATATCCTTTATGAGTTAAGAAGCATTCATTTTCTTTAATATAAGGAAAAACAGAGGCACTGAGACTACCTAGTATCTTATTATGAATATTATAATTAATAGCAATCTGTTTATCCTTACCTGGAGTACTAGTAGTTTAGAATAAGACTATCATCCTTTCCCATCATTTAACTAACAACCAGTACCAATGAACTTACTAATTAGACACACTGTGGAATAAAACTCATGGGAGGTACACATGGAAGGAAAATAACCATTATATTCTAGTGAAGGAAGTTTTCTACTGATTTATCTCAGTAGTTGTTAGAATGAAACAGAATGAGAGAGTCTGATGAGCTTTTGCAGAGGAAGCATCCTGGTTATGAGTGTGGGCTGAAAGAGAGCGGTAAGACTTTGGAGAAATGTAATAAGGGAATAACATTTATTCTCTCAAGGGACCAAACCTAGAAAACTATTGATTAATTGTATGATATTGACAGTGTCACTCTGGGCCACAGTTTCCTCATTTGTAAAGAAGAGAATTCTAGAAAATGGTTGAGGATCCTATTCAAAGGTAAAAGTCTTTAATGCCAGGCTTCCTGGTCATGGCTATCCCTTCTTCCTCACCCTCACATCCTCACATTGCTTACTCCACTAAAGTGCTTACTCAGAATCTCCATACCCCCTCCACCATTACCACCAGCAAGCACACCAAAATGACCTCATACATTGTTGAATATCTCCAAGATAAAAAAGAATTCACTAGGGAAAACAGAATTGCAGAAGAGATAAAACAGGTGCTCAGAGGTATTTTAGAAAACTGTAACAACTCATAGGCAAAGGAGCAAAAAGACTTGGGGAAAATATGCTAGTCAGCAGCTTGATAATGTTCATGGCGGTAACTCTGACTCTGCTCTTGGTCATTCACACTGACCAACTTCTCAGGAAGAAGCTGGCCCAGCGTCTGCAGGATGCTGAGGAACACGTAGAAGCTGTGAATGCCAAATGCGCCTCCCTTGAGAAGACCAAGCAGAGGCTCCAGAATGAGGTTGAGGACCTCATGCTCGACGTGGAGAGGTCCAATGCTGCCTGCGTGGCTCTCGATAAGAAGCAGAGGAACTTTGACAAGGTGGCTCAGCCTATACAAACTCCACCCATGTTTTATTACTACTTAGTCTCCCTTTCTCCATCAGCTGACAACTTACTGCTTTTCAGGTCCTAGCAGAATGGAAACAGAAGTATGAGGAAACTCATGCTGAGCTTGAGGCCTCGCAGAAGGAGTCCCGCTCTCTCAGCACTGAGCTGTTCAAAGTCAAGAATGCCTATGAGGAGTCCCTGGACCAACTTGAAACCCTAAAGAGAGAAAACAAGAACTTACAGCGTGAGTCTTTGTAATCTTTCAATTTCAAAAATGGTACACAGGTTATCTTTTCAATTTTTCATCTTTCTCAACTGAACTTTGTATTTTATTATTAAACTACAGAGGAGATTTCTGACCTGACCGAGCAAATTGCAGAGGGAGGAAAGCATATCCATGAACTGGAGAAAGTAAAGAAACAGATAGAGCAAGAGAAGGGTGAACTACAGGCTTCTCTAGAGGAAGCAGAGGTATGTGCTTTGTTTGCTCACTTATGCATTATACATAAATTGAAAAATTAATAGCCACCAAGATCTAGCACGTTGCATACTTTCAGGGGATAACTCATGTTATTCAGTAAGAAATATTGAATTGTACCTTAGGAATATAGAACTAAAAGGCTAAGCTGTATTTGAGTTTGTGAGTTTTTCTAATGCCTTCTTGAAGAAATCGTCATAATGTACCCCCCCAAAAGCACTCCTTAGATAATTTAAATGTTTCTTTTTCTAAAGGCATCGCTCGAGCACGAAGAAGGCAAAATCCTTCGCATCCAACTTGAGTTAAATCAGGTGAAATCAGAGATCGACCGGAAAATTGCTGAAAAAGATGAAGAAATTGACCAGCTGAAGAGGAACCATCTCCGAGTTGTGGAGACCATGCAGAGCACGCTGGATGCTGAGATCAGGAGCAGGAATGACGCCCT
Source organism: Neotragus moschatus (assembly GCA_006410615.1). Classification (NCBI taxonomy): domain Eukaryota; kingdom Metazoa; phylum Chordata; class Mammalia; order Artiodactyla; family Bovidae; genus Neotragus; species Neotragus moschatus. The sequence goes on along the minus strand of SJYA01002932.1, from coordinate 5,469,230 downwards.
GAGGATCAAGAAGAAAATGGAGGGAGACCTCAATGAAATGGAAATCCAGCTGAACCATGCCAACCGCCAAGCTACTGAGGCAATAAGGAATCTTAGAAACACACAAGGAGTACTGAAGGTACACTGGGATAAACAAATATGGTGTTATACAGCCTGGGAGTAATTGTGTGACTCAAATTTTAATATTTCAGGAGGACTATATGCCATAAGTCATCTAAATAGTACAGTAATTAATGGAAGTTTTGCTGCACACAGTTGAGAAACAGCTTACTTCTTAAAAGCCCAGGGCAGAATTTACTTTGTCATCTGAAAAGACAAAGTGATCAGGGGGGATAAGACAGAGGTAGTGATGAACAATTTTAGCTACCTATCACTGCACAAATCACTTCAGTTACGTGGCCTGCATGTGTTTAATGTATAGGTATAAACATAATATGTATATCTCTATTTATTTAACATTTATAAAATAAGACCATTTTATTAGCTCATCTCTAAGGATACTTTCCTAATCCAAAATTGTATAGCTTTATTCGTGGCATTTTCTTCAATGACTCAGGATCTAAAATAATATAACATCACGTTCGTGGGTGGAACTGCCACCCAAGCTACAAAGAATTTGTCTTTAAAGAGACTTGAGGATTTTTCCCGTCCAATCATGTACTCAGTTGTCAAGATCAATGTGTGTACATGACCCTAAAGTTGTATTTGCTTTAACTGGAGCATGAGTAAGAGCCCTTTCCTCCATCTGCGCAGGACACTCAGCTCCACTTGGATGATGCCATCAGGGGCCAGGATGACCTTAAAGAGCAGCTGGCCATGGTTGAGCGCAGGGCCAACCTGATGCAGGCTGAGATTGAAGAGCTGAGGGCAGCGCTGGAACAGACAGAGAGGAGCAGGCGAATGGCAGAGCAAGAGCTTCTGGACGCAAGTGAGCGTGTGCAGCTCCTGCACACACAGGTGAGGTTTCGGACTATGGTTGAGCACATGCACTCCCTGAAGCTGAAGACCACTGCAGAGGATAAGCTTGTTCAACAGTAAGGAGGAACCTTGGCAAGGGTCCCTCCCAGGAGTTCAGGAAACTGTACAGCAGTAAATATGCACTGGGGTCCAGCAGATTCACAAATACATTTATAGGCTGGCTTAATCATGTTGATTTGAAATAATTTACTGTCCTAGAAACTTCTGTTTAAAAAAGTACAAAAGACTCTCTGTTAATAATATTTACAACATCAGTAACCCATCTTATCTTGTAAGTCTAAGCTACAAAGAGATAAATCAAATGCAAGAAGGCCACAGTACCGCTGGTCAGCACTGGTTGTTTATAATGGATCTGTGAAATCAGTGGTGGTTATATCCTCACAATGGCTAATAATCAGCACTTAATATTCATGTAATAAATGTCATGGAAAGATATTCACAATACAATAAGTTAAAAAGCAATTTAATCATATAGAAAGCATTATCCTTTCTTTGAAAAACACCCAGAAAACATCCAGAAGTGTAAGCAAAGGTTTTATCAACAGTTATCTCTGGGTAGTAAGAATATAGTAATGATTCTTTGTCTCTTTTTTGCTAATTTATATGTCAACTATTTTTTTTTACAATAAGCATATATTATTGTATACTTTCTTAAAGTTGCAATATATGGAAATAGCCATCATGAAAAGTTAAAATCACATACTACAAAATAATTTTAAAATCAAGTTAAAATGCAGCATTTTTTTTACTCATCATTAGTATCCTTAAATTGACTGCATATTTCAAATACTGTCAACTTTCTAAAAATGTAAGAGATCCTTGGTTCATTTTTGTACCAATAATGATGCTATTTATCCACATAGAGCCAACAGATGTGAATAAACAACTAAAAATTAATAATCCATTCATCATGAACTATGTGATGCTACCTGAAGCACTTCACAGTTTTTCCTGGGGCAGTGATCGTGCTTTATACTTAGAGCAGCCACTGATAATTGTTGAATATGCTTGGTATCCAAAATTAATTTTCATCTGGAAGAATCTAAAAGAATTTTTATTAATAGACATAGTAGGTAGAAAGAAGAGAAGTGAAACTTAGAGCCTACCTTTGATTTGGTTTTTATTCTGAATATGTCTTATGATCAATAATTTTATGCCTAGTAAAAATAACAATGTAAACAGGTATAATCCAATTAAATGACCTTGTCTTCTCTTTTACTAATTTGAAACAGAACACTAGCCTGATCAACACCAAGAAGAAACTAGAGACAGACATCACGCAAATCCAGGGAGAGATGGAGGACATTGTCCAGGAAGCTCGCAACGCAGAAGAGAAAGCCAAGAAAGCCATCACTGATGTGAGCAGAGGGCCACCCTGGGTGCTCAAGCTAGAATCTTGATGGGCTGTCTCACCTTTCTCAACTAGTTTTATTTTACTGCTAATTAGGCGGCCATGATGGCTGAGGAGCTGAAGAAGGAGCAGGACACCAGTGCCCACCTGGAGCGGATGAAGAAGAACATGGAGCAGACGGTGAAGGACCTGCAGCACCGTCTGGATGAGGCTGAGCAGATGGCCCTGAAGGGCGGGAAGAAGCAGATCCAGAAGCTGGAGGCCAGGGTAGGTCTCCCAACCTGTTCGACTCCCATGCTGCTAGTTACAGCCAAGTGGCTAACCATCTTTGTACTCNGTGCCCACCTGGAGCGGATGAAGAAGAACATGGAGCAGACGGTGAAGGACCTGCAGCACCGTCTGGATGAGGCTGAGCAGATGGCCCTGAAGGGCGGGAAGAAGCAGATCCAGAAGCTGGAGGCCAGGGTAGGTCTCCCAACCTGTTCGACTCCCATGCTGCTAGTTACAGCCAAGTGGCTAACCATCTTTGTACTCTTACAGGTGAGGGAGCTCGAAAATGAGGTTGAAAATGAACAGAAGCGCAATGTTGAGGCTGTCAAAGGTCTTCGGAAACATGAGAGAAGAGTGAAGGAACTCACTTACCAGGTGACAAGCTTTTCCATGTAATTCAGGCCTAACTACTTTCAAGAAAATAAAAATAAATTGTTTTCAAATTATGACACTATCTATTTGCTACCTCTTTCATTGCAGACTGAGGAGGACAGCAAGAATGTTCTCAGGCTGCAAGACTTGGTGGACAAGTTACAAAGCAAAGTTAAAGCCTACAAGAGACAAGCTGAAGAGGCTGTGAGTACCTCTACAGCGAGAGAAAAAGGTTCAGGAGCAGGGCCAGGTTTTGTGGAGACAAAAGGTCAAAGAATTTAAGAGGCTTTTTTTTAAGACAAAGAACACAGAATTGGGAATATGAAATTGGGTTTGAAAAATGAATATTTAGAAGGAAAAAAACCATAACATCAATTACCAGAGCCTTGGAGATTCAGATTCATTTCTTCTGAGATCTCCTTAAGCAGTTTTCCAGACATGGTAGTATAGAAATGTTTCTTGGTTATAACTCACTTCCCTCCGTATCTAAAACACTCAGCAACAGTGAGTACTCCCAGAGGTGTGCAAATGAGAGCTCTGAATCTAAGCCTTATTTAAGTTTATGATGAATCCCCCTAGAACATTTCTGTTTTCATTTGGTTGCAGTTCTCTTTCTCATGGGCTTCCCAGGTGGCTCAGTAGTAAAGAAACCACCTGCCAATGCAGGAGACTCTGGTACAATCCCTGGGTCAGAAAGATACCCTGGAAAAGGAAATGGCAACTTACTCCAGTACTCTTGCCTGGGAAATCCCATGGACAGAGGAGCCTGGTGGGCTACAGTCCCTGGAGTCACAAAGAGTCACAAAGAGTCGGACACAACTTAGTGACTAAGCACTTATGTGCACTTTCTCATACTGTTAATTCTTAAATCCTTTCTTAAGGTTCTCTGCATCCAATACAACCACAGTACCTACTTTTCAGAGTTTGTTTTACAGAAACAAGGTTGATTCAAATTCCTGCTACTTTGATCTCCCTGTTGTCACTGTAGCATCTTAAGTTTGCCAAGAAACGGGTTAAAAAAAATAGATAATGAACAGGGAGTTGTAAGCCCAAACAACACAGAGGCGAATGTGTGGGATGCCCTATCCCTAACAGGTATATTACCAAAGAACAGAACCTTCTGCTTCTCACTTATGAAGCAAATCCTGTAGCTGCTCCTAGTAACAAAGGCAGGTAACAATCAGGAAATGTCACATTTTCTTGTTCTCTCAAATGCATTTCTTTTCTCAGGAGGAACAAGCCAATGTTAATCTTTCCAAATTCCGCAAACTCCAGCACGAGCTGGAGGAGGCTGAGGAACGGGCTGACATTGCCGAGTCCCAGGTCAACAAGCTGCGGGTGAAGAGCCGGGAGGTTNTCTTGTTCTCTCAAATGCATTTCTTTTCTCAGGAGGAACAAGCCAATGTTAATCTTTCCAAATTCCGCAAACTCCAGCACGAGCTGGAGGAGGCTGAGGAACGGGCTGACATTGCCGAGTCCCAGGTCAACAAGCTGCGGGTGAAGAGCCGGGAGGTTCACACAAAAGTCATAAGTGAAGAGTAATTCATTCTAATGCGAAAAGGTGACCAAAGAAATGCACAAAATGTGAAATTCTTTGTCACTATCAAATGTAATTTTAATATCAAGGAAATAAATGAGCAGAGAATTTTGCGATCTAAAAATACATGTGTCTCTTAATTAAAAGCTCAACAGTGCTATTAGAACTAAGTTATTCGTTCAACATTTGTTACGCTCCTACTGCGTGCAGTCAGAGACAATAACAAGAAATGAATGTGGTCAGTGAACCAATTTTAAAAAAAGGCAAATGAAATGAAGCAAAGGTGTTAAATGGACCCTCAATTCCATTCAACCATTTTTACTGAGTACCAGGAATGTGTCTGTACAGAAATGGGCACCATGGATATGACCACTGTGTCCTTGCTCTTGAAGACCTCAAGCCAGCAAGTCATGGTGATTCAGATTCTGGTACAGGATGCATACTCTGAGAGAAGCATGAAAACAAAGTGTGGTAACAACAGAGAATGAGATGCGAACCTGGGAAATCCGGGAAGGCATCTCAGAGGAGATGGAGTTAGCTCCTAAAAGATGAGTAGATAGCTATCACATGAAAGAGAAAAGGAGAGGAGCATTCTAAGAAGAGAAAACAGCATGAGATCTCAGAATAGCTGAAGCAGAGGCTCCATGAGCAAAGAGCATCCGAGAAGGCCAGAGATGGGAGCTGAGACCTGACTGTGAGGGGCCCGGCCCCACACGCAGGCCTGAGGAATTAGGACAAGCATCTAACTGGTCACATTTCATGCGGAGGAGAGTTGTAATTCTGGTAGTAGCGTGGAGGATGGAGGAGAATAGGAAAGAACAGAGCCTGGAAAGACCGTGAAGCTTTTTACATGAGACAGACTGCAGATGACAGCAACAGAAATGAGCAAGAATGAAGCATGAAAGCAGGGCTCCAACACTGCTGTAAGCAAGGCCTGGAAGAGCGTGAGAAAGGTAGACAGTTTCACACCACCCAAACCTCACAGTTACTTCGTAGTTACAGATTTTATTTCCTTCCAAAGGAAGAGCTTTTCCTCGGAACCACCTACCTCTCCCAGAAAAAGGACAGAACTTTAAAGATAAATCTTCCTTTTGACCTAATTTCTACACACACTTCTGCTTAACAAGAAACCTAAATTTTCTCAGTACCATACGTATTTCAAGCAGGAACTAGAAAAAATAATTTCTTAATATCAAAAAGAACATGACAGAAATTTTATCACAGCCATTGCCAGAGTGCTTTTTAAAAATACTTTTTGAAGCTTACAATTTGGTTTCACTCTGTAGACATTTAAAAACAAGCTAGTCAAACCCCAATTTACTCTTTTACGGTACATCCCTCTCTCGTAAGAAAGCTACTGTGGGAAGTCTCCTTTCCCCAGTGTGGGAATCCTAATTAGCAATAAGGAACTTGCTTCATTAGAGAATTTAAAAGCAGTAGAACATAATTATAAGGAATCTTTTACCTAGGTCATGATGAAGACTAATGAAATATTCTGCCTGGAGTAGGCATTTATTATCAAATTTTAATTAAACTCTGTAGAGTGAACCTAGTGACCTCAAAAGCACTGGGCAATTGCTTTATTATCCTGTCTCCTAACTATTTAAATAATTGGTTATGTAGAGAGTTGAGAGGGGATTTCATTATCTAGGGGTCAATTACTCTGGGGTCCTTGATTAAATAAGGCAGCAAAGAGAGTCACAGCTATGATAGTTAATATTCTTCTTCATCTTCTTCATAGATTAAGTGATTTATAGGTTTATATCCTTGTCTTACAATAAAACCACACATGATCATATATAAATACTTATAATGCTCTTTGTATTTTCTTTAACTGATATGAGGGATCACTGAGATTTGGGAACTGTTTCTAAATTATTGATACCAGATACAAGAATCCAAACAGGATGCCAGCAAGCAGAAAGCAGAAGATTGTCTCCATGATTAATGTTAAATCAGGAAAAATGGAGGCAGTTTAAGTCCAATTCCTTCCTGATAAGTATCACTTAGACTTACTAGTATGGAAAGAACCTGAGACTGGAAGAAGACTGTGAAATGTTACAAAGGGCAAGGGACTTTTTCTCTGACTTACAGATGAATCTATTTAAAATGTATGCAAGCAGAACTAAGCAGAGATGGCCATTCCCTAGTGCTTGTGTATCTAGCCAGGCACCATTATACTAAAACATCTCCTAAAAATGTGTACAAAGGCCAGTTTCTTTACTCTCTATGCCCTTAGGACCACGACACCTGAAAGCAAAATCTAGGACCATTAACATACTGATACTTGAAAAGATCATGAGTGTTTTTCCCTCACCTCGATTCATAAGTCTTCACATAAGCGACACCAAAATCAGAAGAAATCTCAAGATCCCTCTACCCCAGAACAGTACTTCCCCTTCTCTCAATCTTCTCTCTACATATCCTACTCTTAGAGACTGAACACTTGGCTTCTTCAAGGATGTTCACTTTAATCACTAATTAAATTGAGAATATACTAATCTCAACTAATACTCTAGCTAGAATTATTGGCTAACCAACTAAAAAAGCATAGAAAGAGGTCTCTTGAGATATGCCTGAAGGAAGGCAAGCTGGAGAGAGGGAAAGGCAATGAGAAAATGTGTCCACAGAGGCCATTTACTCACAATTTTGCTGAGGGCTGCCTTGGAGCATTAAGACTGCCAGCATCCTTCCTCGAGAGCCAAGAGGTTACTTGAACCTCTTCTTTAGTACTGCTCAAATGTAGCATGCATCAGAGTCATCTAGAGGTCCTGTTAAAATGCAGGTTTTTGGGTCTCACTTCCAGAGTTCCTAATTCAGTAGGTCTATGTTGGGACCCCAAAATCTGTATTTTTAACAATGCCCCAAGTGATGTTAATGTTGCTGTTAGTTCAGTGACTACATTCTGAAAACCATGGCTCTAAATGATGACCAAATATTTCACAAAGAAATTACATACGATGTACTATTGCCCAACTTCTCTGGACCTCAGTTTCTTCATCTATAAAATGAAAAGGCTGAGCTAAAACAATCACTAAGATATCATGTAAATGCCTTTGCGTTTATGTTGGAAAGCACTGTCATTATAATTATATGAAATAATTATAATATCTGACATCTGTAGATTCTTTTATTTGCAAAACATTTTCACTTACAATTTATCAGTCACTAAACATTCACAGTGATGTGAGACAGACAGAATCCTTTTGGAAACTGAGATACAACGAGGACAATGGTTTGCCATAGTTGCATAATTAACAGGTAATAGAGTGAGACCTAGACCAGTATCTTCTAATTCAATCCTGGAAGAACTGAGGAACCCAGCCTAGCCTGATCAGTGAGAGGTGCTGATGACAACCTTCCCCTAGAAACAAGGTCAGTAATCTGCATTTCATGAGAGGAAAGGAAGAGCGAATGCTCTTCACCTGGACATCCATAGAGCTCACACCACCATAGTTGCAGGATTCAGATCTATTACACCTTCACAGAGAGGGCTTCCCCAGCTACTCGGTATCAAAAGACAACCCCTTCTCCTTGCCCTACCAATTATACTTCTAACTCCTTGGATTCACTTTAAATGTCTTCATGCACCTCATCACCCCTTGATTTTTTTAAATTTATTTATTTATTTTTATTGGAGGCTAATTACTTTACAGTATTGTAGTGGGTTTCGCCATACATTGACATGAATCAGCCATGGGTGTACATGTGTCCCCTTCCTAAATCCCCCTCCCATCTCCCTCCCTATCCCATCCCTCAGGGTTGTCCCAGTACATCGGCTTCAAGTGCCCTATTTCACGCGTCGAACTTGGACTGGTGATCTGTTTCACATATGGTAATATACATGTTTCAATGCTCTTCTCTCAAATCCTCTCACCCTCGCCTTCTCCCACAGAGTGCAAAAGTCTGTTCTTTATATCTGTGTATCTTTTGCTGTCTCGCATATAGGGTCATTGTTACCATCTTTCTAAATTCCATGTATATGCATTAATATGCTATATTGGTATTTTTCTTTCTGATATATTTCACTCTGTATAATAGGCTCCAGTTTCATCTACTTCAGTAGAACTCATTCAAATGCATCCTTTTTTTCAATGCATCCTTTTTAATAGCTGATTAATATTCCAATGTATATATGTACCACAGCTTTCTTATCCATTCGTCTGCTGATGGACATCTAGGTTGCTTCCATGTCCTNTCACATCCATACATGACCACCGGAAAAACCATTGCCTTGACTAGATGGACCTTTGTTGACAAACTAGTCTCTGCTTTTTAATATGCTGTCTAGATTGTTCATAACTTTCCTTCCAAGGAGTAAGCATCTTTTAATTTCATGGCTGCGATCACCATCTGCAGTGATTTTGAAGCCCAGAAAAATAAACTTAGCCACTGTTTCCACTGTTTACCCATCTATTGGCCATGAAGTGATGGTCTAGCAGAACACAATTCAAGTGCTTCTTGTCCTAATAAAGAATAAAGCCCAAATAAATGCCTCTTTATTCCAATTAAGTCTCCATTTCTAACATTTTAGTTCAGTTTTTGGTTTTGTTCAACCTGATGGGTGAAATATACCAGTTGTTATTTGGTCTTGAATATCCTGAACTTTGAGTATTTTCAAGTTTATTGGCCACTTGCATTGCCGCTTCCATTAACTGTCTGTCTGTATCTTTTGGCTGCTTTTTCTATTTACTCATATCTCCACTTCTTGATTTTTTTTACAGTTTTCCTTTGTTTTGATGCTTGAGATTTCAATTCATCTAGCATTTATTTTTATAAATGGTGTCAGGCAAGGACCTGATTGTCCTTTCTCTCCACCCCCCTGCTCAGGTGATCTGAAGTGCTATCTTTTGATATACTAAATTTCTGTACATGCCAGAAACCATTTTTGGACTACTAATAGTAGTTCTACTAATCTACTCATCTTCACCTACACTAACTTCACACTATTTCCATCACTACATTTCTAAAATATGTTTGATATCAGGTAGGGTGGGCTTGACCTACATACAGCATATTATAAAGCAGAGACATCACTTTGCTGACAAAGGTTGGTATATTCAAAGTTATGGTTTTCTCAGTAGTCATGTAGGATGTGAGAGCTGGACCATAGGGAAAGCTGAACACCAAAGAATTGATGCTTTTGAACTGTGGTGTTAGAGAAGACTCTTGAGAGTCTCTTGGACAGCAAGGATATCCAACCAGTCCATCCTAAAGGAAATCAGTCCTGAATATTCATTGGAAGGACAGATGCTAAAGCTCCAATACTTTGGCTACCTGATGCAAAGAAAAGACTCTGACATTGGGAAAGGTTGAAGGTGGGAAGAGAAGGGGACGACAGAGGATGAGATGGTTGAATGGCATCACTGACCCAATGGACATGAGTTTGAGCAAGCTCCAGGAGTTGGTGATGGACAGGGAAGCCTGGCATGCTGCAGTCCATGGGGTTGCAAAGAGTTGGACACAACTGAGCGACTGAACTGAACTCAAGAGTGGGCTTGTTACTTTGTTGTCAGTAAAAATTTATTATTCCTGGAAACTTGCATTCTTTTACTACAAATTGTGGTGTTGGAAAAGACTCTTGAGAGTCCCTTGGACAGCAAGGAGATCCAACCAGTCCATCCTAAAGGAGATCAGTCCTGGGTGTTCATTGGAAGGACTGACGCTAAAGCTGAAACTCCAGGACTTTGACCACCTGATGCAAAGAGCTGATTCATTTGAAAAGACCCTGATGCTGGGAAAGATTGAGGGCAGAAGGAGAAGGGGACGACAGAGGATGAGATGGTTGGATGGCATCATCGAATCGACAGACATGGGTTTGGCTGGACTTCGGGAGTTGGTGATGGACAGGGAGGCCTGGTGTGCTATGGTTCATGGGGTCGCAAAGAGTTGGACATGACTGAGCGACTGAACTGAATTGAACTGAATATTGCAATTTGATGTTGAATTACAGCTCTATCCTTTGTCTATTACTTCCAGATCTGTTCCNAATCGACAGACATGGGTTTGGCTGGACTTCGGGAGTTGGTGATGGACAGGGAGGCCTGGTGTGCTATGGTTCATGGGGTCGCAAAGAGTTGGACATGACTGAGCGACTGAACTGAATTGAACTGAATATTGCAATTTGATGTTGAATTACAGCTCTATCCTTTGTCTATTACTTCCAGATCTGTTCCCTTTCCATGGAGAAATATTACTGTAATCTCAGGAAATTTAGTTTTCATTGTCTTGGGGTAGAATAAATTAAGTGATTCCTAAACATCTACAGTTATTTATATTTCACCAGCAGCAAGCACAGTCAAGTCTACGATCCCCCACACACCCCCGCCTCTTTTCTTTTCCAAAAGCTACTGGCTTAGTTTAGGTTCTCAACTCTTCCCTAAAATAGCACAACAACTGCTTAAGTAGGTTATCTCTGTTGCACTTCTCCAATCCATCTTCCATGATGCTACCAAAACTGTGTTTAAAATGCAAATCTTAAAACGTCAGTTCTTTGTTTAAAAGACTCCAGTGATATCCTGTGACCTATGGTAACAGGGTCCTATCTTTTACATGGTTTTCAACAGAGTGATAATAGCCAATATTTATCAAATACTTTCTACCCTGCCAGTTACTATGGTAGCTGCTTTACACATATTTCTCACTGATCCTGTGAGGATTATATTTCTCATTAATCCCGTGAGATGGTGGAAAATTATTACAATTGTCCTTTAACAGATGAACAAACTGAAGCCTACGGATGTTAGTTAACTTGCGTAAAATCATACAAAATAACATCTGGCTAGTTACATGGATATTTAAAACACTGAGTGAGTGAATGAGTGAAAGTCACTCAGTCGTGTCCAACTCTTTGCAACCCCATGGACAATACAATCCATGGAGTTCTCCAGGCCAGAATATTGGAGTGGGTAGCCATTCTTTCTCCAGAGGCTCTTCTCAACCCAGGGATTGAACCCAGGTCTCCCACATTGAAGGTGAATTCTTTACCAGTTGAGCCACAAGGGAAGCCTTATACTGTGTTCACCATAAAATACAGGCCAGTTTGCAGCCTCTAAAACTTACCTATTCAAAGAAGTTCATATAATGAATTTTTAAAGTAGCTACTTGATTTTTTAAGCTAGATATAAAATAAAATACTCAGAAAGTATGAAAATAAAGATATGGAAAAAGATAGTCCATATACATGCTATCCAAAAGTAAAAGCAAAATATTAGCAAAAAAAAGAACTCAAAGTAAAATACTACTAAAAGCAGCAGGGATAGTTCATATTTCATTTCAAAAAGATACAATCTACCAAAAAAGATAAAACTATCATAAATTTCTATGGAGTTAGCAACTAACTTTGAATTACATATACAAGAATCTGAACAATCTGAGAACAACCAGAGTGGACTCTTAACTTACATCTATTAGAAAAATCACAAATCAAGTAGACAAAACTAAAAACAGATGATTTGACAAACACAAATAATAAGCAGAATGATAAAATTTTAAAAAATTTTGTAGCCAACAATGAGAGAACATAAATGGTTTTCAAACATCTAACACATACATTTTCAATGGAGGTGATATCAGTTCTTAAGAAGTAAAAATTAGTTCTTAGGAGAGAAAAAAAATCTCAGACATTATAATAGTTTGTGCCTCCCTATGGCTCCCAGGGAAAAAAAAAAAGCTCAATCTTATCTGAAAAAACCTTATTGCTTAATCTCTTTTGTTATGGAGAAATTAAGTTTAAATTTAAATCCATTTAATTAAAATCTTCATTTCTTAAAGAGAAATTAAACTTAATGAATTAAATTTGATTAATGTCTCTCTTCAGTGGGCAAGTTATTGAAAAAAAGGTTAAAATACACTGATCTAAAAAATTCATAAAAACTGAGTCATATGGGGGAAAAGAATATATTTAAATTTGCTTATACATACATAAAATACCTCTTAAGGACACACAGGAATCTGATAACTGTTGTTGACTCTGGGGAGGGAAATGCAATAGCTTTCTCACACTATTATAGTCTCAATTTTAAAACAAGAAAAATTGTAAAAACATGATCTATAAAAGAAAATATTGATAAACTGGACTGCATCAAAATTTAAAACTTTTGCTATTCAAAAGGCACCATTAAGAAAATGAAAAGACAAGCCACAGACTGCAATAAAATATTTGTTAATCATATATCTGATAAAGGACTTATATCAAAACATATATCTATATCTATATATGTGGGTATGAAGACCTCTAACAAATTATATGAAAATTATCCAATTTTTTATGTGAACTAAACAACTGGATAGACTCTTCACCTAGAGAAATCCTATAAATGGCAAATAAGTACATAAAAAGTAACCAAAATCATTAATTCATTAAGGACATACAAATTAAAACCACATTAAGATACCACTCTACACTCCCTAGGATATGTAGCAAGGGCTGGTCACTCCGTTATGTCCGACTCTTTGAAACCCCAGGACTATAACCTGGCAGGCTCCTCTGTCCATGGACTTCTCCACACAAAAACGCTGGAATAGGTAGCCATTTCCTTCTCCGAGGGATCTTAGCACCTCAGGGATCAAATCCAGGTTTCCCGCATTGCACGCAGATTCTTTACTCGCTAGGATGGCTTTAGCAAAAAAGGACAATACAAGGGTAGGTGAGAATGTAAAAAAACTGGAAGCCTCATCTTATTGGTGGAAATGTAAAATGGCACAGCCATTGTCAGAAAGAATTTGGCAATTTCTTAAGAAGTTAGCCAGATACAATCTAGCAACTCAACTCCTAGTTATCTACCCAAGAGAAATGAAAACAAATGTCCACACAATGACTTGTATGGAATACTATCAACAACTCTTTGCATAACAGCCAAAACTAGAAACAATTCAAATATCCATCAATTTGAACGGATAAACAAAATGTGGCGCTATACCATAGACTACTACTTAGCAACAAAAATGAATAAACTGTTGATATATGCAACAGCATGGAGGAACTCAAAAAGCATACTAAGGCAAAGAAGCCAGACATGAAAGACTACACACTAGAGGATTCCACTTGTATGAAGTTTCTAGAAAAGGCAAAACTATATCTTTTTGCCAAAAGCATATCAGTTTTTGCCTAGGAGTTCTGATCTGGATGCTAGTTGAACTGTTTTACAGACACACGAGGTCCCTCATTCCTATTGGATCTACTAAGAAGTAAACTGCATGTGTACACACACAAGAGAAAGAACCAGCAGCTAAAAGGGAATCCTCCCCCGCAAAGCCCACATTTATACATCTGGAAATTTAAAAAAAGAAAACCACACTTAAGATAAATTGAGAGCTGAAATGGAAACAGAAACTTTAAAATGACAGCTGTACAAGGGTACTATCATACATATCAACCCCTGGGATTCAGCCAAAGTAGTAACCAAAGAAAATTTTATAACCATAAATAACACGCAAGATCATAAGAAAGAATGAAAATAAATGAAGTAAGCTTTCAGTTCAAGATGCTAGATACACACAAATAAAATAAACCTAAAGAACTAAAAGAATGAAGAAGATTAAAAGCAGAAAATAATAAAATAGAAGAAAACTTNCAGTCTTAGCTATAGATATTATTAGAGTTTAGAGATTAAAACAGGCAAGGATTCCATTCTCATTCAGCTGTAGGTGCCCTAGCCCTGAGGATCAAGACATGCCATCTGGGAAGGAAATTTTCAAAGCCCTAAAAATGAAGCCTCAAATTGCAGTCTCATTCCAAACCAGCTCTGTGCTAGTGTTATTAATACTTAATAGAACGCTGGTCAACACATGTTGGAAGAACAATTACAGTCCAGGCTGGGGATGGAACCTCAATATTTCTCTCATTTCAAATTTTTTTCTCACATGTATATAACTTCTGGTTTCTCTTTTCCCTCTCTCCCGTTCTCTCCCCAAGGCAGAATTCTCTAAATAAATCGCAACCATGAGTGCGAGTTCAGACGCTGAGATGGCTGTTTTTGGTGAAGCCGCTCCCTACCTTCGAAAATCAGAAAAGGAGCGGATTGAAGCCCAAAACAAGCCCTTTGATGCTAAAACATCAGTCTTTGTGGCAGAGCCCAAGGAATCTTATGTGAAGAGCGTCATACAAAGCAAGGAAGGGGGGAAAGTAACTGTAAAGACAGAACGTGGAGCAGTAAGTAAAAACATAAGGAGAAAATCCTTTCCGTTCTATTTCTCCATCTCCTCACTTCAAGTTGAAGCCTTCCTTGCTCACAATTTCCAAGTCTACTGCCAATCCAGACACCCTTCCAGTCCATTAACAGACATCAGATTTGGAAGGTAAAAGAAATTCTCACTTCTCCCTTTCCCAACCACCAAAAGAACTTTAAGCCACTAGTCAGCCTCCAGCATTTCCCTTTAGTTACTCACTTCCCAGTCTAAATCTCCAAACCTGGGAGAAATAAAAACATTTCTATCAAAAGAATTATTATCTACTTAGGTAAATAATATATTAATCTTCCCATTACTTTCTCCCAAATTGAAGTTTCTTATAATAAAAGGCAAGGAGAAACAAAAAATTAAACCCACTGAAGTAAAATAATATAAACTGATAAACCTGGGACACGAAAATGTGGGAGGAAAAAAGTATATTTTAAAGAGTAGGATGTATTCTAGCTCATCACAGGAAACAGATTTTTTTTTTAACCATAAAACACTAAGATGAATACATTTTTGTGCTTTTATTTAAAGGACACTGAATAATATAATGGAAAGTGCCCACAATCATGGTCTTATAACCAAAGCAGATACAGATAAATCATTCATGCAACCATTCATGCAAACCTGACTCTCACTTTACTTGCCAGACTCTCACTGTCAGAGAAGACCAAGTCTTCCCCATGAACCCTCCCAAATATGACAAGATCGAGGACATGGCCATGATGACCCACCTGCACGAGCCCGGAGTGCTGTACAACCTCAAAGAGCGTTATGCAGCCTGGATGATCTACGTGAGTTTGTTCTCATGGCCCCTGTTCATGCAGGCGGTTAACATTTTGAAAACCAGTATTAATGTCCTCATGAAATAATTATATTCCTTTTTTTTTTTTTTTTTTTATGGTGCAGACATATTCAGGCCTCTTCTGCGTCACCGTCAACCCCTACAAGTGGCTGCCGGTGTACAACCCCGAGGTGGTGGCGGCCTACAGGGGCAAGAAGCGCCAGGAGGCCCCGCCACACATCTTCTCCATCTCTGACAACGCCTATCAGTTCATGCTGACGGGTGAGTGAGTGACGCATCTATCTACAGAAACGTGGAAACGGAATCTTGAATGAACAAGTAGACTTTGGGCTTTGATTACGATAATACATTGCAGCCACACAGGACTTCACTGTTTTCCAGAAACTTCCAGTGCTGTACCATCACATAAGCTTCCCCACAGCCACTCTACAGATGAGTAAAATGAAGCTAGTCACTGAGTTCACTGACCCGCCCAAGCTAACCCGGCTACAAACTGGAAGCCTAGTTGAAACAACTAGCAGACCTACATATATGCTGCTTTTCCATATTTTTAAATTTCTGGTTTGGAGAGGGAAAAAAGTTCAAATATATTTTTTTGTATATTCACATCCACAGCAATCAAGGAAAATACCAGCCATAGCTGAAAAGCGTTGTGAATTCCTTTATCTTTAATAGATACAGCTAACACTGCCAGCATTTGAGATAGAACGTGAGGAAAGAAAGAACTGGGACTTCCCTCCCAAAGATTTTGAAGCATTTTACTACTAGAATGGAAGAAAATAGAAATCCATCTTTCTTTGAAAACATTTTTTAAAAATTTATATCAAAGTCTGTTGCTCCTGTCTTATCAAAACATAAACAGCTTTGATACAAATTGCAGGCCCAAATATAGCATTAAGATATTTTCTCAGCATACACCAAATGTATTGCCTCTGGAAATATCCTGAATTCCCGAGTTTCCTGTTGCTCCATGAGATAGTAGAAACTGGAGAAGATTTTGTTCCATTTTGGTTTCTTTTTTGTTTGTTTTGTTGCACTGTTTTTAAATTGTCTTTTAAAGGAGAAGAGAAAGGGATAAAATATGAATCTTGCATTACAAACTGGCCAGCAATTCTATAAGCATTTCACGCTAGTAGACTGTTCTTTGGTTGTCAACAGAACCTAGCTAGCTTCCAGAAATTATCCAAATTCAGGCTCATTCCAGAGGTTTTAACACGCAGCAGTTGCATTTACACTGGTATGTATACCATCACCTCTACCAAGGTCCCCACTTCCCCAGGTTTCGGGGCTGCTCCAAATTCAAGATTATTTATCTCTAAACCTGATTTTGATATAAAACCATGCAAAACTGTAGCATCTGACCAGGTTAGAGACTAAAACATTGTTTTCTTATCTATGTTCCCACTCGCTGTGACATGATCTTTCATGTTTTTCTTCTATTGGAAAAAGAAATCAATCTGAATATGTTTCAAAATCTGTCTCTAAACAGAGCCCTAAACAGAGCTTTAAAGTTCTCTGAAGTTTATATGCACATCTAAATAGCATCCATCTTGTATCTATTTCTCTGAATAGGTTTGTTTAGATTTCAGAATGCTCTAGAATCAGTACGGAATTAAAAATTTAACAAATCAGAAAATTAGTATAAATCCAACATATCAGTCATATAGAGTGAAAGTTTTTGCATTACTTAGAAAATGTGTATAAAAGAGAGAAATGAAAGGAAATGAACAGTGACAGTTATTAATACTATTCCAGATCTCTTCCTTTTTTTACCAGCAGTCAAGTTAATATTAAGAACTGGGAGGAGGCCAGACAGCCAAAAAATATATAAACCAGAAGTCAAGAAGAGCAAAATATCTTACCAAGTGATGTAACTATCAGAAAAATCACTTATTCCTCCCTGGGTTCCTTTCTTTACCTGTTAAACGAAACTTCAGATTTCTGATTCTTACTGAAATAGCTACAGATGAAAGTATGTGATGCCTGGAATTTTCTTTAAAATAACCGAGCTTGGGATGGGAATATAGATTATATAAAATTGGCCATATAGTAACTACTGAAACGCTGTATACATAGGTACATAGGAGCTTTTAACAGTATTGTCTCTACCTTTGTATAGGTTTGAAATTGTCCATAAGTTTTTAAATTAATAAAATACCAGAAGAAACAGATGATTCTTTGCCTCTCATTTTCACAAATTTTACTCCAAGAGGCAAGTACTATCTGGGAGCTACACACAAAGCCCAAATCACAGACAATATCTTCAAAATGTTAAAAAGAATAAACTGTATTTAATCTGAACAGAGTCAATAATCTTCATAGGGAATGTGCACTATNTTGTTGCTCCATGAGATAGTAGAAACTGGAGAAGATTTTGTTCCATTTTGGTTTCTTTTTTGTTTGTTTTGTTGCACTGTTTTTAAATTGTCTTTTAAAGGAGAAGAGAAAGGGATAAAATATGAATCTTGCATTACAAACTGGCCAGCAATTCTATAAGGATTCACGCTAGTAGACTGTTCTTTGGTTGTCAACAGAACCTAGCTAGCTTCCAGAAATTATCCAAATTCAGGCTCATTCCAGAGGTTTTAACACGCAGCAGTTGCATTTACACTGGTATGTATACCATCACCTCTACCAAGGTCCCCACTTCCCCCAAGGTTTCGGGGCTGCTCCAAATTCAAGATTATTTATCTCTAAACCTGATTTTGATATAAAACCATGCAAAACTGTAGCATCTGACCAGGTTAGAGACTAAAACATTGTTTTCTTATCTATGTTCCCACTCGCTGTGACATGATCTTTCATGTTTTTCTTCTATTGGAAAAAGAAATCAATCTGAATATGTTTCAAAATCTGTCTCTAAACAGAGCCCTAAACAGAGCTTTAAAGTTCTCTGAAGTTTATATGCACATCTAAATAGCATCCATCTTGTATCTATTTCTCTGAATAGGTTTGTTTAGATTTCAGAATGCTCTAGAATCAGTACGGAATTAAAAATTTAACAAATCAGAAAATTAGTATAAATCCAACATATCAGTCATATAGAGTGAAAGTTTTTGCATTACTTAGAAAATGTGTATAAAAGAGAGAAATGAAAGGAAATGAACAGTGACAGTTATTAATACTATTCCAGATCTCTTCCTTTTTTTACCAGCAGTCAAGTTAATATTAAGAACTGGGAGGAGGCCAGACAGCCAAAAAATATATAAACCAGAAGTCAAGAAGAGCAAAATATCTTACCAAGTGATGTAACTATCAGAAAAATCACTTATTCCTCCCTGGGTTCCTTTCTTTACCTGTTAAATGAAACTTCAGATTTCTGATTCTTACTGAAATAGCTACAGATGAAAGTATGTGATGCCTGGAATTTTCTTTAAAATAACCGAGCTTGGGATGGGAATATAGATTATATAAAATTGGCCATATAGTAACTACTGAAACGCTGTATACATAGGTACATAGGAGCTTTTAACAGTATTGTCTCTACCTTTGTATAGGTTTGAAATTGTCCATAAGTTTTTAAATTAATAAAATACCAGAAGAAACAGATGATTCTTTGCCTCTCATTTTCACAAATTTTACTCCAAGAGGCAAGTACTATCTGGGAGCTACACACAAAGCCCAAATCACAGACAATATCTTCAAAATGTTAAAAAGAATAAACTGTATTTAATCTGAACAGAGTCAATAATCTTCATAGGGAATGTGCACTATTTTTAAAAATGATGGTCTTGATTTCTCTTTCACAGATCGTGAGAACCAGTCCATCCTGATCACGTATGTGACTTTTCCTTCTTCTCTGATTGGTGGTGACTGTCTTAGATGTTGACAATGTGAGCTGTAGTTCTGATCTCTTCTCTGGCTTTTATTTGACAGCGGAGAATCCGGGGCAGGAAAGACTGTGAACACAAAGCGTGTCATCCAGTACTTTGCAACAATTGCAGTCACTGGGGAGAAGAAGAAGGAGGAACCTGGCAAGATGCAGGTGGGCCTGATGGGCATGTGAGAATCATGATGGGCAGGACACTCAGGAAGCCACGGACTTCCTTGCGTTTCTGCTCTTGTGTTTCTCTGCAGGGGACTCTGGAGGATCAGATCATCAGCGCCAACCCCCTGCTGGAGGCCTTTGGCAACGCCAAGACNCAAGTTGAAATCTCAATGAAGCCTATTGTAATATCCCCAATTTTAACCAAAGACACTGTGGTTCATTTACTATCTCAGGAACATTGATATTTTTTCTAATTCAATGTCTATTTCCCCCTCTTTCCAGACCTTCTAGAAAAGTCTAGAGTTACCTTCCAGTTGAAGGCAGAAAGAAGCTACCATATTTTTTATCAGATCACTTCCAATAAGAAGCCAGATCTGATTGGTAAGAATGAACCTAAATTCACAGACAAAAGTTAATAATTTTGTTAACTACTTTTAATGTGAAACCTACACCCTGAACTCTGTGTACCCAGAAATGCTCCTGATCACCACCAACCCATATGATTACGCCTTTGTCAGTCAAGGGGAGATCACAGTCCCTAGCATTGATGACCAAGAAGAGCTGATGGCCACTGATGTAAGACAAACATTCACTTTTTTAAAAATCTATTATGCATGGGAATGATAGTAGCAACCATACTGTAAGCGTGGTCATCTTAGAATATAGTGTAAATTCACCAAAATAGGTTACTATCTTCTGCCCTAACCTTTGTCCTGTCGTTTCTCCTGGCAGAGCGCCATCGACATCCTGGGCTTTACTCCCGAGGAGAAAGTGTCCATCTACAAGCTCACAGGGGCAGTAATGCATTATGGGAACATGAAATTCAAGCAAAAGCAGCGTGAGGAGCAAGCAGAGCCAGATGGCACTGAAGGTACCAAATGAACCCCCAACCGGGTTTAAGACAGAAAATACAGCAAGACACAATAAACAGTTCTTCTAGACTCACATCTCCTTTGCAACTAAATTTCTGAAGGGCACACACGCAGTATACATATTGCACTCTGTCCTCGCCCTCTTTTCCTTTTAGCATCTCCACGTCTCCGTCATTTCTACACACACCAAAAAGAGAAAACGAACCCTAATAGCCACTTATAAGCATGTATTTAAAAAGCACAACCTGGGGCCAGATCAGAGAGAGAATAAGACAGAACCCTATGCTTACTTTGCCTTAGAAANTTCCTTTTAGCATCTCCACGTCTCCGTCATTTCTACACACACCAAAAAGAGAAAACGAACCCTAATAGCCACTTATAAGCATGTATTTAAAAAGCACAACCTGGGGCCAGATCAGAGAGAGAATAAGACAGAACCCTATGCTTACTTTGCCTTAGAAAGGACAAGAAGGTATACAGGATAACTTGGCATATCGGTGTGTTTCAGCACCAGCTGGGTAAACCTAGCAGGGGGATACAGTGTCTGCCCAAACACAGAGCTGAGGGTGGAGGATATCCCTAGACTGTGCACATGTGTGTGTGTGTGTGTGGTCTACATGTAAATCTGCAGACAATCTAGACATCAAGTAAGATAAACAGAAATCGACCAAGAAAAGTCATACACTCTACAGAAGGAATATGGAAATTACAGAAACCACCATGGAAGCTACAGTTATCTGCTCCTTTGAAGCCTTTCCTGACCATCCCAGTTCAACATTCTCTCTCCCTTATTTACATCAGAGTCATTGGCAACATTTCAGAAGGGGATGAGCTAGGAATCATCCATTGAGACTTAGTTCCCACATTTTCAGATAAAGAAACTGGTCATGGATGGTAAGTTGGGAAAAGCAAAATTGAGATAAGGTGTATTCATGGCACCTTTCAACCATACCTAANAAAAAGCACAACCTGGGGCCAGATCAGAGAGAGAATAAGACAGAACCCTATGCTTACTTTGCCTTAGAAATGACAAGAAGGTATACAGGATAACTTGGCATATCGGTGTGTTTCAGCACCAACTGGGTAAACCTAGCAGAGGGATACAGTGTCTGCCCAAACACAGAGCTGAGGGCGGAGGATATCCCTAGACTGTGCACGTTGTGTGTGTGTGTGTGTGGTCTACATGTAAATCTGCAGACAATCTAGACATCAAGTAAGATAAACAGAAATCGACCAAGAAAAGTCATACATTCTACAGAAGGAATATGGAAATTACAGAAACCACCATGGAAGCTACAGTTATCTGCTCCTTTGAAGCCTTTCCTGACCATCCCAGTTCGACATTCTCTCTCCCTTATTTACATCAGAGTCATTGGCAACATTTCAGAAGGGAATGAGCTAGGAATCATCCATTGAGACTTAGTTCCCACATTTTCAGATAAAGAAACTGGTCATGGATGGTAAGTTGGGAAAAGCAAAATTGNCAACATTCTCTCTCCCTTATTTACATCAGAGTCATTGGCAACATTTCAGAAGGGGATGAGCTAGGAATCATCCATTGAGACTTAGTTCCCACATTTTCAGATAAAGAAACTGGTCATGGATGGTAAGTTGGGAAAAGCAAAATTGAGATAAGGTGTATTCATGGCACCTTTCAACCATACCTAAGAGCAGAGGCTCTGGCTTTTGTCTTATGTAAAGTATTTCCATAAACATTGGACTTACATTTGATTTTCCTAAATGACTCAAAAGCTGCTTGCAACAAATGACCAAAGGCCAGTGTNCCCACATTTTCAGATAAAGAAACTGGTCATTGATGGTAAGTTGGGAAAAGCAAAATTGAGATAAGGTGTATTCATGTCACCTTTCAACCATACCTAAGAGCAGAGGCTCTGGCTTTTGTCTTATGTAAAGTATTTCCATAAATATTGGACTTACATTTGATTTTCCTAAATGACTCAAAAGCTGCTTGCAACAAATGACCAAAGGCCAGTGTAACTGATTGATCATTTATTAGCAAGTACATGCTCTAATGTACAGAAAGCCTTGCCTGACCTTCTATAGAATTATTTAAAGCTTTTCATTTAAATAATAATGAAAATGGATTGGAGGAAAATGGAAAGACTATCTTAAAGAAACATCTGCCATTAAACAACATTTCTTGAATTGTGTCTCTGCAGTGGCTGACAAGGCTGCTTATCTCCAAAGTCTGAACTCTGCTGACCTGCTCAAAGCTCTCTGCTACCCAAGGGTGAAGGTTGGCAATGAGTATGTCACCAAAGGCCAGACGGTGCAGCAGGTAAGTGCCCAACCTGAATGAGTCACCCACTTCCCAGGCCTTTAACAGTGCCAACAAACATTACTTTGTCCATGAAGGTGTACAATGCAGTGGGCGCTCTGGCCAAAGCCGTCTATGAGAAGATGTTCCTGTGGATGGTCACCCGCATCAACCAGCAGCTGGACACCAAGCAGCCCAGGCAGTACTTCATTGGGGTCTTGGACATCGCTGGCTTTGAGATCTTTGATGTGAGTTATCTTCAGATTAATAAAAAGTGGGAGAAAGACAATCTGGGTTTTGATATATTGGGTATTCCCCAGTGGCTCAGAGATAAAGAATTTGCCTGAAATGCAGAAGATGTGGGTTCAATCCATGGGTCAGGAAGATCCCCTGGAGGAAGGCATGGCAACCCACTCCAGTATTCTTGCTTGGAAAATCCCATGCACAGAGGAGCCTGGCGGGTTATGGTCCATGAGGTCACAAAGAGTTGGACATGAGTGAAGTGACTGAGCAGCAGCAGCATCCTGGGTATTATTCATCTACATTTGTAGTGTCTACATTGCTTTCTCCAACATAGTACCTAGGACAAAATATCTAGGAGGCAACAGGATAATAGCAGTAGTAATAATAATGGCCAAACTCTATTGAGAAGTCTATATTTCTGGCACTCTACTAAGTACTTCAAATTCTTAGCTCATTTAATCTTCACAATAACCCAAGAAGGAGTAACTAACATACTTCTGATTAAATGTGGAGGAACAGATGCAAAAAAATCAGCACACTTGCTAAAGATCCTCCAGCCACATAAGGCAAAGCCAAGATAGGAACCTGGATCTGTAGTGTCTCATCCATACACAAGGCTCCTTCCATCCCACTGAGGAAAAAGGAGCTAAAAGGAGAAGCACAGTGACAGTTCATAGTCTTTCCTCTTCCAGGTTCATCTGACACCCACCATTTCCCCTCTGGGTCATTAGCTTCACCATCTATAAAAATGAAGGTGTCTATATAGTAACAAAGATTACTATAAAGACTTCATCAGATCTTCAATGCTAGACCACACGAGTTCCCTACTTTCACAGATGTGACAATGGGAATTTACCAAATGTTTGATATGAAGAGAAATTAACCTATTAATTTCACTTTGTACACCAACTAAAGGTCTCAAGAAAAGCTTTCCTTAATAAAATGCCTGCCAAAAGTGAAAATGTGAACTTCACCTTGAATTAGAGAGTGGGGGTGGTAAAAAGGTGCGGCTGTGCAATAAATTACTTTCACCATTAAATCTGAACCCATTGCTCACTGGATTGTACTTTTGTTGTACTTTTAATGCACATTATTGCCCAGGCAATCTTAGAAGGGGAAGGAGGTTGATTCTACCAGAACTCTTGCTGTGTGGCTGATAGCTTTAAACAATGCCCAGAAGTCACAAAAAGGGTTCATGTCAAAAATGATCCTTTCTTTCCTGGGATTTCTGAATAAACAATAATTAGTTCATAATTTTATTTCATTACTGAATTCCACACATTTTCAATAAAAGACTTTTCAGTAATGAGTTCTACCACTTTAAAAATCCACTTAACATTGGAAATTTGCTTTTGTGCAGTTCAACAGCCTGGAGCAGCTGTGCATCAACTTCACCAATGAGAAACTGCAACAGTTTTTCAACCACCACATGTTTGTGCTGGAGCAAGAGGAATATAAGAAGGAAGGCATTGAATGGGAGTTCATCGACTTCGGGATGGACCTGGCCGCCTGCATCGAGCTCATCGAGAAGGTCTGTCTGACGTCTAAAGGAAATGTGAACTGTAAGGATAACTTTCCCAAGTGTCTTAAGCAACTTCAGAAAGTATTACAGTCATCTTAAATAGACTGATACCAGAACAAGTCAGAGAATTACTTTAGAAATTATTTCCTCTTTTCAGCTTTCACAGAAGGACCAGAGAGTTTAGTTTCATTTCGTCCTGAGCAGTTTTGTTCTAACACTGACTCAAATCCAGTTTGAAAGCAGCACCTCTACTGAGGTGATGGTCTACTTCACCAGAGAAACTACCTCGTTTATTTTAAATCTCCATGTGATCCAAGACGTCAGCAATAGAAATAACTATTTTCTAAGTCAAAATTAATGCAGTGGTAACACAGCTAGAGCTTATATGAAAGCTGTATCTGTTTGGAAGTCAAGAAGTCGAACTGCTTGTGCTTGTTCATAATCTATCTTTAAGGAGATTAAGTACCCAAAATGTCCTATATAAAGTTTGGGTTATTTATACTACTGCATATAAAGTAAACATTCTAAGTCACTAAGNAGAAATAACTATTTTCTAAGTCGAAATTAATGCAGTGGTAACACAGCTAGAGCTTATATGAAAGCTGTATCTGTTTGGAAGTCAAGAAGTCGAACTGCTTGTGCTTGTTCATAATCTATCTTTAAGGAGATTAAGTACCCAAAATGTCCTATATAAAGTTTGGGTTATTTATACTACTGCATATAAAGTAAACATTCTAAGTCACTAAGTCCTTCTCATAGAAAAATAAACCTTTGACAGCACATTAATTCACCGAGTAGGTGAGTTAATGTGATAAATAGGATAAGTACAGACATTTTAATGTCACCTCTGGACGGACATCTGGAGTTTGTATCTAGCTATTCTTTTACTTAAAAATAACGTTATGGATCGAATGTGAGAAGGAGCGGTGGAAAGTCATTCTAGTGATAACAAAAGGACTTTGAGCTTGATCCTGGTTTGCTTTATAAGTATATTTACTTAGGAGTGCTCATCATTCAATCAAATGACAGCCACTATACCTTCTGAGATAAGATAGACTGACACCAATGTCTGCTTTTCTGAATTCAGCCACTGGGCATCTTCTCCATCCTGGAAGAGGAGTGCATGTTCCCCAAGGCCACGGACACCTCCTTCAAGAACAAGCTGTATGACCAGCACCTGGGCAAGTCTGCCAACTTCCAGAAGCCCAAGGTGGTCAAGGGCAGAACTGAGGCCCACTTCTCCCTGATCCACTACGCGGGCACCGTGGACTACAACATTGCCGGCTGGCTGGACAAGAACAAGGACCCCCTGAACGACACAGTGGTTGGGCTGTACCAGAAGTCCTCCATGAAGACTCTGGCCAGTCTCTTTTCCACATATGCTAGTGCTGAAGCNAGAACTGAGGCCCACTTCTCCCTGATCCACTACGCGGGCACCGTGGACTACAACATTGCCGGCTGGCTGGACAAGAACAAGGACCCCCTGAACGACACAGTGGTTGGGCTGTACCAGAAGTCCTCCATGAAGACTCTGGCCAGTCTCTTTTCCACATATGCTAGTGCTGAAGCTGGTACTTTCTGTGCCCCTGGTTTAAATTAGCCTATCCCCATAGAAAGTTTACATACCATTCCAGCCTCTGGGATACGTTCATGAATGGGTTTTCTTTTTATCTTAGACAGCAGCGCAAAGAAAGGTGCTAAGAAGAAGGGCTCTTCTTTCCAGACTGTGTCAGCCCTTTTCAGGGTAATGTACAAATTTAATTCAAAAATCTGTTCAGTCTCTATGACTTATCATAATTATAGAATTTAGAATAAATTAGGAGGGAATGGAATATTAATAGGAATTGCCTCAAATATTTCCTCTTATTCAGGGTACAGCAAAAGCAGTACTTCTGTAGGGAAGGATGTTTTACCCAATACTCCTGATTATGTTCATCTCATGTATTCAGGAATTCCAAAATGTCTTTAGAAGTTTTCTGGTTCTATAATAAGGCTGATTTTTGAGGAAGCACAGCTGAACTTCAAAGACCTCCCTGCGGAAAGCCGTATCTTTATTCCACTAATATTGCCCTTTGAGAACGTTCCTGAGTCCCTCTTTGAGAATAAGCCTGAGACACATCCTTTAGGACATCTTTCCACCGAAAGGCATCTTTGTCTTTTGAGGTGGATTTAATTTTTTGTGATACCTGAAAATTACCTAAAGCCAAACCTAGTGATTTAAATGAATGATTAAGATAGAAAAATACCTGTAAAGAATTAAATAACAGTAATAATAACATTACTACAAATAATGCGATTCTCTTGGATGGCTTAAAAACTGGCTCTTCTAAAAGGGGACTTATGGAGCATCTGATCTAATGGCTGCTTTGTCAGGATTTCTATGAACTTCTATAGAAATTCATTCCTTTTAAAAGTAAAATGCAGATACAACATATAACCTAAACAAGAAAATGGCCCTGTTCTTTTCTCACTACCAATTTGTACTATCTCCCCAAACAAACTCTTACACATATTTTCAGGATTAGAAACTCACATTACTTATTTTATATTCTAGTAGTTAACTGAGATATAAAAAATAAAGCAACTCTGCCTTCTCAAAGAATATACCTAAGAAACATTGAAAAATATCTACACGCTAGTGTTCTACAGTTGCGTAAATCACCACTGTCTATCATAATCAGTTATTCTGTTTCTGGAATAACTGCCCCATATGCTTCAGATTGCGGCTTATCCTCAGGTATCTGAGATCCACCTATAGAAGGTCATATAGTCTCATGATTTTAGACTCCAAAAAACCCAAAAGGTTCCAGGTTCCAGGGAATAATAAACTCAAGAAAGGAATGTCAAGCCCTGCCATAGGTCGCCACTGAGAGAGGCAAAAGAGACCTTAGAGGTAATCTCAACCATTTTCAGATGAGACCCAGAGAGACAAAAGGGATTTTAAGCACCTCGTTAGTGACAAAGCAAGACGGTAGTCTTTTATTTTCTGATTCTTGCTCAAGAAGACTTCATGTGCCTCAATGCTACTTGAACTGGCAGTTTGTTTACAGGACAGATCCTAGGTGTCATAAATGAATACTACAGAGAGCTATATTTCTACCTAGCACTCTGGCCTTTCAGTTATTTGGCAGGCTACAACTCTTGAGACCCTTAAAACACAGAGCAACTGAAGCCTCATAGATTTAATAGTTAAGAGAGTGCCTAGGTTCATTTCATATAATTGCCCAAAAAAGCAACCTGAAATAGAACTTTCTCATCAAGTCCCTTCTCCCTGGTTTCCTAGGAAAATTTAAATAAATTGATGACCAATCTGAGGAGCACACACCCCCACTTCGTACGGTGTATCATTCCCAATGAAACCAAAACTCCCGGTAAGATCTAAGAGCACGAAATAATCAAACAGGCGCAAGTGTGACAGTTGGACTGCCCAGCAGTATGCACTTTGATCTCTTTCTAGGGGCCATGGAGCATGAGCTGGTCCTGCACCAGCTGAGGTGTAATGGGGTGCTGGAGGGCATTCGCATCTGCAGGAAGGGCTTCCCCAGCAGAATCCTCTATGGGGACTTTAAACAAAGGCCAGTCACCCTTTGTTGTATTTCGCTAAATGCTGTGCTTGTTTAATCATTTTTACTGTGTCCTCTGTTCATTGTGTTCTGTGTACCCTGTTTAGTGGGTATTATGAAGTAAGTCAAATAATATAGTCTTNGGGCATTCGCATCTGCAGGAAGGGCTTCCCCAGCAGAATCCTCTATGGGGACTTTAAACAAAGGCCAGTCACCCTTTGTTGTATTTCGCTAAATGCTGTGCTTGTTTAATCATTTTTACTGTGTCCTCTGTTCATTGTGTTCTGTGTACCCTGTTTAGTGGGTATTATGAAGTAAGTCAAATAATATAGTCTTGTGGTGGTAGAACAGAATACAGGCTAGAGGAGGTGGCATTTCTTACAAAGAGGAAGGAAGCATGCATTATCTCTTGGAAAAATCATATTGGATTCACCAATATGGACAATTGGATTTTCCATTTTGCTTTCTTTTCGGTGTCATTGGATTTTCACATATGTTCACACCATCCTAATCATCCATTCTTTCTTCAATGAAACAGATACAAAGTTTTAAATGCAAGTGCTATTCCAGATGGACAGTTCATTGACAGCAAGAAGGCTTCTGAGAAACTGCTTGCCTCCATTGATATCGATCACACCCAGTACAAGTTTGGACACACAAAGGTACAGCCACTATTTACTTACAGCTGAGCCAAGCACGATCTGCCGTGTCTGTCTCTCCTGTAGTCTGAGGATGATTTGTGACTTTCCCTCTCTCCAGGTTTTCTTCAAAGCTGGCCTGCTGGGTCTTCTGGAAGAAATGAGAGATGAGAAGTTGGCCCAGATTATAACAAGAACTCAAGCTGTCTGTAGGGGATTCCTAATGAGGGTAGAATATCAGAAAATGCTGCAAAGGAGGTAACAACTATGCAGAGTATCAGGACTGTAAGGTCCCTCAGGGACTTTATTACATCAGTCTTGCTCATTCGTTAACTCTTCCATTTTCCAGTTCATATGCACTTCTCACCCAGTTCAGAACCCACTCCTACAACACATCAGACTTTGCCCAAGCCCTCACATTTGGACTCCCATCAAAACTCTCTCCCTCACTGTCTCCCTTCTACTCCTCTCACACACGGCTGCAGGAATCACGTGCAATAAGCGCTGCTCTCATCACGCCATATTCAGTTGCAGTTCCCCCTGGTCTCCCCTGTCAAATCCAAGTTGCCTCTGTGTCTGTCAGGGCCCCCTCTATTCCCCACCTCATCTATCATCTCCAACTGCCTTGTCTTTTCCAGCCAGCCTAAACAGTTTGCTTGTCTCTTATATTCTCCTGTTTGCACAAGCCCTCTCCTCTTGGCCTAATTTATTCATTCACCAGCTCACAACTTCCACTTCCTCTTCTCCTAATTAACCTCATCCAACTCCACTGATCTAGCACTACTGCATTCCCTGTCCTTACACACACGTTTTGCATTCAGCCTGCTCATGCACACTTATTTATTTCTGTCTTATAAGTTTGTCCAAGTCTTTCCATGTATCAACATTATGGTTTATGCCTTCTTGGTTACGGTTCTTATAAATTGGACCTGTAGAAATAGAATTTCCATTTTAACAAGCTTGAAGAGGCAAACACACTGTTCAAAGGCAGTCAAACTTTGCCAGTTTACTGCTACAGTGTGCAGAAGGGATATCTTTTATTACTATTTTTAAAATGTTATTTAAATAAAACAAATTTTGGAGCTCAATACAAGCTAAATGCCCTGTAGACATTAACAATCTAGTTGAGCAGGAAAGAATGAGGCATTTGAAAGGATTTGAAAAGAGCCAGTATATCATGTGAAGAAGCTAACAAAAGAAGTTCACAGAGCAGATAATTCAGGGGTGATTCATAAGAGGAGAGGCTTCAAGGAATACATGATAAATCATAAGCTCAATGTAGGTTCAGTTCAGTCTCTCAGTCATGTCCAACTCTTTGCAACCCCATGAACCGCAGCATGCCAGGCCTCCCTGTCCATCACCAACTCCCAGAGTCCACCCAAACCCATGTCCATTGAGTTGGTGATGCCATCCAACCATCTCATCCTCTGTTGACCCCTTCTCCTCCTGCCCTCAATCTTTCCCAGCGTGAGGGTCTTTTCCAATGAGTCAGCTCTTCACATGAGATGGCCAAAGTATTGGAGTTTCAGCTTCAGCATCAGTCCTTCCAACATGGAGCAATTCAAAAAGCAAGCCCTGCCCTTTCACAGTTCTCATCAGTGTGCCCACAGCCAAGCTGCATGATCAGCTTACAACTGCCATACCCACTCCCAAATCACTAACACTGTGATTTCTGAGATGTTCTTAAAGTGGTGCGTGTTGCTCATATATACAAAATATCCCTCCTCTAAAGTCAGCTTCTTTGCTAGTGTGACAGGGTCTTGGGAACACAGAATTGTTAAGTATGAGCAGTGCACATTAGCCAAGTGGTCATACTGAGGACCACTCTAAGTGGGAGTGTGTGTCTATCCCCTGCATATAAAATATACAGAATGTGGCATATCATTTATATGTGGGGTAGTCATTAAAAGGGGAGTTTATATGTTAAAAAAAAAAATAACAACAACGTTGTCTCTAATGGATCAACCTACACTGATCCTTTTCCGTCATTTCAGAGAAGCCCTTTTCTGCATCCAGTATAACGTACGAGCCTTCATGAACGTCAAGCACTGGCCTTGGATGAAACTCTTTTTCAAGATCAAGCCCCTCCTCAAGAGTGCGGAGACAGAGAAGGAGATGGCCACCATGAAGGAAGAGTTCCAGAAAACCAAGGATGAACTGGCCAAATCAGAGGCCAAAAGGAAGGAACTGGAGGAAAAAATGGTGACTCTCTTGAAAGAGAAAAATGACCTACAGCTCCAGGTTCAATCTGTGAGTACCCTCTGTGCTGAGTGCACCATGTCAGTGACTTCACAGAGCAGATAATTCAGGGGTGATTAAATGAGAGGAGAGGCTTCAAGGAATACATGATAAAGCATGTCAGTGCACCATTTTCTTGACTTCACGAACACTTTGGATTTACAAATGGCCTTTTCTTGAAAAAGAATATTTCCAATTGCTTTTTTCAGTATTTCACTTAACTTTGAACATTCCTATGAAGAAGGCAAGAACTACTTCCAAAGTGCAAATGGGAAATTGAAGAATTTTAACAATGTCACAAATTTAACAGCCGTGAAGGAAGCAGTTTAAAGGCAAGCCCTCAAATCTCAGCCATTTTTTCTGAGAAAATGACTGCTTTAACTGCTTCAACCCAGCCTTAAAAGTGGAGCCCTATTTTCTGAATACACATGTATAAGATTGCATTTAAACTCAAAAAAGACAGTCATTCTTATTTCTCTCTGTAACTCTTTTTCCCAACCCCCAGGATTTAGCCCAACAAATTGACTTGCAGTTATTTGAACTGAACTACCAGGGTAAAAGGCAGAGCTAGTGAACCCTGGGATTCTTCCTTTGATACAGATCCCAAGTTCTTAAGGTCTCTCCTCTGTTTATTGATTCAAGAAGAAGCAGAAATCAAAGTGGGACAGGCTTGGCATCCACGCTCTGGCCAATTCCAATCTCCCATTTCCTCAGTCCAAGTCAAGCAAGCCCCACAATGTCATGAAGAAATCCATAAAAAGGATAGCTTTCTTTAAAAGTTTAAGCTATTTCCAACTTTTCCTATTGATAAATTAACTTATATGAGAGTTACATTTTCCTTAAAGCACAGTATCAGAGCCTCTTCATCTTAACCTCTGTTCATAGGTATTATCATTAGTCAGTAAGTAAATATTTACTGAGTGTAACACTTAAAAGCAAAGGAACCCTGAAAAGTCCCCATTATCACTCATTCAAGCATTTTAAAAACTTAAGATGTAAACAAACACTGAGAAGTTAAAGAAATTCCCCAGATCAGAGTAATCTAATAAGTTGGTAGCTGAACTGATGTTTATGAGTCCTTCACTCATTTATAAAAACCTTATTATTGAGTAATATAGTTTCTCAAAATTACAAGTTCTTATATACTCTAAACTTTCTTTTGAGACTAATGCTTAAAATGGAAAAGGAAACCTTGGACCATTATAGAACTGTTATGGCCTATCAGGGAGGTTTTGAGTGTATAAAAATGTTTCATGGAAATATATTCATAGGCATAAAAATTATGTTCTTTTTCTTTTTTAAATTCAATCTAGTAACTGGGGAATGACCAAAGCCAAAATGAACCAATTTGACTAAGTCGAAATCTTTAAATATTACAGCTGAAATGCTCTTAACAATCATCTATCCCAACCCTCTTAATTATACGAGATAACTGAGTATAAGAGGAATAAGGCACATTTGAGACAAGAATTCAGGCTTTGGTCCTCCCACTCTTCTATACACTACTTTTTAAAACAGTCTATTACTTCAAGTCAGCCATTTTTCAGACTGATTTGTTTCTAAATCCATAGTCCCGGATCTAATTAGCTACATTTCTCCACACCATGGAATAATGTTCAATTAACTCATACTGAAAAATTCATTAGCATTCAGGAAACACTTCTGTTTCATGCAAAGAACAAGTTCAAAATAAGTAACAGATTCTCTAATGAGCTCAAGGAATCTCCCCTCAGGAAGCTGATGCCTTGGCTGATGCAGAGGAAAGGTGTGAGCAACTGATCAAGAACAAAATCCAGCTGGAGGCCAAGATCAAGGAGGTGACCGAGAGAGCCGAGGACGAGGAAGAGATCAATGCCGACCTGACGGCCAAGAAGAGGAAACTGGAGGACGAGTGTTCGGAACTAAAGAAAGACATAGACGACCTCGAGCTGACACTGGCCAAGGTCGAGAAGGAGAAACACGCCACAGAGAACAAGGTATGAACCATACTGCCCTATACCATGCAGAGACTGCCATCCATCTAAGCTGCTCCACTGCAGAGGTCAAATCTCTTTTAACTCTTCTAAGGTTAAAAACCTCACAGAAGAGATGGCCGGCCTGGACGAAGTCATAGCTAAGCTGACCAAGGAGAAGAAAGCCCTCCAGGAAGCCCACCAGCAGACCCTGGATGACCTGCAGGCAGAAGAGGACAAAGTCAACACCTTGAACAAAGCTAAAGCCAAGCTAGAGCAGCAAGTGGATGATGTAAGTGTGCTTTTAATATCCATTTGGAACTTTTTTTTAATTTCCTTTAATTTTTTTATGGAATTTACTTTCACATTAGCTTGAAGGGTCTCTGGAACAAGAAAAGAAACTTCGAATGGATCTAGAAAGAGCCAAGAGGAAACTGGAGGGTGACCTGAAACTGGCCCAAGAATCCATAGTAGACATAGAAAACGACAAAGAGCAACTTGACGAGAAACTTAAAAAGTAAGAAGTCCCAAAAAAAATTCTGTGTGATGCCACCTTTCAATTCGTAGGAGTACTAATATGTCTGTTCTTCTGTCTAAAGGAAAGAATTTGAAATCAGCAATCTACTAAGCAAAATTGAAGATGAGCAGGCAGTAGAAATTCAACTACAGAAGAAGATCAAAGAATTGCAGGTGAGTCATCTCACCTCCGTTTGTTTCTTCACCCAAAAACCTGAAACTGAGATGAGATCACGTTACTGTGCTGTGTCACCGCNTTTGAAATGAGCAATCTGCAAAGCAAGATTGAAGACGAACAGGCCCTCGGGATGCAGCTGCAGAAGAAGATCAAGGAGTTACAGGTAAGTCCATGGTTTCGTCAGTCTCATCCATCATGACAAAATGACCAATTAGCTTAAAGGAGCTCACAATGAGCTACTCCCCACCTGCAGGCCCGCATCGAGGAGCTGGAGGAGGAGATCGAGGCCGAGCGGGCCTCCCGCGCCAAAGCAGAGAAGCAGCGCTCAGACCTCTCCCGGGAACTGGAGGAGATCAGCGAGCGGCTGGAAGAAGCCGGCGGGGCCACTTCCGCCCAGGTTGAGATGAACAAGAAGCGGGAGGCCGAGTTCCAGAAGATGCGCAGGGACCTGGAGGAGGCCACCCTGCAGCACGAGGCCACAGCGGCCGCTCTTCGCAAGAAGCACGCGGACAGTGTGGCGGAGCTGGGCGAGCAGATCGACAACCTGCAGAGGGTCAAGCAGAAGCTGGAGAAGGAGAAGAGCGAGATGAAGATGGAGATCGACGACCTCAGCAGTAACGCAGAGACCGTTGCCAAAGCCAAGGTAGCTGATACTCCCTTTATTTTTATTTTCCCAAAACTATCTTTAAATGAGGGTAATTATTAATGATAATCTGTAAGAACCCTCACTGCTCTCTGGCATTAAACATTAGTTATGGCACTGATCTAAATTTTCTATTCTGATACGTTCCATCCTATTTCGTTTTGTAAAATGCTGGATATGCTTCCCTGGTGGCTCAGTGGTAAAGAATCCACCTGCCAATGCAAGAGATGTGAGTTCCATCCCTGGGTCAGGAAGATCTCCTGATGAAGGAAATGGCAACCCACTCCAGTATTCTTGCCTGGAAAATCCAATGGACAGAGGAGCCTGGCGGGCTACAGTCTACATGGTCATAAAAGAGTCAGACACAACTGAACGACTGAAGCGACAAATGATTGAGATTGTTTCACAACCTTCTTTAAGTGTCAGCATCCAGTACCACTGGGCTAAATGAATAAGCTCCAACAATGACCACTTGAGGGACACCATGCGCCCATCATGCTTGAAACCTAACATGCTCCACAGAGTTGGCCATAAGTTTCTACTCACACTCGACATAGCTTTATGTCGAGTCACACTCGACATAGCTTTATGTCAACTCTAAAAATATTTTAAGAATCAAGTATTAATTTTATTTTTTACTGCATTCAGTATCTCATCTTTCGTGGCTACGTGTCCTGTAGGGAAACCTTGAGAAGATGTGCCGCACTCTAGAAGACCAAGTGAGTGAACTTAAGACAAAAGAGGAGGAGCAGCAGCGGCTGATCAACGACCTGACCGCGCAGAGAGCACGTCTGCAGACAGAAGCCGGTAGAGACTTCCCTCAGTCCCACAGCTAGGTCCTAGAGAAAAGCCATTCTGGGGATTCTGAGTTAATAGCAATACTCCCATATTACAGGGAGGGGGCAAACAAACTACCAGAATTTGCCGACACGGTCAGGAAAAAAGGCAAGAAATAATCAGCAGACTGGTCTATTCTTTACACTCCAATAGCAATGTTGCTTTTTAATCTCTACTTCTAGCCAGTTCTGTAACAACATTTAAAGTATATATCTGTCAGTTATATGGATAATATATATGCAAACCTTTAGGCTTATCTTTTTATGCCATTAGCAAATTCCTTTACTTCTATAATTCTTAGGTGAATATTCCCGACAACTGGATGAGAAAGATGCTTTGGTCTCTCAGCTTTCAAGGACCAAGCAAGCATCTACTCAGCAGATTGAGGAACTGAAACGTCAGCTAGAGGAGGAAACTAAAGTGAGTTTCACCGAAGATCTCAGCTAATCAAATCTAAACATGTTCAGTTAGAGTCTACTTTAAGTGTATAAAGTAAATATCACTGAAGAAATGAATTCAAGTCCGTGAACTCATACTTCCGCAGGCCAAGAACGCCCTGGCCCACGCCCTGCAGTCCGCCCGCCACGACTGCGACCTGCTGCGGGAACAGTACGAGGAGGAGCAGGAGGGCAAGGCCGAGCTGCAGAGGGCGCTGTCCAAGGCCAACAGCGAGGTGGCCCAGTGGAGGACCAAGTACGAGACGGACGCCATCCAGCGCACGGAGGAGCTGGAGGAGGCCAAGTGTGTACTGTGAACTCTGGAAGAGGAAAATGACTGGTTTCCCAGCTGAGCAACTCCCAGAAAGATCTGTGATGATGATAACCACATAACAGTAGCACAGACTAACATTTACTGAGTGTATGCCATGGCTCCAATACTAATATATATTATATATTAACATTGAAATGCTTTCATAGCAACATTACATCACATTGTTATCTGTATCCCTATTTTACAGATGAGGAAATTGAGACTGTGAGAGTTAACCAGCTAACACAAGAGCATATGATTAATAAATAGTACAGCTGGGATTAGAATGAGACATTCTGATGACGGAGACCACCTTCTTAAGTACTGAGGCACAAAGACAGATCTCTTAAAACTCACAATGGGGGCCACCCAAACTGTGCATAATGTCCAGGGTTAGTCTGAATAAAGAAAAGCCTTAGTCTGTGTACAGACTAAAGGAGACCTTCAGTAAACCTTCTAGAGCATCAGGGTTAAGGGTTTTTGCATACGTTAGGCTTGTATATTTGGCACACAATTGGGAATAAAGCAAGAATGTAGACAATTCAGAAGTGGGGCAGGGGGGAAACCCTGCCTTTGCTTAGACTGCATGAATTGTCCTGATTTATTCCTTTCTTTTCCTGGTGAGACTCTCCAAATATATGTGATTAAAAGAAACTGGCTATTTTTCTAGGAAAAAAGTACATAAAATGGAAAGTCTGAGAAAGCAAAATAATATGCCCAGTGTATCTGTGCCCAATAGTTAGTCTCAAGTCCTTTTTGGAATGAGGTGAGATATACATCAATCAATAGAGTTACCCTTGCTAATCATTCTCCCTACCATACTCAATCAGAAGCCTGCAAGTCCTCAAACTGTATGCAGTAAGATACATACAACATCAGCTCCAACAATGGCCTCTAAGAATTCAAAAACAAAAACCTTGACTTCAATCATTCACCGCTTTGGACCTTTTCATAGTTTATCCATCTAGAAAGCAGTTCTGGCTACCACAGTTTTGAAAGCCGTGCTACTTGACGTCTATTCCATAGTTCAGAGTTAGGATTATGAAAGGGGACTGAGAGCTTAGCACTTGCCCCTGTTTCTGACCTCTCGCCTTAACTGCCTGGCTAACTTCTCAGGAAGAAGCTGGCCCAGCGTCTGCAGGAAGCTGAGGAACACGTAGAAGCGGTGAACGCCAAATGCGCCTCCCTTGAGAAGACCAAGCAGAGGCTCCAGAATGAGGTTGAGGACCTCATGCTCGACGTGGAGAGGTCCAATGCTGCCTGCGCGGCTCTCGATAAGAAGCAGAGGAACTTTGACAAGGTGGCTCAGCCTATACAAACTCCACCCATGTTTTATTACTACTTAGTCTCCCTTTCTCCATCAGCTGACAAGTTACTGCTTTTCAGGTCCTATCAGAATGGAAACAGAAGTATGAGGAATCTCAGGCTGAGCTTGAGGCCTCGCAGAAGGAGTCCCGCTCTCTCAGCACTGAGCTGTTCAAAGTCAAGAATGCCTATGAGGAGTCCCTGGACCAACTTGAAACCCTAAAGCGAGAAAACAAGAACTTGCAGCGTGAGTGCACTTGAACTTCTCTACCCTGTGTGGCCTTGGCAGGACCTCTCCATGTTCTGACCTCTTGTCCCTTCTGTTCACCCACAGAGGAGATTTCCGACCTCACTGAGCAGATTGCTGAGGGAGGGAAGCAAATCCATGAACTGGAGAAAATAAAGAAGCAAGTGGAACAAGAGAAATGTGAGATTCAGGCTGCTTTAGAGGAAGCAGAGGTACATATTATGATGTTGGACAATGGTACTATGAAAGGGATCCATTATTACAGAGCTGGTGAAATTTTGAACCCATATAACCTTAATGACGGAGAAGGCACTGGCACCCCACTCCAGTACTCTTGCCTGGAAAATCCCATTGACGGAGGAGCCTGGTAGGCTGCAATCCATGGGGTCACTACAGGTTGGACACGACTGAGCGACTTCACTTTCACTTTTCACTTATTGGAGAAGGAAATGGCAACCCACTCCAGTGTTCTTGGCTTGAGAATCCCAGGGATGGGGGAGCCTGGTGGGCTGCCATCTATGGGGTCACACAGAGTCAGACACGACTGAAGTGACTTAGCAGCAACCTTAATGAAGGGCAATTTGATGACAGTTATCAAAAGTCTTAAAAATGGAATACTATAACCTATCAGTTCTAAGAATCTATCCCCTAAGACTGTCCTAAATGGAGGCAAGGTTTCAACACAAGATATCCAATCCAAAAGTAAAGTGATGCAAGCTATGGAATATCCACATGATGAAATTTTATACAGCTTTTAAATGTAATTAATACAGGGAAATATTTATGGTAGAGGATAATTTTTAAAGCAAGATATATATCTGCATATACAATTTTATCATGTGTAAATGGACATGGGTTTGGGTGGACTCCGGGAGTTGGTGATGGACAGGGAAGCCTGGCGTGCTGCAGTTCATGGAGTCTCAAAAAGTTGGACACGACTGAGCGACTTAACTGAACTGAAATATGTATATATATATATACATGGAAAAAAACTAGAAGAAAATGCACTACATTAAAATAGTGCCTCTTGAATGGAGGCACCATAAGAAGGTTTTCTATTTTTATAAATTATGCCCACATGATGCAGTGAACATATATTTTGTAATCAGGAATATATATATATGTTTTAAAGCTGAGAATTCCTACAATAGGAATTAGTATAGCACTTTATACTTTACAAAGCACCCTTATTACAGAGCTTCCCTCTAAAATCCACGACTAACTAAACAGAAGGATGATTTACCTAGCAGAGTCCTAGAGCTGTCGTATTGTACTTTGTAAAATTAGACAAACTGATATTGGTAAGGGTTTGGCTCACAAGGGAATATCCTCCAAATAGTCATTTTCCATTATTAATTGATCACTGTTTTGTTAAGGCATCTCTTGAACATGAAGAGGGAAAGATCCTGCGTATCCAGCTGGAGTTGAACCAGGTCAAGTCTGAAGTGGACAGGAAAATTGCGGAAAAAGATGAGGAAATCGAACAGCTGAAGAGGAACCATCTCCGAGTTGTGGAGACCATGCACAGCACACTGGATGCTGAGATCAGGAGCAGGAACGACGCCCTGCGAGTCAAGAAGAAGATGGAGGGAGACCTCAATGAAATGGAGATCCAGCTGAACCATGCCAACCGCTTGGCTGCAGAGAGCTTGAGGAACTACAGGAACACCCAAGGGATGCTGAAGGTAGATGGGTCCACTGTACCACCCGGATGAGCGAGGGATGTGACCTGTCTCCCATTCATCACAACAGCCTGTGAAACCATCCGTTTTTCTCCCTTTAACAAATTATAGCAATTCATAGTATGAGGGAGCTAAATTAAGTACACATAGAATATATTTTTAAAGAAATATTATGTAAAAAAGAAAAAAACCCAGAACCCCAGAGATATGATATGAGAGAAATTAGAAGAGTTTGGCACCAAAAGGCCTGGGGCTGAGTCTCAGTTTTGTCACTTACTAACTGCCTGATTTTAGGCAAGTTATTATTTAACCTTTCAGAATTTCTATTTCTTCCACAAAATAAGGATGAAACTACCACCTCGTAGGGTTACTTTTGAGGATCAGGTGAGAAAAGAGATGTCAAGTGATGGGTAGAGCATCCAGAAAATGTGCCATAAAGGATCCTAGCACGTGACAAATAACCAGTTGATGGCATAAAACACAACAAGAATCCCTAGCTGGTAACATCACCATTTTCATGCTCATTCAAATGACAGGCCTGTCTTTTCCTGTGCCTGGTACCAGCCCATTCTTCCAGTTCATCTCCTAGGATGTTCATACCTTCTTTAGAGTGTCTAAGGCTTTTTTGTTAACTTAACAGGATACCCAGCTCCACCTGGATGATGCTCTGCGGGGCCAGGAGGACCTGAAGGAGCAGCTGGCGATCGTGGAGCGCAGAGCCAACCTGCTGCAGGCTGAGATCGAGGAGCTGCGGGCCACCCTGGAGCAGACGGAGAGGAGCAGGAAGATTGCAGAACAGGAGCTCCTGGACGCCAGTGAGCGCGTGCAGCTCCTGCACACCCAGGTGACACCCTCATGTCAGAGAAATACTGTATACTGTGATGCTGCAGCTTCCATTTAGTTGCTAAGTCATGTCCAACTCTTTGTGACCCCATGGACTGTAGCCCACCAGGTCCCTCTGTCCATGGGATTCTCCAGGCAAGGATACTGGAGTGGGTAGCTTTTTCTTCTCCAGAGGATCTTCCCAACCCAGGAATCAAACCCGCATCTCCTGGTTTGGCCTATGGATTCTTCACCACTGAGCCACCAGGGAAGCCCCACTCCATTTTTATAACTATGTGTATATTTAGAAGGATGGAGGAGATGCTTTAAAATATTAATTGCAACTATCTTGAAGTGATGAGATTATACGTGATTTTTTGGTGTCTGTTTTTCTTTTTAGATTTTCTACTAGAAAAGGGACAGGGGTGTTACTTTCTTCATTTAAAATTAGGGCTTGAGTCCTTAGATTATTTTGAAAACCATGATGTGGAATAAGCTTAAATAAAGATTAGCCACTGACTACACAATCTGAAAATGCTCCATTTACTGTTTCTCATCAGAAGCACGTCAGCATTCAGCACTACAGTGCTTACAATCCCTTTGCCTTGCACACCATTCAGCATCGCTGACCTGCCCAGGCATTAAATACCCTAGTCACTTTGACAACCAAAAATATCCACCTGTAAAAGTTTCTAAATACTCACTGAGGTGGTATTACTTCCCTTAGAGAACCACCAGGTGAAATTTTAAGAAAATGTTTTCAGAAGTACTCTTCTAAATTACTATTCAATATTCCCAAAGGGAGCAAAACATTCAAGTTAACAGAAAATAGCTTCCTTCTAATAGAATAACTCTCAGTGCCAGGCTCTCACAAAAAGAAGCAATTATTTTCAAACGTTTCAAGGATAGAATACTAGTGGTATCTGTTTCACGTATAATTGAAAGAGCAATTAATTAATATAGGCATTTTTGAACCTGACACATCCTCACACACAAATCAGATGGGCAATCAGGGAGATGGGACAAACCTTGCAAATGATTAACATTTTGCATAGAACAAATTTTTTTTTTAGTGAAATCTTACTATTAGGTCCCCTGCTTGAGCCAACATGTAAGACATCAATAAAATCCCAAGTGTTCAAACTACTAGTCTTATAAATTTCCACTACTTTTAACAGAACACCAGCCTGATCAACACGAAGAAGAAACTGGAAAATGATGTTTCACAACTCCAGAGTGAAGTGGAAGAAGTAATTCAAGAATCACGCAATGCAGAAGAGAAGGCCAAGAAGGCAATCACTGATGTGAGCAAATGAGCCTTTGTTTAATGATACTGTGTGTTACCTGCTATTACCAGGATTATTGTATTGGTTTATTTACTAATTAGGCGGCCATGATGGCCGAGGAGCTGAAGAAGGAGCAGGACACCAGCGCCCACCTGGAGCGGATGAAGAAGAACCTGGAGCAGACGGTGAAGGACCTGCAGCACCGCCTGGACGAGGCTGAGCAGCTGGCCCTGAAGGGCGGGAAGAAGCAGATCCAGAAGCTGGAGGCCAGGGTGGGCCTCTCAATCTCTGAATCTGGGAAGGGAAAAAGTCGCTCCCCCACCCTTCTCTCTTCTTGTATGCTGATTCCCATTCTTACTCTGGGGCTGAGGACATCCACCCAGTATCATCAATAGATCATGAGTCAATTAATATCCCCCAAGACTGACTATATAAGTATCTTTCTTGATTGTAGGTACGTGAACTTGAAGGAGAGGTTGAAAGTGAGCAGAAACGTAATGCTGAGGCTATTAAAGGTTTACGGAAACATGAGAGAAGAGTAAAGGAACTCACCTACCAGGTAAGGAGAATAGCTTTCTAGAATATCCAGACTTCCTGCCCAAAGAAAACTTACTGTGTGATACTCAAAAATAGCTACACATTAGCTTGATATATATATAAGGAAAAATGACACAATCATCTATCACAGGCACTCTTCTAAGCCACAAAAATCAGGAATACCTTTAAAAATAGCATAAGTGAGGAAAGAATATAGGTTTCAAGGCCCGGTCAACTGGTATTGGCCTCTCTTATTTTTTAAACTCTGATAGGTCACCTAACACTAATCACCTGTAAATTCTACTCACCAGAGCAGGGAGGTAAGGATTAAAGAATTGTGCTCTAACATGGTGCCTGCACATGGTAGACACTTATCAAGAGTGGCTACCGTTAATACTATGAAGGAAGCCTCAGGGTCGACCACATTTACCCCAGACCCACCTGCCATCATATCAAAGTGATTCATGTCACCACCTATAGTAGGTTTATTTCATTGGATTGAATGCAGACCATTTTTTTTTCTTACCTTCCAGACTGAGGAAGACCGCAAGAATGTACTCAGGTTGCAGGATCTGGTAGATAAATTACAAGCAAAGGTGAAATCATACAAGAGACAAGCTGAGGAGGCTGTAAGTATCTTTAAGCCCTTGAGGGAAGAATAAAACTTCTGTGGTATTAAGAGAATGTGTTAGAAAGAGACACAGATGTAAAGAACAGACTTTTGGACTCTGTGGGAGCAGGCAAGAGTGGGATGATTGGAGAGAATAGCACTGAAACATGTATATTATCATATGTGAGATAGATCGCCAGTCCAGGCTCGATGCATGAGACAGGGTGCTCAGGGCTGGTGCACTGGGATGACGCTGAGGGATGGAATGGGGAGGGAGGAGAGAGGGGGGTTCAGGATGGGGAACACATGTACACCCATGGCTGATTCATGTGAATGTATGGCAAAACCCACAATATTGTAAAGTAATTAGCCTCCAATTAAAATAAATTAATAAAAATACCAGGATTTATGACAAAAGAAAAAGACATGTAAGAGTATATCATTCTTAAGAGATGATATAAATTTGAATTTACTCCCAAATACTAATTAGGGAATAAGATTTCAAGAGGGGATATTTTTATTATTAAGCAATTTGTAGGGTTTGGGGGAAAAAAAAGAAAATTCCAAATAACCCACCTTACTTGATAGCTGCAAAGAATCTCCAGTAGAAAATCTAACACCATGATAAATATTCCTCTCCCTCTATAAATGGGTAAAACCAAGTATCCCCAAAAGCCAAATATAAATCTTTTACCCCAACTGACTCCGCTCACTACCCAGTGTCATCAGCAGAGGCTTATCTCTGCACACTTGCCATAGCAAATTGGGCTGTGTTGGAAGTTTCTCCAGCTTCATCTTTCCTGGTTGTTCCCTGTTCTTCCAGACACAAGGTAGTAGGTAGAAGATAAGAAAAGCGAACACAAAAGGGAGTGACCAGACAGAAATAGTCCAGCCAACGGAGGGCATTACTTTCTTCCTAGCCCAATTTTTCTCCCATCTCTGTATAACAGTCGAAACATATGGGGAAAAAAAATTAAGTGGAATTTTCCCAAAGTTAATAATTTGGTCTCACATTTACCTTCTAACCTCTATCACCATAGACGGGTCTCTTCCTCCTTTCCACACATCCCATACCTGGTAAACGGATTTCACGTATACATGCATTGGGCGCAATGAGCCTGTCTCTTCTGTTTCAAAACTGTTCCTTCTTTCATTCTTTAGAGTAAAAAAATGTAATTGAAGCTACAAGTTCGGTCTGGATTTGAAGTCAAATATGACAAACAGACCATAAGAAAGAAGTATCTGAGTTGAGGAAATAATCCTGTTTTGTGACAAGTGCAGTAAGAGCCACGAAGTCTAATTCTCACAACTTCATTCTTAGGAGGAACAATCCAACACTAATCTCGCCAAACTCCGCAAGCTCCAACACGAGCTGGAGGAGGCCGAGGAACGGGCTGACATTGCCGAGTCCCAGGTCAACAAGCTGAGGGTGAAGAGCCGGGAGATTCACACAAAAGTCAGTGCGGAGTGAACACACCTGCCTGGTGCTGCCAAGGGCCTGAAGAAACGCACAAAATGTGCTGTTCTGGGGCACTTGCTTTGTGATGTTTTTTTCTCTTAACGTTGAATAAATAAAAACCATAATGAAGTGATAAATTGAACCAGAGTGTCATTTTTTTATTT
Source organism: Neotragus moschatus (assembly GCA_006410615.1). Lineage (NCBI taxonomy): Eukaryota > Metazoa > Chordata > Mammalia > Artiodactyla > Bovidae > Neotragus > Neotragus moschatus. The sequence goes on along the minus strand of SJYA01002932.1, from coordinate 5,425,411 downwards.
CCAGAATTACTTATTCTCAAACACAATTCTCACCTAGCTGTTATCTTTTAAACAGTATATATGGCTTTGCGGAACATCCAGTGTTTATACCCTTCTCACCACCCGGCATCCCCTTTCCCATCTCCACCTCCACAAAACACACACACACACAATTATCTTTTGCTGGACTTGATTCTATTAAATCTCTCAAGATTGTTACAAATTACTGTGTAAAACACTCCCTGAGGTTACTCCTTCAGACAGGACCCATTCTGCACCCACTCCATACATCCACTGTGTGCGGGGCCCTGCTCTCAGTTCTGTGCTAACTGCCGTGAGCAAAGCATAGTTCTTGCCCTCTAGGAGCTTATATTCTATAAGGAGAGAAAGACGATGAACAAATAGGAAGCTGTGTAATGTGTCAGGTAAGTGCTGATGAGAAATAAAAAAATAATAAGAGGGAAGCAGTTAGTGTTTTGTAAAGAGGAGTTGAGGAAGGCCTCTTTAATCAGAACACATTTGAGCAGAGACCGAAGGGAAGCAAGAGTATTCCCGGCAGAGGATCAAAAGAATATGCAAAGGTCTGAAGCAGAGGCAGTTTGGCAGGTTCCAGGGACAGGAAGGCGGCCAGCAGGGCTAGGGGAGAATCAGCAAGACAGGTACTGCATAAGAGAGGAAACCTGGGAGCCCAGAGATAATGCAGGGCCTGAGGGCTCCCTGAGGACATGTCTTTACTCAGAGTGAGATGGGAAATTTTGGGAGGGTTCTGAGCAGAGGAGTGATATTAACGTGCCTTTGAAAGAATCATTTTGACGGCTGTGTTGAGAGTAGACTGAAGGGGGCAGAAGCAGAAACTGGGGAGACTAGTTAGGAGCCTACTGCAAAAGAAAATATTAAAAAATGGCTGTGGCTCAGACTAGAAAGACAGCACCAAGAGATGATGCAAAGCACATGATTCTAGATGTACTGTGTAGTGTGCATAGGATTTTCTGACAGATTGGAGAGATGAATGGGTCAGAGAGAATGAGAGAGAACGTCTGAATAAAGGAAGAATATTCATTACTTTGCCAACAAAGGTCCATCTAGTCAAAGCTATGATTTTTCCAGTAGTCATGTATGGATGTGAGAGTTAGACTATACAAAGAAAGCTGAGCACTGAAGAACTGATGCTTTTGAACTGTGGCGTTGGAGAAGACTCTTGAGAGTCCCTTGGACTACAAGGAGATCCAATCAGTCAATCCTAAAGGAAATCAGTCCTGAATATTCATTGGAAAGAAAGCAGAAACTCCAATTCTTTGGCTACCTGATGAGAAGAACTGACTCCTTGGAAAAGACCCTGATGCTGGGAAAGACTGAAGGCAGGAGAAGGGGATGACAGAGGATGAGATGGTTGGATGGCATCACCGACTCAATGGACATGAGTTAGAGTAAGCTCCAGGAGTTGGTGATGGACAGGGAAGCCTGGCGAGCTGAAGTTTGAGGGGTTGCAAAGATTTGGACATGACTGAGCGACTGAACTGAAGACAAGAAAGATTTAGTCCAGGATAAACATGAGGTGTTTGGTCTCTAGAAAATAAGGAGGAAATAAAACAAAAATGCAATCTAAACAAAAATTGTACCTATGCATGCCTGTTCTTCTTCATCTTCTACCATCCACTCTCCCCTGCCTCCCAACTCTATCAGCCCACACCTTTACAGCACAAAAGGAACAGGCCACACTTTCATAAATGTCTAAAATTAATACAACAATTTAAAAGGAGAAAAATTTCTAAATACTCTCCTAAATCTCTTTGGATCAAAGAAGGAACCAAAAGCAGAATCACAAAAACTTTGAATTAAACATAAGAGTAAATCTTTGTGACCTTGGTTTACACAAAAATTTCTTAGATGTCAACACAAAAACACAAGCAATGAAAGAAAAAAAAATGATACTCTGGATTTCATCAAAGTTTCTGCACCTTGAAAATCTCTATTAAGGAGAATGAAAAGAAAGCCACCAACTGAGAAAAAGTATCTGAAAATCATATTCCTGATAAAGGACTTGTGTCCAGAATACATAAAGAAATCTATCTTCACTAAAAAGAAATCACCCAATTTTTAAAGAACCAATATAAGACAAATATTTCGCCAAAGAAAATATACAGAGAGCAAACAGGCATATGGAAAAGGCCCAACATCATCAGTCATCAGGAGAATAATAATTAAAACATAATGAGAGATCACTGACACACCTGTTACAATGGCTAAAAATCCAAGTGTTAACCAAGAGGTGGAGGAACTGGACCTCTCACACCTGCTAGTGATCATTTGAAACAGCACAATCACTTTGGAAAACAGTTTGCCAGTGTCTTAAAAAGTTAAGAAATTATCCATTTGTTCCAATCATTCCACTTTGATATATTTACTCAAAAGAAATGAAAACCTATGTCCACATAAAAACCCGAACACAAATATTCACAGCATATTTACCTGTAACAGCCCCAAACTGAAAACAATCCAAATGAACATTAACAGGTGAATGGGCAAACACATCATGGTAAATTCATATAATGTAATACTTGTTGTTTAGTAGCTAAGTTGTGTCTGACTCTGTGACCTCCAAGGACTGTAGCACGCTAGGCTCTTCTCTCCATGGGATTTCCTAGGCAAGAATACCGAAGTGGGTTGCCATTTCCTTCCTGTGCTAAAGAACAGGTGGGGTTCTTTACCACTGAGCTAACAGGGAAGATTAAAATAAACTATTAACACACACACACCACACCACACACAAATGGATGGATGTCAAAATAATTTTTCTGAATGAAAGCAGTCAGAGCATGCGAGGAGCCACCCCTGTCCAAGGGGGCTTCCAGCCCAAGGCATAGCTCAGCGAGCTTCCTTATCTTAAGGGCCTGGGCTGGAGGCATGGCTCTGGGAGCTGCCTTATCTTAAGGGCCTGTGGGAACACAGGCATAGCTCTCTGTCCCGCCACCCTTGATTAGTCCTTGAGGCCTGGGAAACAACTCTTACCTTGACCTGATTCCCTGAGTTTAGCAAACTGTTATCTTAGTCATTAACTACCCACTTCATGGAATGTACGCCTTAGGCTTATGGGAAAATNATGCGGGGAGCCACCCCTGTCCAAGGGGGCTTCCAGCCCAAGGCATAGCTCAGCGAGCTTCCTTATCTTAAGGGCCTGGGCTGGAGGCATGGCTCTGGGAGCTGCCTTATCTTAAGGGCCTGTGGGAACACAGGCATAGCTCTCTGTCCCGCCACCCTTGATTAGTCCTTGAGGCCTGGGAAACAACTCTTACCTTGACCTGATTCCCTGAGTTTAGCAAACTGTTATCTTAGTCATTAACTACCCACTTCATGGAATGTACGCCTTAGGCTTATGGGAAAATCAAGAGACAGGTGCGTAATCTCCAAAGAATTTTTACTTTACTCCCTTCTCTTTTTTAAATACTATGTACTCAATAAAGACTTTGTCAGTTGCATGAAAACCTGCCTCATGGTTAATTGCTTCTGAATCTCTCGACCCCATCTTTTCTTTCTTCTTTATTTCTCAGCCTCGTTGCCCTTCTTCAGGACCGTTCGACTTTGCCGGCTGGCACCGGCAAGAGCACAAAGTGTAGACTCCATTACTCCATTCACACAAAATTCTAGAAGCTAAAAAGGAAACTATAGTGGCTGAAAGCTGACCAGTACAGAGACAGGGATAGTCAGGTGGGATTTCTGGGAGGTATAGAAGGGCAGTAGGACATGTTGCAAAGGCCCAGGAGAAAACTTTGGAGGATAAGGCACATGTCCACCATCTTGATTCAGACGATGGTGTCACAGTGTACATGTACGTCAAGACTCCGCTGCTGCTGCTGCTAAGTCGCTTCAGTCGTGTCCGACTCTGTGCGACCCCATAGACGGCAGCCCACCAGGCTCCCCCGTCCCTGGGATTCTCCAGGCAAGAACACTGCAGTGGGTTGCCATTTCCTTCTCCAATGCATGAAACTGAAAAGTGAAAGTGAAGTCGCTCAGTTGTGTCCGACTCTTAGTGACCCCATGGACTGCAGCCTACCAGGCTCCTCCGTCCATGCGATTTTCCAGGCAAGAGTACTGGAGTGGGGTGCCAGTGCCTTCTCCCAAGACTCTTTAAATATGTATAACTTGTTATACAACAATTATATACCCATAAGGTATTTAGAATTTTTCCCTGGCAATCCAGTGGTTAGAACTCCACTCTCTCACTGCCGAGGGCTCCAGTTTAATCCCTAGTCAGGGAACTAAACTCCCATAACATGTTGGGTAGGGGTGGAGGGGAGCAAAAGAAGAAAATTTCATTGGGGAAATACTGCAATTACAGTGCTTTGCAAAAATAATAATTAGGACACTGTATGTCTAACTTTAAAGCCAGAGTTAAAATTTTGGATAGGAATCGCATATATTTACCAGTTTGGGGAAAACTGATTTATTTACTATGTTGATTCTGCCAATCCATGAATAAATTATGTTTTTCCATTTATTTATTCTTTGATTTCTTTCTTTCTTGTTTTATAGTTTCCAGTATACAAGTCCTGTACATGTTTTGTTAGATTTACATCTAAATTTTTCTTTTACTTTCTGTTTTTAAGCAATTGTAAATGATATTGTACTTCCAATTTGGAGGCGCACATGCTTATTGCTAGCTTAAAGAAACTGATATTTGTGTGTGTATCTTATATCTGGAAACCCTACTGAACTCACTTCATGGTTCTGAGTTTGGGAGGAAGGAAGTTCTTAGGGATTTTCTACATAGACAATCACGTGCCTCAGAAAACAATCACTTAAAGTGAATCTAAATTAAAACTAAGTCCAAAATTACACAGTAAATTATGAGGAAAAAGTCTGATTGGGGTTTTTTTTTAGTTCTACCAGTTTATTGCCACCAACCCATCACCCTCATGTGTACCCTCATGCACACATGTTCAGTCGTGTAACACCATGGACTGCAGCCTGCCAGGCTCCTCTGTCCATGGACTTTTCCAGGCAAGAATACTGGAGTGTGGGTTGCCATTTCCTTCTCCAGGGGGTTTTATCTTAAAATCAAGACAAGACTTCATTGGTGGTACAAAGGGTAAGAATCTGCCCGTCAATGCAGAGGACATGGGTTCCATCTATGGTCTGGGAAAATTACACATTCCTCGGAGCAACTAAGCCTGTACGCCACAGCTACTGAAACCCACGAGCCTAGAGCCTCTGCAACAAGAGAAGCCATCGTGGTGAGAAGGCCAAGCAAAGCAATAGAGACCCCGTGAAACCAAAAATAAATAATAAAAATCAAGTCAGAAGTAGTGAAATAAATTTATTTGCTCCCGTACTTCACAGGATTTATGCTGTAACTGCATCTCTGCTAACTCTTAGAACAAAGAACGAATCAGTGTTGGAGTCGAGAGGAAAAGGACATAGTTCTCACAATCTTGTGATATGGCACCCTTCATGTCTGATTTTCGAAATCCATCATAAAGAACGTCTTTTGCAGCAACAACAACAATTTTTTTAAAAAGTGTGAGGCCTTCACTGCCCTCCTAATCCTTTGATCCTAAACTTACTCTCTCCTGAAACACTTATTGGATCATCACCTTTGTCCATTTTCAAATCTTTAATCATTAACTAGTTCAATGCTGCTGCAACACAGGGGAATTGTTTTTGCAAAATTCAAGCAGATTTCTAATAGCACTTTCATCAACCTCAGGAAATTCTGTAAGTTTTGCAGTATTTGTCATTTTATTTTGCAAACATGCTGCATTGACTATTGTATGTTTCCAACAGCTGATGATCAGCATGATCACATACCACAATAAGGAATACCAAATCTGACTCTATATTAAATCTGTTCCCTTTACTTTAACATTTTGTATTCTATAACTTTTGCTACAAGATAAGAATGTTTCCTATAGCTTGAAATATATAAGATAGCCCACTCTCAAGGCTCTGACCTTTAAGGTATAACACTTTTCCATTTGTATAGAGATAAAAAGTTGCAAAACAGAGAATAACATTTATCTTTTGGAGATTCACAGGAACATCATGACCTGACCTACACGGACAGCTGCAAGAACAAAAGAGTCCAACACCAAGAAGTCTGCAACAACCAACCACGCTCCCTTCCCTTTTAGTATAAAAGAAGCCTGAATTCTAACTCAGGGAAGATTGTTCTTGGCGGCACTAGTCCACCACCTTCTCAGTTTGCTAACTTTCTGAATAAAGTCACTATTCTTTGCCCCAACCACTGTCTCTCAATTTATGGGCCTCTCATGTGGCAAGTATATGAGCTTGGACTTGGGACAATCATTAGTGAATACTTTTTGTTTTTTTATGCAATATCATTATGGTGCAGACAGTAATGACAGGCATTGCACTATAGCAAATCTGAAAACATCCATAGCCTTTGCTCTGGAAATCTATTATATGAATTTCATAAAGATATACATAAACACATGTGCACAAGTTTACTAGAACATTATGATGCAGAACAAGAGTTAATATCATAAGAATTTCCATAATCTAATAAGCTGAAAAAGCGTAACACAAAATCATGCTTATAGGCTGATATCCCAACTGTGTATTTGTTTAAAAACATTCCTTTTTAATTAAAAAAAAAAAAGTTTATGTGTTTACAAACATAGGAGGAAAATGTGTAAAAGAACTTACACCCAATTTAGGCAGAGATTACCTCTATGTTAAAATCTAGGAGTGATTTAAATTTTTCTTTCAGTATGTTTGATTATATTTTTCCATCTTTCTACAATGCGTACCTTAGTTTTGAAATTGTTTTAAAGGTTCTTTAAAAGAAATACAATAAATAAAAGGAACTTGCTTCTTAAGATGACTTCATATCCACTTCTCATCAAAGACATGGGTATAACTGACAAGAGAAAGGTGAAGAGGAGTGGGTCATTTGATGCATGAGACCATTAACACAACTGCTAAAAGCTGCTGCCTTTCATCCACACTCTTGCTAAGGATTAACATTCCAGTGCTAACACGACAGCTGTCAGTGAGCAAACTTAAATTCTACCTCCTGGCTGTGACAGAAGTTTGGGTGCATGTTACACACACCAGTGTCCCCAGGCACCTTCACTGCAGACTTAAGTGGGTCACATTTTCCTAAGTAGGAAGCAGAAGAATCAGCTGTGGGCAGATGGAAAGAACCTTACTTAAGGGTGGAATTTACCAGCCTGATTCCTCCCTCCTGGCTCCAAGCCCCACCAAGATGCTGCTTCCGGAGCCCACAGAGAAAAAAAAGAAAACCTCTTCGCTGATGAAGAAGAAAAATATCCCCCTTGGGGAACACACCCCAAACGTGACTTTTCTTAAATTACAGTAGCCTGACCTTCACGAGAGGTCAGGCTACTTTCTCAGCTCTTCACAGAATCTATGGCTTATGGCTCTCGCTCAGGGAAACTGAGGCACAACACAGTGGGAGCCCTCAAATTATAAAAAATATCATTAAGAGCATGGATGGGAAAGGTGGTATCTTCTGAGAAACAGACTCAGTTTTTTTTTTCTAGCATATTCAGAAAAGTAATTCAATTGATACCCACAATATTTAATACCCCAAAATAGATTTAGCTTATCCTAGGTATATGGATAAGCAATGTAATAACATGCCTATAAATGCACTGAAAAGCTTCAAATGGAATTTGACAACTGGAAAATTTTCAAAAATTTCCTTGAGGCCCAGTCACCAAGATCTGGGCGTTCGAATTCCTTCCCCACGTCTGGTTTCACACCCTCCTCTTACCACACACAGTTACTCTCTGGAATCTCAGAGAGAATGATGAAGGCCTTCCTCTCTCACATACTCGCAAACACAACACTCACCAGCCAAGCTCCACCACAGGGTCCAGGCTGGTTCCAACAATGGCGGCATTGCTTTGGCCTTTCCAGAAGATGTTATGGAATGCGAAGTCAAGTGGGCCTGAGGAAGCATCACTGCGAACAAAACTAGAGGAGGTGATGGAATTCCAGTTGAGCTATTTCAAATCCTAAAAGATGGTTGGATGGCATCACCAACTCAATGGACATGAGTTTGAGTAAACTCTGGGAGTTGGTGACGGACAGAGAGGCCTGGCATGCTGCAGTCCATGTGGTTCCAAAGAGTCAGACACGAATGATCGACTGAACTGAACTTCAACCTTTTCCTCCTCTCAGGATGCCCTGGGGCCCACTCCTCCCAAAATGCCCTTGTGCTCACTGGAAATGAACTCCTCACTTCTCTAGGAAATCGAAACCTGATTTGTTCCCAGTTGTTATTGGGGGCTTCTCTCCAAGTCCAGAGCTACTGATTTTTTCATGTGTTTTAAATGTTGTGTTCCACTCACCTACCCTTAACTAGCTCTTAAGCTTTCTGAGAGACCCAACTGCTAATCCCCATGCCTGGAGCAGTGTCTTTATAAGCCATTTGTTAAATGAAGAGCAGGTGTTAAATTGTTGTTTGAAAGAATGAAGCAAAGCTGAGTAGAAAAAGAGCAGATTAGAAAGAATGAAGAGACTGAGCCAAAGCAAAAACAACACCCAGTTGTGGATGAGACTGGTGATGACAGCAAGGTCCAGTGCTGTAAAGAGCAATATTGCATAGGAACCTGGAATATTAAGTCCATGAATCAAAGCAAATGGAGTGAACATCAACATTTTAGGAATCAGCGAACTAAAATGGACTGGAATTTAACTCAGATGACTGTTATATCTACTACTGTGGGCAAGAATCCCTTGGAAGAAATGGAGTATCCATCACACTCAACAAGAGAGTCTGAAATGCAGTACTTGGATGCAATCTCAAAAGCGACAGAATGATCTCTTAGTTTCCAAGGCAAACCATTCAATATCACGGTAATCCAAGTCTGTGCCCCAGCCAGTAATGCTGAAGAAGCTGAAGAAGCTGAATCTGAAGGGTTCTATGAAAACCTATAAGACCTTCTAGAAATAACACTCCAAAAGGATGTCCTTTTCATTATAGGGGCCTGGAATGCAAAAGTAGGAAGTCAAGAAACACCTGGAGTAACAGGCAAATTTGTCCTTGGAATACAGAACAAAGCAGGGCAAAGGCTAGTAGAGTTTTGCCAACAGAACACACTGGTCATAGTAAACAACCTCTTCCAACAACATAAGAGAAGACTCTACACATGGACATCAGCAGATGGTCAACACCGAAATCAGATTGATTATATTTGTTGCAGCCAAAGATGAAGAAGCTCTATGCAGTCCTCAAAAACAAGACTGGGAGCTGACTGTGGCTCAGATCATGAACCCCTTATTGCCACATTTAGATCTAAATTGAAGAAAGTAGGGAAAACCATGAGACCATTCAGGTATGATCTAAATCAAATCCCTTACGATTTTACAGTGGAAGTGAGAAATAGACTTAAGGGACTAGATCTGATAGAGTGCCTGATGAAATATGGATGGAGGTTCATGACACTGTACAGGAGACAGGGATCAAGACCATCCCCAAGAAAAAGAAATGCAAAAAAGTGAAAATGGCTGTCTGAGGAGGCCTTACAAATAGCTGTGAAAAGAAGAGAAGCTAAAGGTAAAAATGAAAAGGAAAGATATACCCATTTGAATGCAAAGTTCCAAAGAATAGCAAGGAGAGATAAGAAAGCCTTCATGGGTGATCAATGCAAAGAAATAGAGGAAAACAATAGAATGGAAAAGACTAGAGATTTCTCCAAGAAAATTAGAGATAGCAAGGGAACATTTCATGAAAAAACGGGCTCAATAAAGGACAGAAATGGTATGGACCTAACTAGAAGCAGAAGAGGTGGCAAAAATACACAGAAGAACTGTACAAAAAAGATGTTCATGACCCAGATAATCACGATGGTTTGATCACTCAACTAGAGCCAGACACTCTGGAATGTGAAGTCAAGTGGGCCTTAGGAAACATCACTACGAACAAAGCTAGTGGAGGTGACAGAATTCCAGTTGAGCTATTCCAAATCCTAAAAGATGATGCTGTGAAAGTGCTGCACTCAATATGCCAGCAAATTTGGAAAACTCAGCAGTGGCCACAGGACTGGAAAAGGTCAGTTTTCATTCCAATCCCTAAGAAAGGCAATGCCAAAGAATGCTCAAACTACCTCACAGTTGCACTCATTTCACCACATGCTAGCAAAGTAATGCTCAAAATTCTCCAAGCCAGGCTTCAACAGTTCGTGAGCCATGACCTTCCAGATGTTCAAGCTGGTTTTAGAAAAGGCAGAGGAACCAGAGATCAAATTGCCAACATCTGCTGGATCATCAAAAAAGCAAAAGAGTTCCAGAAAAACATCTACTTATGCTTTCTTGACTATGCCAAAGCCTTTAACTGTGTGGATCACAACAAACCATGGAAAATTCTGAAAGAGACGGGAATACCAGACCACTTAACCTGCCTCTTAAGAAACCTATATGCAGGTCAGGAAGCAACAGTTAGAACTGGACATGGAACAACAGACTGATTCCAAATAGGGACAGGAGTATATCAAGGCTGTATGTTGTCACCCTAGTTATTTAACTTATATGGAGAGCACATCATGAGAAACGCTGGGCTGGATAAAGCACAAGATGGAATCAAAATCGTTGGGAGAAACATCAATAACCTCAGATGTGCAGATAAAAGCACCCTCATGGCAGAAAGCAAAGAAGAACTAAAGAGCCTCTTGATGAAAGTGAAAAGAGGGAGTGAAAAAGTTGGCTTAAAACTCAATATTCAGAAAACTAAGATGATGGCATCTGGTTCCATCACTTCAAGGAAAATAGACACAGCAACCCTGACAGACTGTTTTGGGGAGCTCCAAAATCACTGCAGTTGGTGATTGCAGCCATGAAATTAAGAGATGCTTGCTTCTTGGAAGAAAAGTTATGACCAACCTAGACAGCTTATTAAAAAGCAGAGACATTACTTTGCCAACAAAGGTCCATCTAGTCAAAGCTCTGATTTTTCTAGTAGTCATGTATGGATGTAGGTTGGACTATAAGGAAAGCTGAGTGCCAAAGAACTGATGCTTTTGAACAGTGGTGTTGGAGAAGACTCTTGAGTCCCTTGGACTGCAAGGAGATCCAACCACTCCATCCTAAAGGAAATCAATCCTGAATGTTCACTGGAAGGACTGATGCTGAAGCTGAAACTCCAATCCTTTGGCCACCTAATGCAAAGAACTGACTCATTCGAAAAGACTGATGCTGGGAAAGATTGAGGGGAGGAGAGGAAGGCGATGACAGAGGATGAGATGGCTGGATGGCATCACCGACTCAATGGGCATGGGTTTGGGTGGACTCTGGGGGTTGGTTATGGACAGGAAGGCCTGGCGTGCTGCAGTCCATGGGGTCACAAAGAGTCAGACACAAATGAGCAACTGAACTGAACTGAACTGAGAGGCCCAGCCCCCAACAGAGAATAGGGAAGAGTGCGTGGGTGCATGCTTAATCACTCAGTTGCATGCCATTCTTTACCACGGCATGGACTGTAACCCTCCATGCTCGCTCTCCATGGGATCTTCCAGGCGAGATACCTGAGTGGGTTGCAATTTCCTTCTTCAGGAGATCTTCCTGACCCAGGGATTGAACCCACATCTCCTGCATTGGCAGGTGGATTCTTTACCACTAAGGCACTTGGGAAGCCCTATAGGAAGAACAAAGCTAGCTTTATAGTAACAGCTGGCATGTAAAACCCTATATCCTTAGCTGCATTTGCAAGACTTTAACTATCTAGCCAGTGGCCACTTCTGCCACTTCATTCCTTACTACAGTACTTCTGGCTCCTTTCATTCCTTCCCCACTGGCCTTTATTCTATTCCTGTGCAGCCAAGCTCCCCTCCCAAAGAGCTTGCGTTTGTTTCCTCTGCCCAAAATACTGTGCCGGGTTGATATTCTGGCTTGCTCCTTCAATAAGTGTCTGCTCAAATATCACATCTTCAGAGAAACCTTCCCTGATTGATCTGTTTAGACACCACACAGCCACTGTTTCCTTATCCAAATTTTTCTTTCCTTCAGAGAATTTATCACTAATTGACACTTGATATCTGTTGTCCCCACATACACACACTGAATAGAATTTCCAGGAAGGCAAACTTTGCCTGTTCTGTTCTCTAGCACTTAAAATCTTCTCAGCATGTGGTAAGTCCTCAGTGATTGTTTGATGAATAAACGATTGAATGAGTGTGTTATAGTTTTTTTTTTTAGTATAAATTTATTTATTTTAATTGGAGGCTAATTACTTTACAATACTGTATTGGTTTTGCCATACATCAACATGAATCCACCATGGGTGTACATGTGTTCCTCATCCTGAACCCCTCTCCCACCTCCCTCCCCATACCATCCCTCTGGGTCATCCCAGTGCACCAGCCCCAAGCATCTGGTATCATGCATCAAACCTGGACTGGCGATTCATTTCATATATGATACTATACATGTTTCAATGCCATTCTCCCAAATCATCACATCCTCTCCCTCTCCCACAGAGTCCACTCTTCTATACATCTGTGTCTCTTTTGCTGTCTTGCATACAGGGTTATCGTTATTATCTTCCTAAATTCCATATATATGCATTAGTATACTGTATTGGTGTTTTTCTTTCTGGCTTACTTCACTCTGTATAATCGGCTCCAGTTTCATCCACCTCATTAGAACTGATTCAAATGTATTCTTTTTAATGGCTGAGTAATACTCCATTGTGTATATGTACCACAGCTTTCTTATCCATTCATCTGCTGATGGACATCTAGGCTGCTTCCATGTCCTGGCTATTATAAACAGTGCTGCGATGAACACTGAGGCACACGTGTCTCTTTCAATTCTGGTTTCCTCAGTGTGTATGCCCAGCAGTGGGGTTGCTGGCTCATAAGGCAGTTCTATTTCCAGTTTTTTAAGGAATCTCCTATAGTTTTAAAATTCCACATGTGATTTTTATCACTATCCTGGCTTGGTGACAGATCTCAGCTAGTTCCATTCAACCTCATCTTTACTATCATACCCTCAATAACCTTTTAAGCAGGGTGATAAATTTATCTGAGTTTGCCAGGGACTGTCCTGATTTTAAAACTGAAAGTCTCAGGAATCTTTTCAAATCCAAGCAAATTAGGAAGAGGGTCACCCTGCTTGGAGGCATCCAGGTTCATCTTCCTTCTTTTGATTTATTGTTGTGTGTGGTGTTGAGGGGCAAGGGGTAACTTAAGAATGTTCTGAGGGGATTCCTTGGTGGTCCAGTGGCCAGGATTCTGCACTTCCACTGAAGGGGATGTGGGTTTGATCCTTGGTCGGATAGCTAAGATCCTGCATGCTGCACAGAAGAGCAAAAAAAAAAAAATTTTTGTGCCATATGAACAAGAAATTGGGTGGGGTGGGAGAACTGGATGAATAATAGTCAGGCTGTGGTCAGCTGGTGAGCCTTACCAAACAACAACAACAAAAAAGACATGAAAGAACAACATAGAAGACATCGTTCTGACTTCCAGAGGCAACCGGCACTGGCAGTGGTTGGTACATTCTCTAGAGAAAGCTCCTGGCTTCTGAGTCTCAGGCTTGCCTGTTGACACGGTCTCACCTGTTAGGACCTAACATACGCCATGACAGGCTTTAAGGCCTGAGTTCCATTTATCAAGAAGCTGAGACATCACCTAGGAGGAACTGAGATCATCTTCCGTAGGTGTCAGGACTTGACCAATTAGCATGTTTCCCGTAGCTTGGTTTGAGCCTGTCAGGACGTAACGGACATCCCCCAAGAAAGCCCACGTGCACGAAAATTTAGCCAATTAGTAGATGCCCGGAAACCCTTGCAACCAATCCGCCTTTGTCAACTCCCTGTCTTTGATCTAATCTATAAATACTGCTGTAATTCAGGCCTCTGGGCTCTTGCTCAACTCCACTACGCTGGATGTGGTTTGGGCCCTAGCTCGAGCTAGCAATAAACCTCTTTTTGCTTTTGCATTGCTGTGGAGGTTTTTTGTTCTCTCAGTTTTGGGGACTTGGACCTCGGGCATAACATCACCCACTCTGTGTCACTTTCAAAAACTAGCCTATGATGCACTCATTAACTCAGTTGTCACAAGAAGCCCATGAGTTAGGTATTATTATCAGCCCCATTTTACAGATAAAGAAACTGAGGCCCAGAAAAGTAGAATAAGTTTTGCCTTATTGCCCAAATTCACGTAGTTTAAAAGGTGAAGTCAGGATGTGAACCCCAGCATTCTGACTCTCAAAGTCCACTCTAAGTGACTAAATTATCATGCAGATTTTAATAATGTAAATATACATTTGGGCTGTGCCCAGCAAACTTTTTGATCGTGGTTTAGAAAAATGTTTTTATTATAGAATAAAATGTTATGAAATTTTAAGAAATAAGTTATTAATCATGAACAACAAGGTTCTACTGTATAGCACAGGGAACTATATTCAATCCTGTGATAAACAATAACAGAAAAGAACATGAAAAAGAATGTATATATAACTGAATTGTGTTGCTGTATGGCAGAAATTAACACACTGTAAATCAAGTATAATTTCGATCAAATAAAAATTTTAAAAAGTAATCAATCATGCTTTCCTTTGTTCTAATGAGGCTCTAAGCAATCGAAGTAATCAAAGCACAACATAAAAGGTCAAATGATGGAGACCTTAACTTTCACAGCCATCAGTCAAAGTCATGAGGCTAGATTGAGGGGGGTCTTCAGTTTACTGAGCAGACTAATTGGTAGAATTTCTACTCTGGGCACAATGTTCCCAAGTCATGAACACACGCTCTCCAGGATGTTTTCAGAGAAGGATGCCTGGTTTGTGTTTAATTCTGAGAAGTGTGTATAATTCTGAGAACGTTAGTGTCTTACAGGATCTTGCAAAGCCAGAAGCAGCTGTCTTGTAGTGAAAACACAAACTGGACTTGTTCTAGTTCCCACTCTGCCACTTACTAGCTGTATGACTAGTCACTTAATCTTGCCAAGCCTCAGTTTTCCCACCTGTAGAACTGATAAATCTATGTCCTCACTGACTCAAGGAAAATAAATTGAAACAATTCTCTGGATAATCTTCTATCAACTTTTTGTTTTGCAAAATTGAAGTGCATAAATGCTAGCAGTGCAGAAGATTACGTGTTGCACTTGAAAGTGTTCTGAATTAGCACTCTTGGATCTGAGAGTTAAATGGGAAAGGTTCTGTTTAATTAATTAAGATTAATTAGGTAACCTGTCCGGAACCTCAATTTCTGATTCTGTAATGTCGGGGTTCGATTAGGTAATAATATTCAAGGCAATATTCTAGTTCTACAAGCTAATATTCTCACTCAGTGTTTTTAATTAGGTGATTAAATATAAATTTGTATCCTTCACAAATGTACCTGTCCTGTGGCTTTTGCCCAGAAATTTCTGTTCCTGGCAGCAAGGGAACTTCTCACTGCTTTGTGAAATTTCATCTGTTACATAAACTTTTAGATGGTTGTGAGGGGTGAGGGTGATACTCCTATTAGGACAATTAATTGCCCTTTCTTCTCAAGTAGCCCTTCAAGCAATGACCTTGATTACACTTGCTTTCTGGACCTCTCTAGTTGGCCCTGCTACCGCTTTCTCCATCCAAGTCATTCCCTCTGAATGCACCTTCTATAGTGATTGGTGGAGAGATTTGCTCCCAGGGAAATCAGGAAAACTTTTTCCTCCTCTTCGACACCTGTCCCTCCTTAATCCTCGCCTTCAGCGCTTCCACCCCCACCATCCTGCTGACATTCATGTCAGGATCACCTCTGTGACTGACCCAACGCCCTTTTCATGGTCCTCCTTTCCTCCATCTTGCCGGTAGAGCCTTTTTTTATAGTCTCTGTCTTGAAAACACCACTTCCCAAGAGTTATTTTGACACAAATAAAGTCCCCATCACTTTACAAAATGATTTTGTAACAAGACAGAAGAAAACTCTCATGGACAGAGGAGTCTTGAAGTTGGGAGAGATGGAACAATGCCGTGGGTGTGAGCTATGGACTACTACTCCAATTTAAAAAATAAATTCATATTTCCCCCTTCAGTATTGCTCCTGGGCTGGTGTCATTCCCCCTAGATTTCTAGGCTGCTGTGAAGGCTGGATGAAAGGCAGGATTCTCTGATTCCATTTCCCTCCTCAAACCCAGCATCATCAAAGTCCTGTTGGTCCTGCCTTCAGGGTATCCCTTGGGTTTTCTCTTTCCTTTTACATCTCATTTCTGTCCTGCTGAATCAAGGCCCTCTTTGTTTTCCACTATGATTATTTTTTTATATTCAATGGAAATAGATATTTCTTGCTTGCTAAGCCACTTCAGTCGTGTTCATCTCTTTGCAACTCTATAGACTATAGCCCTGCAGGCTCCTGTGTCCGTGAGATTCTCCAGGCAAGAATACTGGAGTGGTTTGCCATTTCCTTCTCAAGGCAAATAGATATTATTTGTATGTTTAATATGGACTTCCCAGGTGGCACTAGTGATAAAGAACCCACCTGCCAATGCAGGAGACATAAGGGACGTGGGTTCAATCCCTGGGTCGGGAAGATCCCTAAAGAAGGAAATGGCAACCCACTGCGGTATTCTTGCCTGGAGAATCCCATGGACAGAGGAACCTCGCAGGCTACAGTCCATAGGATCACAAAGAGTCAGACACAACTGAAATGACTTAACACATATGTATATTTAATAAATATATTGAGTGGATTTTAAGATATTAATATAGTGTGGGAGTAGGGTCTCAAAAAATAAGTCTTGAGCTCAGAGAGATCTTATATTGGCAAACATATTATTTTCACTTCCTAGAGTTCTCTCTCTCTCTCTCTCCTTTTTTTGCCAGGCCTAAGGTGTGTATGTACGTGTGTGTGTATGTCTTTACATTTCTGCTTAAAAACCTTGAAACATTCTCCAATCATCTCAGAATAATGCCCTGATTCCTTCCAGGGGCATCAGAAGCCCATCAGAGACAAGCCCAGCCCACTTCTCCAGCCTCACCTCCATGTTACCCCCAACCCTTCCCTCTAGGCTTGCCCAGTCCACCTTCCTGAACACCTTCCTGAAATCTTGTTTCTAACCACAGTCCCTGCAATCCCCCACAGTCCCTAAGCCTGAAACCTCCTCCCTGTATTCTCAAAATCTCCCTCCTCTAAAAGGGAGTAGAGGATAGAAGAAAAAATCCGGTTTGGAACCAGACACCAGGGATGCCACTCTGGCTCCATTGTGTACAAGCTGTGGGGCCTTTTGGTCAATCACTTAACCCCCTTAGGCCTCAGTTTTCCATGTGGACAATGGAAATAATAATAATTAGTAGTAGTACTTAATAATATAAGTAATATAACCCCCTAAGGCTTGCAGAGAAAAATAAACATAACAAAACACACAAAATTTGTGACCCTATGGACTGTAGCCCACCAAACTCGTCTGTCCATGGGATTCTCCAGGGAAGAATACTGGAGTGGGGAGCTATTCCCTTCTCCAGGAGATCTTCCTGACCCAAGGATTGAACCTGGGTCTCCAGCATTGCAGGCAGATTCTTTACCATCTGAGTTACCAGGGAAGCCCCTGTAAATTGGAAAGAATTATAAAAAGCATTATTATCATCATCTCCACAGTCATCAGCCCCTTCAGAGCTCTCCTCTCTTCCAAAGCAGTATCATATCATTAGTAAGAACTCTGATAACATTTTACATACACAACACATTTTATGGGTTTCAAACACCTTGTCCAATCATCTAATCCACTGGGCATCCCACTCATCTTGGCACTAAAGTTTACCTTGGAAAAATAAATTGCACTTTTTGTGTCTCTGTACTCTCTTCCGATGTCCATTGCCAACCACCTCCTTTGGGGCAGAGTCCCTATTTCATGTCTCCATTCCTCAGTATGCCAGCACTCAAAAGTGCTGGGCTTGCAAAAGTGAAAGGTTATAGGCATTGGCTCTAAAGCCAGAGAGGATTTGAATCCCATTTCTGCCACTTGCTGGTTGCGTGGCCTCAGGCAGGTTACTGAAACTCTCAACGGCCCAATTTCTTCCGCCATAAAATGGGGATGATGTTAGCACCTACCTTCCAAAACTATTACAAAGCGTAAGTGAGCCAATATGAATAAAGCCTGGGTGTGTGGTGAGTTCTTAATAAATATAAACTCTTACTCTTAAAGTGAGACTCAGTCTGATTCCATTCTTTTCCACTTTATCACTCCAACCCTCTTTCAACACAGATTCCCCATGAATTGTCTTGATTGGTTTATTCACAGGAACAACATTTACTGAGCATCTGCTACATACAAAAGAGGCTGTCCCTTGAATTAAAGCAGCTGTGCGCTTGCCTGATCGCTCTCTGTTGCTTTGTTCTGGGCCAAATGTTGCTAAGGAACAGAGACAAGTCTATGGCCTGCAGTCTTCAGCATTCTGTTCTCGCTTTCTTGAGCAGGGAGTAAGGTGGTGTTCCAACAACACATCACTAGTTACAAGAAAGTTCTTCACGGTTCTTTACTGGTAGGCTTCTCAGATTCCTTACCATGCTAATATTTACAGTGAATTTCCAATAGCAGGGAATAGAGTTGGCCCCATTTCCCGAGCTCATTTAACCACAGAACCTTTTATTTCAGTTTCTCTTAGAACCAGCATTCTGTCAAATCTGCTTTACAAAATGCTATTGTGGAAGCTTTATTCCTATCTGCTTCTTCCTCTGCCTACAGTTTCATTTCCACTAATGCACGCTGTCATTCGGAAATGCCTCACTTACATGAGACTACCCACCGGAAAACTAGAGAATCTTTTGTTTTAATTTAAGGATCGTTGATTTGGGCTTCCCCAGTGGCTCAGGGGTAAAGAATCCACTTGCAATGCAGGAATCACAGGAGACACAAGTTCGATTCCTGGGTTGGAGGAAGGCATGGAAGTTCACTTCAATATTCTTGCCTGGAGAATCCCGTGGACAAAGGAGACTGGCCGGCTACAGTTCACAGGGTTGCAAAGAGTCAGACACAACTGAAGCGACTTAGCACACAGGCACGCATAGTTGATTTACAATATTGTGTTAGTTTGGGCTATATAGCAAACTGATTCAGTTATTTTTGTTTAGTCTCCATTCCATTATAGGTTATTACAAAATATTGAATATAATTCAGTATACATTGACCATATACAACATAAACAAGTCAGACTGTATTACTGTAAATGGCTCTAACTTCTAATATGCGTGGTTATTCCTACATATTCAAGCATCACTTCTGTCTCAGCCAAAAGAAACCTATGCAAACATAAGAGTTGTCACACAGACTATGTATTCTCATTAGAACTTTATGATTTTTTTTTTAATTTAAGCCTGCTCTTAATTTTATAGTGAGGCTGCCCAGATGGCTCACTGGTACAGAAGACACAGGAGATGCAGCCTCAGTTCCTAGGTCGGGAAGATCCCCTTAAGAAGGAAATGGAACTCACGCCACAATGCTTGCCTGGGAAACCCTATGGACAGAGGGGTCTGATGGGCTCTAGTCCATGGGGTCACAAAGAGTTGGATGTGACTGAGAGACTAAGCACAACACAGCAGAAATCATCATATTAAGTTGAAGTAAGCCAGATAAATATCATGTGATATGGCATATATGTGAAATCTTAAAAAAAAAAAAATTGATACTTACGAACTTATATACAAAACAGAAATAGACCCACGGACATAGGAAACAAATGTATGGTTACCAAAGGGGGAAGTGGAGGGAGAAAAGAATAAATTAGGAATTTGGGATTAACAGATACACACTACTATATAGAAAATAGATAAACAACAAAGACCTAGTATATAGCACAAGGAACTATACTCAATATTTTATAATATAAGGGAAACAAATCTGAAATATAAATACACATGTGTGTGTATATATATATATAACTGAAACACTTTGCTATATGCCTGAAACTAACACAATATTGTAAATCAACTATACCTCAACTTTTTTAATGTTAAAAAAAAAAGAATGGATGTGTTAAATGGCCAATATTATGTTTTCCGGAATTTTCTGAGAAGAGGCACACACTATCTCACGTTTAGAGTCCTTGGTAAAGGAGACATAGTCAGTATCCATGCTATTGATCACCCATTGCTTGACAATTCATCCTGTGTCTCTGCCCTTCACTGACCTTCTCAACACACTCTGCCCCAGTTCCACTCAGTCCCTAGTACTCTCTAAGTCTCAAAGATCTGTGTCCAACGTCAAAATCCCTACGCAGCTGACTTGGCATTACACAGCCTCCGCTGGTCATTTATCCAAGTAACTTAACAAGAGTGAGAGATCAGTGCTACGACGCATTTACATCTAACAAGTAAATGGTGATCCCCAAATATAGCCAAGCTAGAGCGCTGGGCTTGCAGATTTGGGGGTATAAAGGGAGCCCGGGGGGTCACGCTTCTGAAACCGCTTTGACCGCAGCATCGTGAGGTAAGTGCTCACAAGTGCCCACTTTTTTGCTCCATGTCACTCTGACTATACCTGATTAGGTTATGTGGAAAGAAGAAGAGAAAGCAATACAGTAGCCTTTGCTGAGGACCTAGTGCAAGGAACTGTGTTAAGGGCAGTACAGAAGACAAAATGACAAAGCCTTTCAAGAAGCTTCTACAAGGAATAAAAAGACAAGAATATAAGCAATTATGAGACCAAAAAAATTAATTTGCAGGATATTAAGCTGAATATAAAGCATACTTACCCCTCTAATTGTTTAGGTCAATATTATAACATGCAGTCAGCAAATAAACCTGCTAATTTGTGATATCTCTTCTGCAACTGCCTTGAGCTATTATTTGAAATTTTTGTGATCATTTAAATGTTTTTCTTATGTCAGGATTTCTGGAAGATAATTGTGGGAAGAAATCCTCTCATGCATTTTATTCATCTCAGAATGCATCCTTAGTCTGCTTATGAATGACTGGCTTCCAGATTGCCTTTGCACAGTGTGCCCGGTGGACTTTGGGCTGGGTCGTGTCTGACCCTGCAGGAGCATCTCTCAGAAGAGACTTGTGAGGCTTTGATTTCTGGCCACCATCTTCACCAGAAAGCCTCCTGTCATACATTCACAGAGCTAAGAGGAATCTTGAGATTTTCTGGTCTGTCTCATTTGACAGAAGGGAACCAAAGCCCAAAGAAATTACAACAGCTACTTTACACAACTGGCATTAGAAACCTAAGGTTCGGCCTCCAAATCTGGTTTTTGAACTGAGGGTTCAAAATAAAATACTTAATCATTTAATTGTTTCTGGAAAAATGTGGGGAATATTAGGATATAGCTAGACATCTTTTAAGACTCATAAAAGATAAAAGGAGGCAACCAAAGTAGTAAAGCAAATGTTGAAATGTCTTTTTCTACCTAAATGGTAGAAATTTCATGACATAATTCCCTGATTCTATCGAAGCACTCTATGGTAAACGGGAAGTTGAAGTCAGACTTTATATGGAAAATTATTCAGACTCTTATGATACCTTGAGATCTTCGTGCAGGTTATAAACTTGTGAACTGAGGTTAGTCCCAAATAAGTTATCAGATGACATACCTTCATCTTCTCCAACGGAATATAGGATATTTAAGAGAGTGCCCTTCCTAGACCTCTTAAAGAAGTCTTGCCTATAATTCACAACTTTTCTCCCATTGCCAAAGAACACAACTAACTGATGTAAAGATTCAGGTAACAGTCTGGATGATTCTCCTCTTCCTTTCTTCCCTGACCCCTCACAGCCCCCTACACTCAGCCAGAAACATCATCTCTGTAAGTCCCCTAACATTTCACTTACAGAATTTGCATCATTCTTCCTTGTTTAAGGATTTATTTGAGCACTTCTCTTACCCCTTACTATATTTTGCATTCTTTTAGAGACTGTCCTTATCCTTTTTTATACCTGCTTAAGGCGCTAACTCCTAGAGAAGGAAAGGGCAACCTACTCCAATATTCTTGCCTAGGAAACTCCATGGACAGAAGAGCCTGGGTGGGCTACAGTCCATGGACTTGCAAGAGTCAGACATGACTTAGCGACTAAACCACCAAGGAGCTAACATGGTACTTGGCACACACAGAAGATACTAAAAAAAAATTATTAATTGATATTGTATTTAACCAATTATTTAAAGAATAAAGAACTTAACCAAATGGAAAATGGAAAATTTATTTCCATCCCACACCATCTACTCTGTACCCATTTAAAAGTAGCTAAACTTAGAACAAGCACAGTTTCTAGATTTATTTAAACTCTTTGTAGTTCATTTTTCTTTGTTTTTGTTTGGTTTTGGTTTCTGGAACCACCACCCACGAAGATACTTCATTTCTGAAGGACACTGACCGTTGCTTTGGGAACCAAGAAGGTAAGAGTTACTATCTCGATTGGGAATACAGTAATTGACTGAAATTAGGAGAAGGCAATGGCACCTCACTCCAGTACTCTTGCCTGGAAAATCCCATGGATGGAGGAGCCTGGTAGGCTGCAGTCCATGGGGTCGCTAAGAGTTGGACACGACTGAGCAACTTCACTTTCACTTTTCACTTTCATGCACTGGAGAAGGAAATGGCAACCCACTCCAGTGTTCTTGCCTGGAGAATCCCAGAGATGGGGGAGCCTGGTGGGCTGGCATCTATGGGGTCGCACAGAGTCGGACACGACTGAAGTGACTTAGCAGCAGCAGCAGCAAACATTTTATACGTCGTCATCCTTGTCGCACTCATAAGAAGCTAAAAATGGTGAAACTAAAATCAGTAACTTAGGTATTTCTAAAGACAGATTACAAATGTGCAAATTGTATCTAAGGACGAATGGCTTCCCAAATTTGCCCATCAGATTGAGAATAATAAAATACACTGCAGAACTCTGACATGTAAGCTCCAGGCCAGTATACTTAGTTGGCCATGAGCATGACGTTCATAGGCTCAAGATTCAGTCTTCACACAAGTCTAACTTTGCTGTTTTTTGAGCAGGGTCCATACCCCTGAGTCCACTCAGCTATGCCTTTACTCACAAATAATGTTGAGAGAATAAGGAGAAATGGATTCAACCTTATGTCCACTATAGTAATAAAAACACTTCCCCCTTCAAAATCTGCATTTTTGGGAGATAACTCTAGATGAATCAGAACCAAGGAAACCAAAGCATAATTAAGTCATGACCACACCGCTGTTGACAAGATACAGTAGCTGAGAAATCCCCAGGAGAAGGACGTAAGTTGAGATCAGTGTCATGTACACTGACAGCAGAAAAAGGGGGTGGGGAGCAGTAAAAAGGTGATAAAAGAGGTTAGGTAGACCGGAATGACTATCTCCTTTGGCAGACCCTGAAGGCTGGAACAGAGTTGGTGGCTGAAGGGACACAGCTGTGTAGGCTTGGAAGTAGGTCAAGCTCTTAAAACCGAGGAGAAGCTAATTAGGGGACTTTCTGGGGGTAGAGCATCCAGGGACATCACAAGTCATGCCAAGGGAGTCAGATCAGACCTAACAAGGCTAAGTTTATCAGCCAAGCATAAACGATTTTAGCCTTGGGCCCCAGAGTACAGTTGTATAAATATGGGGACAAGATCTGACTTAGCAACCACACGTAGGCAGCGGATTGAGGGGCTTTGCTGGACAGTGAATAGTGAGTCAGCAGTGTGATGAGACTGCCAGAAGGCAGTCACCACCTCGGGCATAACACCTAGGGCAGGAGAGGTGAGGGCACATGCTGACGGAGAATATCACGTGGTCTGGATGCTACACCTCAAGAGATTAACAAGAGTGAGTTCACCGTGACTGTAAAGGGGGCGTCAAAGCAGCAGAAGAAGAGGGAGATGGCCCCGGGCTTATTTAGCCTGGAAAAGAAAAAGCTAAGGGGAACCCAGAGCAGCCATCAGACTGGTGTAGCGTTGTCTTCTAGGAAGAAGATTTGAATTCTTTTTGTTGTTACCAAGAACGGGAATGAGAATAGAACATCCTGAAGTCACAGAAACCCAGATTTTAGTTTAAAGCAAGAAGAATCTTTGGCCTGAGAAATCTTTCCCAAATGACTTTCAAAAGTTTCCGGAATTTTTCCAAAATGGAAAATAGGTCATCCTGGAAGGTGTTGAGTAGTCTGGACAACACATTTGCCAGAATATCACTGAGACAACTCATGCATCCTCTACACAGTGAAATGAAAAGATATTGGATTTTCAGTCACAGTTGGAGTTGTGGGTGGAAAAAGAGAAATCTCCACCTCAACACTGGTCGTGACTTGAATCCCAGATGGAAAGTCCTGTTTTTCTAGGAGGCCTAAGGACATAGCTTGACCACAAGCTAAGCTTGACCACCCACCTTCAGACTTCATTCTTATACAATCATCACAAAGTCTGCAATATTCACGTAATATCAGTACTATCAATTCATTTGGTATTTTGACTTGTTTCCTTTTTTTTTTCTTAGATGTGTTTTTCAAAGCTACCTTATATGCTTGCTATGAAAGTGTGAAGCATCTATATGAGTGTCAGCTGAGATATTTAGATATTCACAGTCTCAAACTGTACTCCATACCTGCTGAATCACAATATCCATTTCAACAAGACTCCCAGGTGGATTCCTACACACCAAAGAAAAGAAACACTGCTTTCTATCACTGTATATACAGATACTTCACAGTCATATTACCCTACATTTTTTCTTCAGTGTCATATCTTTTTGCCTTTTCATACTGTTCATGGGGTTCTCAAGGCAAGAATACTGAAGTGGTTTGCCATTCCCTTCTGCAGTGGACCACATTTTGTCAGAACTCTCCACCATGACCCATCCATCTTGGATGGCCTACACAGCATGGCTCACAGTTTCATTGAGTTAGACTAGGCTGTGGTCCATGTAATGAGTCAGTTCTTCTGATGTAAAGAACTGACTCATTGGAAAAGACCCTGATGCTGGAAAAGATTAAAGGTAGTGGGGAGAAAGGGGTGGCAGAAGGTGAGATGGTTGGATGGCATCACTGACTTGATAGACATGAGTTTGAGCCAGTTCTGGGAGTTAGTGATGGACGGGGAAGCCTGGCATGCTGCAGTCCATGTGTTCACAAAGAGTCAGACACGACTGAACTAACTGATTGACCCTATTTTATAAGTTCTAATTTTCTTCACATTTTCCACAGAATATTATCTCTACACTTGGGATGCAGCTTAGAAGCAATGAAAAATATCATAATAGACAAAGTTTTATCCTGTATTTATGCAATGTAAACTTGTTCATGGCATTGTAGATTTTGATAGAATAAGGTAATAAACTTTAAAATAAACATATCACTATTAAAATTAAGAAATAGTTGCCTAAATCACTTTGTGTATGACCACTGGGACTATGCCATGGTTTTAGAAAAGCAAAATAATGTTCCCAAACATCACTGTGTTTGAGGCCCCTGGGAGAAATTCAGTTTCCTCAGTCTCAACCACAGAGATTCTGTGGCTGGTGATTTTGATATGGATTAACTTTGGACACTTTGGATACCAGGCTGAAGTCAAGCAGCCTCATGAGATTTCTTCATGCTCTGGTGCGACCATTCTCAAAATGTTACCCACGGGGACTTCCCTGGTGGCCCAGTGGTTAAGAGTCTGCCTGCCAATGTAGTGGACATGGGTTAGATCCCTGGTCCAGGAAACTCCCACAACCGCAGAACAACTACACCCATGCACCGCAACTACCGAGCCAAGCTCTAGGGTCCATGTGCTGCAATACTGAAGCCCAAGCACCCAGAGCCTGTGCTCCACAACAAGGGAAGCGACCACGAGAAACCCATAGTCCACAACAGAGAGGAGCCTCCCACTCATGGCAGCTAGGGGAAAGCACCCACACAGCTACAAAGGCACATCATGGCCAGTTAATTAATTAATTACTTTTTAAAAAAGAAAAGAATGTGACCCATGGATCTTTGGAGATCCCTAAGAATTTACATGAGGTCAAAAAAATTTTAATATAATATCCAGACACCGTGTGCCTTCCTCACTGTGTGGACTTAATGATGCAAAAGCAAGGATGGATAAAAGTTCTAGTGCTTTTTTTACAAATCAAGACATGGCACCAAGCTGGGCTAGTAGTCCTAGAAATCTTCACTGCCATATACTGACACTGAAAAACACATTTTTTTTTATTTCAAAAGCCAACTTCATGAAAAAATGACAAGTTTTGCAACAGTGGAAATTATTGGCTTTGTTACATCTCAACTTTATCCACGTCTTTATAATATTCTGTGTAATGGATCGGGAAGTCCGTGTGAAAAGCTCTCCTGCTGCACACTGGACTCTGAGGGTTGTCTTGAGGAAAAGCACGTGTGCAGTTGTCTCAGTTGCAAGATGAACCAGCCACTTGATTCATGAAGCATCGTTTTTACTAGAAAGAATGACTAGTGGACAAGCTATGGTTTCCCAGACTTGGACATTCAGCAGACATTTTCTCAAAAAACAATGACGTGTGCTTATCCAATTTCAAGGAAAACAAGTGACAGTATTTGTTGCTAATGATAGAGTTGAGCTTTCATGCAAAAATTAAAATTTTGGAAGACTTGTGTCTACCACCATTAGCTTGACAACATCCTAATATTTGAATTTCCTAATAAGATCAGTGCTGATATTAATGACTGATTTTTTTATATATTATGTAATGAAATAAGTTGATATTTGGAAGTGTAGAATTCAGTGAACAAGATTTCTCAAATGATCAATGTATGATGTTTACACATAGGTAAAAGTTTCATTCAAAGTTCAACACAGACCAACAGATTATAAGGTAACAGGTACCAAATGCTCGTTGATGTGGTTTCAGATTCTATGTTGCAACTAGCCTTTAAGAAACTATAAAGTGTAAGTTTTGGTACAGTATCTAAAAATAATATCCACAATCATTGAAAGGACAATTAAAATACTCTTTCTTCTTCCAAATTACATAATTGTGATAGTTTTTACTAGGAATTATCAACATTCAGTCATTCTTCTCAGACACCTTTAAGATTTGGGAATGACACAGAGATCATGAGGCTCAAATATGATATGGAATTAAGGAAGCATTTTCTGAGTTCTCTTTTATTGGGCTCAGCTTAGATTCCTCTAATTGGTTCAGACTTCCACATCTGGAGCTGGACTTAGAGCTGTTCCAAAATCAACACTCAGAGTTGAAAGCAACCTCTCAAAAATTTTTATTGGAGTAAAATATCCCCTTTAGCTTACCTCCACTTGCCTGCTCTAGGCCCCTAAACCTGGGCCTAGATTCCGCAGGAACTGGGTTAATCCCAGGAGGTTTTGAATCTGGCCCCTGTTTGAATAGAGATAATAGGCTGGGCCCCTCAGAGTCAAGAGCCCTTCAGCCCCCGCCTCAGCAGCCCTGGTCTCCTTAGCCCCTGCAGCCATGAGTTCTGACGCGGAGATGGCCATTTTCGGAGAAGCAGCTCCCTACCTGCGGAAATCGGAGAAGGAAAGAATCGAGGCTCAGAACCGCCCGTTCGACTCCAAGAAAGCTTGCTTTGCAGTGGATGATAAGGAACTGTATGTGAAGGGTATGATCCAGGGCAGGGAAAATGACAAAGTCACAGTCAAGACCCTCGATGACCGGGTAAGTGTTGATCTCAGACATTCTTGCTAATGTGGGCATCCTCCCTTATCCTCTGGGGTAGAATATTAGAAACTGCATGCTGATCCATAGCAACCTGATAACAAAACAAGACTCCCATTGATCTACTATGGTGACATGGCAGGTGAAAACTGCCTTGACACACAGCTTTGCCCCGTCTCTTCCTGCCTCCAAGGACTTGAGATTTGAGAGTTTTTGTGAGGTTTGCTCTGGGGAAGGGGGAAGGTGGTGGTGAAAGAGGTTGGACTATCGAAAGGAGAGATGGATGAAGACTGTTGCTGGATGGGTGAATATTCCACATAGAACTCTCTAGGCTGCAGTGTGACTTAGACAGGGAGCTCCAGAGGCAATGCCTAAGTTACTACAGAGAATTACAGAGCACCGTTCAAGGTGGCTGAGATGGTAAAGAATCTGCCTGCAATATGGGAGACCCAGGTTTGATCCCTGGATTGAGAAGATCCCCTGGAGAAGGGAATGGCTACCCTCTCAGTATTCTTGCCTGGAGAATTCCATAAAGAGGAGCCTGGCAAGCACATGTGTCCATGGGGTTGCACAGAGTCAGACATGGCTGAGTGACTATCACTTTCACTATTCAGTTCCGTACTTACTGGACAACTACCACATCTAGGTCACAGTGTCCATCACTTTGCAAAGATGAGAAAATCTCAGTAACCATTTCCCCAAAGTTTATCACCCAGGATAGGCATCAAGAGTACATGATGGGTACAAATCGCAGTTCACAAATCCAGGCATACAAAACAGGGGATTACTATTGTTGTTGTTTGACTTAACCTCTGATGTTAGTCTCTTTAAAAAGGGCCAGAAATAAATTTTCTTGAGTTACTATTGGGGTCCACTCCCGAGAGTTGTGCCACATTTTCAGTAACACCATATTGGGTCTCACTGTCCCCCTAAAGGATCTGCTAAGAAGTAAGCCCTGAATCTTCAAGACTCACAGATTTTTCCATCTCCCTTGTGCTACTTGCGGTGTCTCTCTCTTTAGTGTAGGGCAGTGGGGCAGAAGGGCTTAATTTCCTCTAGAGATGTGGCCTTTACCAGCAAATCTCTTTCTTTTTTTAGTAAAACCCTCAAAGCTCTTCTAAGGATATAGGCTTATGGCAAAGACTGGAAAGGCTTACTGGCGGTTTCTCTTTTATGCACTAGTTTCTACCTTTCCTGAGTAATGGAGTGCCAGCTGTATGCTTAAAAGGAGGGAAAAACAGAGAAGGGAAAATTAGGTATTAGTCTCAAAGTACTGTTTGGCCACGGACCATACTCCAAGTCCAAAGGTTTGACCTATTAGAGCAGAGGTGCAAGGAATTCTGGAAGCCTTGAAAAGACAGGGAAACGCAGAGACAGGCCATGGGTGAGGTAGCACTAAGCAGAGCTTTGAGGGTAGCTAGACATAATTTCAATGTAGATATTCCAGACAAAAGGACCCATTTGAAGACAGATATGGAGGTGGAGATGTACCAAATATGCTGGCAGAGTTCTTTCCAGTGTTCCAAGCTTGAGCTCACCGTAGCACTCACAGCAAATGGGGTACATAGAGACAAGCTGCTCTGGCCTTGGCCATCCTGAGTGCCCCTGGCCACCCCGAGGTTGAAGGGCTCCACAGCTTTGCACAGGTGTAACCCACCCCTGGAGCAGAATGGCACACTGACTTGGGGGCATCAGACCAGAGCTGGTTACACGGTTTGACCAGACATAGATTCAACAAGAACAGGTATTTATGGACCATCTCTGGCACAAATATGATCCATGATGCTATCCATGGTAATGGGGTCATCACACCACAATGCCTCGCCACTTTCTCCACACTGGCAGCATGGATACTGAACATCAGCTCTCCCACTCATCACTGCCTTTCCTTTCAATATCCAGACGCTCACTCTCAACAGCGAACAGGTCTTCCCCATGAACCCTCCCAAGTTTGACAAGATCGAGGACATGGCCATGATGACCCACCTGCACGAGCCTGCTGTACTGTACAACCTCAAAGAGCGTTACGCAGCCTGGATGATCTACGTGAGTTTGTACTCATGGCCCCTGTTCATGTAGGCGGTTAACATTTTGAAAACCAGTATTAATGTCCTCATGAAATAATTATATTCCTTTTTTTTTTTTTAATGGTTCAGACATATTCAGGCCTCTTCTGTGTCACTGTCAACCCCTACAAGTGGCTGCCGGTGTACAACCCCGAGGTGGTGGCGGCCTACAGGGGCAAGAAGCGCCAGGAGGCCCCGCCACACATCTTCTCCATCTCTGACAATGCCTATCAGTTCATGCTGACTGGTAATTTCCTTTTTTTGTGTGCTTATTTTTGGCTGTGCTGGGTCTTCATTGCTGCACACTGGCTTTCTCTGGTTGCTGTGAGCAGGGGTCATTCTCTAGTTGTGGCGCTCAGGCTTCTCATGACAGAGGCTTCTCACCTACTCCTGTATGATGGCGTCTTTAAAGGCGTCTGCAATGACCCCATTTCCAAATAGGGTCACATTTTGAGGTATTAAGGATTGGGACCTCAACCTATGAATTTCGCAATTCAACCTATTGTAAATGGAAAACCATTGTCACTTCCCACAAGTAAAAGGGAAAGGTAAAAGAAAAATGCGGCGACAACAAGTAAGCATCCATAAGTCTAATTATTAATAGAAGCTATGGCTTCTGACAAGCTCTGAGTCTGAGACTTGCGTTTTTGTTGCTGCTATTGTTAAAAAGGTAGATAAGAAAGTGCTAGTGAGGAGATAAAGATCTGTGAATGTGAAGCACTTTCACACCGTGGGACTCACTGTTCATGTCCCATGCTGCCCACATTACACATCCTATGTTTGGGAAATCTGCACAAATTGTCTCAAAGAAGATTGTGTCTGTTTAGTTGCTCAGACATGCCTGACTTTTTGTGACCCCATGGACTGTGGCCTGCCAGGCTCCTCTGTCCACGGGATTTCCCTGGCAAGAATACTGGAGTGGGTTGCCAGTCCAAGGATCAAACCTACGTCTCCTGCTTAGCAGGTGGATTCTTTACTGCTGAGCCACTAGGGAAGCCCTAAAGATTAGGTATACCCAAATCATCACACCACTAGTTATGGCAGACTCAGAGCTGGAACTCAGGGGCTCTACCCACCCCTACCCAGTGTTGCCTTATTTGTACATCCTGCCTATTGGTTGGTCAATGATTCTATTCTGCTTCCCTCTGTATTTCTAGATCGAGACAACCAGTCCATCCTCATCACGTGAGTAACCCATGTCTGCTCTAGGATGACTTGGAAGAGAGCCATCCACCCCTTCCACTCTCCTTTATCTCACTTACATTTTTAAAAAATATATTTTATTCAAGAATAGTTGATTTACAATGTTGTGTTAACTTCTCCTGTACAGCAAAATGATTCAGGATATAAGTGTATATAATCTTATATATACAATAAGAATGTATACTATATATGTGTATATATTCTTATAGGTACAATTCTTATTATGCAATTGTATATATACAATATATTTTCATATTTTTTCCATCAAGGTTTATCACAGGATATTGAATAGTGTTCCCTCTGCTATACAGTAGGACCCAGGTGCTCATCCATCCTACATATAATAGTTTGCATCTTCTAATCCAAAACTTCCCGTCCATCCATCTTTCATCTCCCCTCTGCTGCTGGGCCTCTTTCCACCCATGAGTCTGTTCTCTATGTCTGCATATCTCACTTTTAAATCAACAGTGGAGAATCTGGAGCTGGGAAGACGGTGAATACCAAACGTGTCATCCAGTACTTTGCAACAATTGCAGTCACTGGAGACAAGAAGAAGGAGCAGCAGCCAGGCAAGATGCAGGTGAGTAGCCTCCTGCACCTGGAAGGCTTCTGGAATAAGTACAACTTAACTCTTGGGTGAACACTAGGTGTTTGCAGGGCTCTGTGCTCAGCACAGATGCACAGTAAGAGGTCTTGCCTGGGAGTACTTGCTGCTGCTGCTGCTAAGTCGCTTCAGTCGTGTCCGACTCTGTGCGACCCCATAGATGGCAGCCCACCAGGCTCCCCCGTCCCTGGGATTCTCCAGGCAAGAACACTGGAGTGGGTTGCCATTTCCTTCTCCAATGCATGAAAGTAAAAAGTCAAAGTGAAGTCGCTCGGTCTTAGCGACCGCATGGACTGCAGCCTGTCAGGTTCCTCCATCCATGGGGTTTTCCAGGCAAGAGTACTGCAGTGGGGTGCCATTGCCTTCTCCCTGGGAGTACTTAGGGGACAAGATAAGAAATGGCTCCACCTCATGGACTCAGGCTCTAGCACAGGCCACATCAGCAACAACCCAACGACCTTGACCATCTCCACATCCTCCTCTGGAGAAGGAGTGGTTTAAGCCAGAGGTTCTCAGAGGATTGCTAGGCTCCCAGCCCAGAATTTCTGCTTGAAATTCCTGTCTCACCTTCACAGTCCTAGCAGGTTGCATTTCTCTCACGTTCCCACTCTTCATGCCGCTGGTCTAGGGACCACACTTTGAGAACCACTGGGCTGGACAATAGTTTCCAGAGAGCCAGTAAGATAAGCAATCATGTATGGAAGGGGGAGGGTGAAAATTCTGCTTTCCATAAGAGGACTTTTAAATGATAATTCTCATGAAATATTTTATGCAACTTAAAAATATTTTCAAGAACCACTCTTTCTCTCATATGGGTCACTTTCGTTGCTCACAGTCTAAATTCTACTTCTGAACCCAAATATCTATACAAATGGATCCTGGTGCAAGCAGCAACACAGGTCTATACTCTAAAAATCTGTATTTTACAATGAAATGTTGTCAGAGAAAAAAGGCAGTCTGGGAAACCGAGATGGAGTGGATAGGACTCCAAACAGGAATCTGGTGTGGCCAGAGTCACTGCGATGCTGTGCTAAAACCCTCTCTGGGATGAGACCTTGAAGCCTCCTTCAGGAGAGTAGTGATGGGCTTCTGGGTACTTCCACATTCTGCACCGGCCACCAGCCTGGACTGTGTGACGTCTCTCCCTAATCCCTTCCCAGAGCAAGCATACTTTAGAGTCACCAAGAAATTACTTCAGAAGATGTCCAAAGTCCTCCCTTTTCCTCTTCTCTTATTTTTAGGGAACCCTGGAAGATCAGATCATCCAGGCCAATCCCCTCCTGGAGGCTTTTGGAAATGCTAAGACTGTGAGGAATGACAACTCGTCAAGATTTGTAAGATTCCTTCCAACTGTCAACAGCCCCCAGAAACCAAACCCTCTCCTCCAGTGCTGGATGTGAGAAAATGGCCACACAAACTAGGATATATCTGGCCTCATCTACCCCCAAGTGATTCAGATCGATCTGCCCAACTGGGATATTCTGATACATTTCCAAGAACATGCTGGCTTGTTCCCAGCACAGGGAGGACTTAGCTATCCTTCTCTAACTAATCAACATCACCTTAGAGCATCCTGGGGCTTCCCAGTTGGCACTAGTGGTAAAGAATCCACCTGACAATGCAGAAGACGTAAGAGAAGTGGGTTCGATCCCTGGGTTGGCAAGATCCCCTGGAGGAAGGCATAGCAACCCACTCCAGTATGCTTTCCTGGAGAATCCCATGAACAGAGGAGCGTAGCAGGCTACAGTCCACGGGGGTCACAAAGAGTCAGACACAGCTGAAGCTACTTAGCATGCACAAGAGCACCCTGAAGTCACAATGACTCAAATCCCACAAGTACAGAGCAATTTCTTTATGCAAAAGCTGGTCCTTTGGAGTGGAATCATTTTAAAATGCAGAAGTCCGTTGAGCAACATCCACTGACTTACTAGCCATGAAAACTTTGGCGTGAAGTTAGTTAGCAGACTTGACCTCCTCCAAGTCAGGAGGAGGAAAAAGCTGGTGAAGGCAGCAGAGCCCAAAAATTGGGGAAAAGTTTAAATCGAAGGCTATGTCCCATCCTTCAACATTTCACTTAGGATTAGCTCAACCGAAGAGGCCTTTACCTCCGACACTGGCAAATAAACAGATATCCAGGCTTCTATCGAATTTCACTGGCCAGAGGAGCAAGTGCCCAGAGGCACTTCCATTAAGGAGCTAAAATTCCTGAGAATCCAACACATAATTCACATAAACCTTGGCTGATCCTCCATTAGCCCTGCTTTAGGCTTCATTCAGAAAATACTGACCATATCACTAAGTACAGTAGATTCCAGCAACTGTGGGTGACCAAGCAAGGCAGTATTTTTGCCCTCGAATCTGCTCACAGAATGGTAGAGACAATCTAAGGACATATGTATATATACTACATGTAATTTCACCTCTGAGTACCCCAAACTGAGTGAACCCAGGTGCTGAGTGGGTCTTTAGGGAGCCAGCTCCTCCTGGGAGCTAGGTTTGCCTGTAGTAGACAGTAAGGGGATATGAGGCAAGAAATCTCAGAAGTAGCACCCAGCGGCAAAAAAGAAGTCAGTTATTCCAACCAGATTATCAATGCAAAGATGTTATGGAGAGCTTGACCAAGACAGAGACCAAGGAGGCAGTCAGGTAAGAGGTGGCCCCAAGAGAGAGTTGAGAGGGAGCTCACAGGCCTCCCCAGAGCTAAAAGGACAGAGCCATGGGCTTTGGGCAGAGCTATCTGAGGCTCGGCTGAGCTAGTGTGGGGACCAGATGCCAAGCAAATGGAGAGAAGGAAGTCCTCAGGCTTCTGGCATCACCCTTGCTGAGCCTACTTGTCCCACCATCCACAGTCACACCTAACAGAGGCTGCAAGAGAACCATGCGAATAGAATAGCCACGCGTCAGCCTCTCAGTCGTTCTCTTTGCGACTCCTTGGACTATAGCCCATCAGGCTTCTCTGTCCATGGAATTCTCCAGGCAAGAATACTGGAGTGGGTAGCCCTTCCCTTCTACAAGGGATCTTCCCGACCCAGGGATCGAACCCAGGTCTCCCTCATTGCGGGAGATTCAGGGAAGCCCAGAATAACTGTGGTGTTTGTCAATCTGTCGTTGGACAGGGGAAGTTCATTCGGATTCACTTTGGAGCCACAGGAAAGCTGGCGTCAGCAGACATTGAAACCTGTGAGTCTGAACACACACCTTGAATTTGGCCCCAGGGTCACCTCCTGGGGAACATAAAAATCACATTGCTTTTTGTTACCTTAGATCTTTTAGAAAAATCCAGGGTGACATTTCAATTATCCAGTGAGAGAAGCTATCATATTTTTTACCAAATCATGTCCAACAAGAAGCCAGAACTCATCGGTAAGTTTCCTTGGTTACCATTCTCATCTTCCAAACCAGTCTCATTGAAAAAAATCCCAGAGTCAGTTGTCATAAGATGCTAAAGGGATCTTCCTGCTTCACAGACCTGCTTCTCATTTCAACCAACCCCTTTGACTTCCCCTTCGTGAGCCAGGGAGAGGTCACCGTGGCCAGTATCGATGACAGTGAGGAGCTGTTGGCCACTGATGTAAGTATTCTGTGTGTTTACTTACTTAAGTGAGGAACTGTTGAATTTATGAACTGGGAGGCATCCATGATCTCACAAAGAAGCTGGGACAGGAGGATGCTCAATGATTAGACCCAAGATCTTGGAGAATTTGTACAGATGGCATCCCACCCCCACTCCAGAAAACTCCGGAAATGGGAATAACAGAAAGTTCTCCAAAACAGGCCTTCAGTTCCATTCTGCAGCCTTTCAGGGTATAACGTTTGCATGGATAATGGATATTGATCAAAGTCTTCAGGATACAAGACCATCTACATGGTTCTTTAAGAAACTCTAGAAAATATAGAAAAGTTTAAAGCAGGAAAATTCAGCCCTACTCTGCAGTAGCTGCCCCATTCCCCCGTCTACCTGCCCTTGGGCTCACAGGAAGCACACCCGTCAGGCCTCTGGCCTTTAGCCCTGGGGAGCATCTCCAGAGTCAAATATAACTAAGTGCATTGAGCACTTACATGTGCTAGGAACTGAAAAAAAAGCTTTCCCTGCATCATCTCCTTTAAGCATCAACCAAACCTCTAGAATTGGCCCCACTGTTGCCCCCATTTCATAAAGGTAGAAGCTGGGTCTTGGGGAAAAAAACCCACAATTTGCCTGAAGACAGTTTGTAAACAACAGTCTGAACCAAGATCTGCCCAACCCTGAGCTTACATTTTTAACTAAAATACATCTCAGTGCAGTACATCTCTACCCCTGAGTGGCTCCACCCTCTCAGAAGCTGTAAGAGCTTTTGGAGAAGGATCTCATCCAATACGCCAGGGGCCCTGTCCAGGGCCCAGCTCCCTGGCCTTCATTTTCTGCCATTTCCAGGTGATGCTGATTGTTTTAAGGCAAGGAGAAAATGCTCATGATCAAATAAACTTCAGATAACGTCAGTCTGGTTATTGTATATTTTTAACCAGGTTTCCTCACCAGGTTTCTGCAGCCTTTGCCACCTGGGGAGGAAGCTTAGTGACTGACACAGGCTTCCCAGTACCCCGCCACCTCCCGAAAGGCCCTCCTGTTGTGTTAGCCACTCAGTCATGTCCTCCTCTCTGTGATTCCTTGGACTATAGCCCGCCAGGCTCCTCTATCCATATGATTTTCCAGGCAAGAGTGGGTGGCCATTCCCTTTTCCATGTGATCTCCCCGACCCAGGGATCAAACCCGGGGCTGCTGCATTGCAGGTGGATTCTTTACCGTCTGAGCCACCAGAGAAGCCAAGGCCCTCCTAAGGAATTCTAAAAATTCCCAAAGTAGTATCTCAAGTCCTCACAGGCGACCCCAGCTGTCAGGNATGGTCATCTGAGTTAAATTCACCCATTCCAGTCTGTTTTAATTCGATGATTCTTAAAATGTCGATATTCACTCTTGTCATCTCCTGTTTGACCACTTCTAATTTGCCTTGATTTATGGACCTAACATTCCAGGTTCCTATGCAATATTGTTCTTTATAGCATCAGACTGTACTTCTATCACCAGCCACATCCACAAATGAGTGCTGTTTTTGCTTTGGGTCCATCTCTTCATTCTTTCTGGAGTTATTTCTCAACTGATCTCCAGTAGCATATTGGGCTACTATTCATGGAGTTCTTAAGGCAAGAATACTGAAGTAGTTTGCCATTCCCTTCTCCAGTGGACCATGTTTTGTCAGAACTCCCCACCATGACCTGTCTATCTTGGGTGGCCCCTACATGGCATGGCTCATAGTTTCACTGAGTTAGACAAGGCTGTGGTCCATGTGATCAGATTGGTTCAGTTCAGTTCAGTCGCTCAATCATTTCCGACTCTTTGAGACCCCATGAATCGCAGCACGCCAGGCTTCCTTATCCATCACCAACTCCCGGAGTTCACTCAGACTCACGTCCATCAAGTCAGTGATGCCATCCAGCCATCTCATCCTCTGTCGGCCCCTTCTTCTCCTGCCCCTAATCCCTCCCAGCATCACAGTCTTTTCCAATGAGTCAACTCTTTGCACGAGGTGGCCAAAGTACTGGAGTTAGTTTTCTGTGATTGCGGTTTTCATTCTGTCTGTTCTCTGATGGAGAAGGAAAAGGGGCTTATGGAAGCTTCCTGATGGGAGAGACTGACTGAGGGGGAAACTGGGTCTTCACCTGGAAATCTGGAAAAATCTGTGCACCTATAAGGTTTTCATAGNTGGAGTTAGTTTTCTGTGATTGCAGTTTTCATTCTGTCTGTTCTCTGATGGAGAAGGAAAAGGGGCTTATGGAAGCTTCCTGATGGGAGAGACTGACTGAGGGGGAAACTGGGTCTTCACCTGGAAATCTGGAAAAATCTGTGCACCTATAAGGTTTTCATAGGGACTTAATGAGATAACATAGGGATGGTGTTGTTCACTTTAAAAACTAGTCACAGTCTAAAATGTTGAGAGTTATGTTTTATTCGGCAGGAATTTTTAGGACTTCAAGCCTGGGAGGCAGCATCTCAAATAACCTGAGACAACTGCTCGAAGGAGGCTGGGGGGTGGGGTAGGGTGGACAGTGAGGGGAGGAGTGATGGGGGAGGTTGAGGGGGGAAATCAGGTTATAGAGAAGCTTTGCAACAAAGGTTAGGTAGTCTGAATATGAAAAGATGATTGTTAATTTTAAAAAAGCAGATATCCAAACTTAAGGAACGTAGGGCTTTTCTATGTGTGGAAAGATGCAAGAGTCTGGACTCACTGAAATCATTCCTTTCATATGCACCTCAGTCCTCTGGAGCCAGTATCCTGTATTTTCACATCCTGAGTTTCCTTAGAGCTTACTGGCTCGTGAAGGAGGGCTGCCGTCGCTGACGGCTGTGATATCTTTTGCTTACTGATACCGCAGGAAACTCCATTTATCAGTGCCTGGTGCCCTCCCTAGCTCCTTTCCCATTTGAAAAATTGCATTTTCCCTTCCAGTTCTAATATTCTACGAAGCCATGTCATTGCTATTCTGAACAACAGTGGAAATCCTAGATGGCAATGCCAAGCTCACAAGCTCTTGGATAGCATTCATGAGCCTGCCTTCTCCCAGAATCACACAATCGTTCCCAACAGCCTCGTCCAGAAAACAACCCCAAATCTATGCACAGTGGGACAGGACTCAAATCAGTGCTCACTGGATGGAAGCAAACAGATAATTCACATTTTCTTCCCATAATCTCCACCCACCCACACAAACACGGTCAATGAAAGAAATGGTTTTTAACCCCTAACTTACCATACGCCACCTGTCATCCACTTATTTGGGTAATGCTGTCTCGTGTGCTCTACAAAGTGCCAGAAAAGAGCTGCATTGGGATCCCTGAGATCTGCTGTGATGGCTGTCCTTGTCTCTAATTCCCAGAATGCCATCGACATCCTGGGCTTCAGCTCAGAGGAGAAGGTCGGGATCTACAAGCTGACAGGCGCCGTGATGCACTACGGGAACATGAAGTTCAAGCAGAAGCAGCGGGAGGAGCAGGCAGAGCCAGACGGCACAGAAGGTATCACACATGGGAAGGGGATGAGGTTCAACTCTCCACCTGATTCACATGTGGACCGGGTTATGTGAGATAAACATGGTGTTCATCTCAAGAGCTGCTCTTGGAAAACTGTACAAACTGAGTTTGGGTTGTCCATATGGTTACTGTCACTGTCCCCTACATGACAAATGACAAGACGAGGCATAAAGGGGGATTCCCAGGTGATGCAGTGGTAAAAAAAAATCCACCTGCCAATGCAGGAGACAAGAGACACAGGTTTGATCCCTGGGTGGGGAGATCCCCTGCAGAAGGCAATGGCAACCCACTCCAGTATTCTTGCCTGGAAAATTCAATGGACAGAGGAGCCTGGAGGGCTGCAGTTCATGGAGTCTCAGAGTCGGACACAACTGAGCATGAGCACACAAAGGAGCAAAGCCCAAATTTGAACCCAGGCTCTTTGCCACCAAACTATTCCACAACTCTTGGAAATGAGACATGTGAACCATTTTGAAGGTAAAACAAGCAGGACTTGGTGCCTGTCTCAACACAGCATGTCAGGGGTGAGAAAAATAATGTATCGCCCCAAGCTTTTAAGTAATAAGAAGAATCAGAGAAGTCAATGGCAACCCATTCCAGTACTCTTGCCTGGAAAATCCCATGGATGGAGGGGCCTGGTAGGCTACAGTCCATGGGGTCACAAAGAGTCAGACACGACTGAGCGACTTCACTTTCACTTTTCACTTTCATGCATTGGAGAAGGAAATGGCACCCCACTCCAGTGTTNGTCAATGGCAACCCATTCCAGTACTCTTGCCTGGAAAATCCCATGGATGGAGGGGCCTGGTAGGCTACAGTCCATGGGGTCACAAAGAGTCAGACACGACTGAGCGACTTCACTTTCACTTTTCACTTTCATGCATTGGAGAAGGAAATGGCACCCCACTCCACTGTTCTTGCCTGGGGGATCCCAGGGACGACGGAGCCTGGTGGGCTGCCATCTATGGGGTCGCACAGAGTCGGATACAACTGACATGACTTAGCAGCAGCAGCAGCAGCAATCAAAATAATGGTAGGATCCATGTAAATGAGCAAAAGGAGAAGGGATAATTTGAGCAAAGAGTAAAACACGCAGTTGGTCTCTTAGTAAGTCCTTAACAAACACTGCCCTGAGTTTTTATTAACTTGACCCAACCAGCAATGAGGTGATGGTCCCAACCAAGGAGAAGCTTGGGAACCAGCATGTTTCTACTTCTCAATGAGCTCAAGGCAAGAGCCCAGGCTCATTCCTAAGTCCACTGAACTAGTGAACTTAGTGAAATTGCCAGTATTCAACTGAACTTGACCATCTCCAAATACTTGCAGGCAACGTTTTGTATTTCTCTCTCAAGTATTTGCATGGCACCTTGAGCTTCCCTGGTGGCTCAAACAGTGAAGAATCTGCCTGCAATGCAGGAGACCCGGGTTTGATCCCTGGGTCAGGAAGACTCCCTGGAGAAGAGAATGGCAACCCACTCCAGTGTTCTTTTCTGGAGAATTCTATGGACAGAGGAGCCTGATGGGCTACAGTCTATGGGGCTGTAAAGAGTCGGACACAACTGATGATTATTAACACTTTAATTTATTTAACTATTATTAAAAATTAGGAACATGTTCAACTTATATTAATNTGGGTCAGGAAGACCCCCTGGAGAAGAGAATGGCAACCCACTCCAGTGTTCTTTTCTGGAGAATTCTATGGACAGAGGAGCCTGATGGGCTACAGTCTATGGGGCTGTAAAGAGTCGGACACAACTGATGATTATTAACACTTTAATTTATTTAACTATTATTAAAAATTAGGAACATGTTCAACTTATATTAATTGTCCAAATGGTGCTTCCTTTTACCGATACACCATGTTGTTGTATTATCAGATTCCAACAGTACTAAGTAGTTATATGTTTTTTGTTGAAATTTAAATTTCAAGTTTGTCAAAATTGACCTATTACTAAAGACTATCTATTATAGAAAGCAAAATGAAAGTTCTTGAAAACCAAGGACCCTGAATTATGGGGTCAGAACTCCAGTGCAGGCCTGGGACTGTAGGAAAACATAAAAATATCCAAAAGGATTATAGACAATACTTCTGGGAGGACCCAAGGACCGACTGGATGTTTTAGCAGCTGCTGGCTGTGTGACACCACTTCTTTTCCTTCAGTGGCTGACAAGGCTGGGTACCTGATGGGTCTGAATTCTGCAGAAATGCTGAAAGGCCTGTGCTGTCCAAGGGTGAAAGTTGGGAACGAATATGTCACGAAAGGGCAAAACGTCCAGCAGGTAAGTGGAAATGCTCTGAATCCAGTCAACTCAAGTGTTTTTCTATTTTCAATCTCATCCTGAAGTTCTTTCAGTTGCAGGGATCAGAAAAACATATGCAACTGGCTACAGCATGGAAAAGGAATTCATTCTTCAGGCTCAGGGTAACTCAAGGAGTGCCTTGGTTCTATGAGGGCCTGGGACCAGGGAGTGAAGACCCCTCTGGAGCCAGGCAACCTCCTTCTCAGAGATTCTAGACTGTCTTCTCTCTTTTGCTCTGTGTTCTCACTAGGAGGATGAGCTTTCCTTACCCCCCCTACCCGTGACCACCCCAGAGCTCCCAAGTTTATATCTTCGTGGTTCCATCCTCATCCTGAGACCAACATCTTTTTGATCCCAATTCCAAATTCTCAGGAGAGACACTCTGTTTAACACAACTTGGAGCAAATGTCCACATCTGGTTCAATTAGGTGTGGCCAGGGCTAGAGTCATGTATTATATCCATGCTTGGAAGAAAACGAGCTTTGTAAATGGAATTGACCTCATGAACTGAGAAAATGCCTTGAGATAGATTTAATGTTAGGTGAAACTGTATGAAATTGCCAGTGTCCTGCTGCCTTTGACTTTCAAGGCATCCACTTTGTAGGTTTCATAAAAATACTAATTTGAGGGTTGAGTGGATGATCCTTTTTCAAGGTGACCAATTCGGTGGGGGCTCTGGCCAAAGCCGTCTATGAGAAGATGTTCCTGTGGATGGTCACCCGCATCAACCAGCAGCTGGACACCAAGCAGCCCAGGCAGTACTTCATCGGGGTCTTGGACATCGCTGGCTTTGAGATCTTTGATGTGAGTTGGTAATCAGCTCGTAAGGGGTTTTTACAATAAAGCAATGGATACTTAGTAAGAAGAAATTTGTGAACATTACAACCTTTTATTACCACTGTCAAAAAGTCATGCTAAAATTTAAAAGAGAGTGACTGGGCAGCTACTAATTATTTATTGTANGTTTGGATAAATGATAGACCTCAAAGGGCCCTTCTGCTTTGTGTCTGCTCTGTTGAATCACCCCAGACTCACTTAAATTGTTTGGTATCTGAAACAACCAGTTCAACAGCCTGGAGCAGCTGTGCATCAACTTCACCAACGAGAAACTGCAACAGTTTTTCAACCACCACATGTTCGTGCTGGAGCAGGAGGAGTACAAGAAGGAAGGCATCGAGTGGGAGTTCATCGACTTCGGGATGGACCTGGCCGCCTGCATCGAGCTCATCGAAAAGGTAAAAAACAC
Source organism: Neotragus moschatus (assembly GCA_006410615.1). Taxonomy (NCBI): domain Eukaryota; kingdom Metazoa; phylum Chordata; class Mammalia; order Artiodactyla; family Bovidae; genus Neotragus; species Neotragus moschatus. The sequence continues at coordinate 5,383,438 of SJYA01002932.1, read as the reverse complement.
AGCTCCCCGGGGCAGTTCCTCATCAGCCGGGCCACCCCTCTTTGCTCCAACTCTTCTCTGCTAACAGACTGGCTCCCTAAACCCATGTCCCCAGGCTCTGAACCTTCAGAGAGCCGAATTCCCAGTGCAGAAAGGGTAAATGTTTGGAAAGCTCCCAGAAGCTGTTCAGACATTTAAAGAGGTATGTGAGTGATTAAGATCCAAGGGCTCAGTGATCCCCAAGAATGTGAATGAAGCCCATAGGTGACTGGGCATTTCATACATACTTGGATTGTCCAAGGAGGAGGGACCATGGAGCAGTGGGCTTCCTGGAGGAATGTTACTATGAAAACAGAGGATGATATTAACTTTTTAAAAAGGAATTCCCATCACATTTTGAGCACTGGTAGTGTTGGAAGCTTGTCTTCCTAAGGTGGCTACTGAAAAACCCAGATTTTATTGCTTAAAATATTACTGATATTATTTTTATGTCTATGTATGGGAGGAAATGGCAACCCACTTCAATAGTCTTGCCTGGAGGATTCCATGGACAAAGGAACCTGGCAGGCTACAGTCCATGGGGTCGCAAAGAGTCAGACACGACTATGCAACTTTACATTTTTTGTAAATTTGTTCATAAAAGGGAGTAAGCTGGGGAAATATAGCTTTTTTTTTCCTTCCTATGTAGGGAAAATCTTAGTTCTTCCCTGCTGTGTGTTTCTCTTCTATGAATTTGCTTTACTACTCACACAGAGCACTTCGTTTTTTATATTTCTGGTCAGCAAACATATGGAGGTTTTTCCTCGTGATGGCAAGCAATCCTCTGCAACATTAACTGGTCATCCTACAGTTTAACTCAGTTCTGGCACTCTCTACCCAGAGACGCCAAGTTCAAGCACTAGGTCCCCAGGTGTCCTATAACTTCTCACCTCGTTGGCTATAAATCAAAGTTTCTCACAACCCTGTCCTCAGGTTTAATTAATTTACTAGAGGGGTTCACAGAGCTCTGGAAAACAGTTACATTTACCAGTTTATTAAAGGATTTGATTAAAAAAAAAAACAGATGAGGGACTTCCCTGGTGGTCCAGTGGTTAAGATTCTGTACTTCCAGTCCTGGGTACCCAGGTTTGATCCCTGGTTGGGGAACTAAGATCCCATATGCCACATATTGTGGTAAAAAAAATAAAACAAAAAGTAAATAATAAAAAAAATTTTTAAGGATTCAGGTGAAGAGACATATGGGACGGGATCTGGGAGGGTCCCAAATGCAAGTGCTTCTGTCCCCAAAGGTTGGATTGTGTCACCCTCCCAGTGTGGACATGTTTGCCAACCCGGCAGGTCTCAGAATCACCTACAACTAGGCTTTTATGGAGGCCTCCTCATGCAGGCGCAGTCGATCATGACCTGCATTTCCAGCCCCTCCCCCCTCTCCGGTGGCTGGGGGAGGGGATGAAAATCCCCAGCTTCTCATCGTAGCTTGGTCTTTCTGGTGACCAGCCCTCAGCCAGGGGCCCCCACCCCAGAGTCACCTCCAGAAAACGATAGATGCTCCAGTACTCTTATCACTAGGACATTTTACAAAGGCTTTAGAAGCTCTTTGCCGGGAACCAGGGACTGAGACCAGCATACATATTTTCTATTATCTCACAAAGAGCTGCACTTGCATACGTGCAATTTCATCCCACGCTTTTTTGTTCCACAAACATTAAATAAGCACCTACTATTCTGCTGTGCTTAATGTCAAGCACTATTCTGTCACAGCACCAAGCAGACTGACAGCCTTGTCCCCGCAGCACTGACATCCCAGTGTTCCTAGTAACAGGGGCAGCACCAAAGAAGTCGCCCTTGGCTCCCACCAAAGAGGGAGCCACTGGGGATGTACTAGTGGACACTGAGGACAGTCTGTTACCCTCCCTCCAGCCGATGGGCATCTTCTCCATCCTGGAAGAGGAGTGCATGTTCCCCAAGGCCACGGACACCTCCTTCAAGAACAAGCTGTATGACCAGCACCTGGGCAAGTCCAACAACTTCCAGAAGCCCAAACCTGCCAAGGGCAAGGCTGAAGCCCACTTCTCCCTGGTGCACTACGCGGGCACCGTGGACTACAACATTGCCGGATGGCTGGACAAGAACAAGGACCCCCTGAATGAGACGGTGGTCGGGCTGTACCAGAAGTCTTCGCTGAAGCTGCTGTCCTTTCTTTTTTCCAACTATGCTGGTGCAGAAGCAGGTGACATCCTTTTTTAAAATCCCCCCTTCTGGAAACTATGTAATCACTCACAGCTCATGATGAACCAATAGACATGAGCTTCAGGATGACTTTGATGTGTCTGTTTCTGTTTTTCTTTCTTCTACTTCTATTCTTCCTCTTCCTTAAGAGATTTAGTTCCAATCATATGACCCACAGTTCTACTCCTGGGTCTACATCTCCCCCCAAAAAAACCCACTAATGTGAAAAGATATTTGCACCCCAATGTTTATAGCAACGTTATTACAATTGCCAAGGTATGGAAGCAACCTGTGTCTATCACCAGATAAATAGATAAAGAAGACATGGTAATATCTTGTATGTGTGTATACACACACATATAATAGAATATTACTCAGCCATAGAAAAGAATGAAAAGTTGCCATTGCAGCAACAAGGATGGAGTTGGAGGGCCTTACGCTAAGAGAAATAAGTCAGACAGAGAAAGACAAATACTGTATGATATCACTGATTTGTGGAATCTTAAAAAACCAAAATCATACAAACAAGAGGTCAGATTTGTGGTTGCCAGAGATGGGAGGTGAGAGCTGGGGAAAAATTGGGTGAAGGGGGTTAAAAGGTGCATACTTACAATTATAACATAAATAAGTTCTGTGGTTGCAATGTACAGTGTAGCAACAATAGTTAATAACGCTGTATTGTATATTTGAAAGCTGCTAAGAGAGTAGATTTTAAAAGCACTTAACACAAGAGAAAAAATTAATTATGGAGGTGATGGACGTTAAGTAGCAGTGATCATTTTGCAGTTATACACAGATATCAAATCATTCCTTTGTACATCTTAAATTTATACAATGTTATATGTCAGTTACAGCTCAATAAAATGGGTGAGGGGTGGGTAGGAAGGCCACCACTGTGTCCTCAGGACTCACCAGACACGCCCTCTGTGTCTGTCTGTCTCCAGGCGACTCCGGGGCAAGCAAGAAGGGCGGGAAGAAGAAGGGCTCCTCTTTCCAGACCGTGTCCGCTGTGTTCAGGGTTTGTTTTTTCACACCTTCCACATTCAGCTGTTTTTCTGCCCCGTGAAACAGAGTTTGGAAAGGTAAATGTGCTTCTTCTGGTTTGTGTCCCAGGAAAATTTAAACAAACTGATGACCAATTTAAGGAGCACTCACCCTCACTTTGTGCGATGTCTGATTCCCAATGAGACTAAGACACCTGGTGAGTGAGAATCCGCCAGAAGAGGACTCCCTGAAACATACGCAAAACCCCGTGGGGGGGGGTGTGTGCACACATATGTGTGCACACGTGTGTGTGCGTGTGCCAGCAAGTCTATGTGCATGCGCGTGTGTGCTTCCCCGAGGATGGGGTCATGATAGCCTTCATCTCTTTCCGGTCTATGAAACAGGGCTCCCAGATTTAACAAATTAAAAATATGAGACCCCTCCCCATTAAATTCAAATTTCAGATGAGACAGTGACAATTTTCTTAGTATAAATATGACCCATGCAATATTTGGGATATACTTACACTGAAATAATTATTTTACTGTTTCTCTGAAATCCAAGTTCAACTGGGCGTCGTTTATTTCACCTATGTCCCTACTAAGGAATTATTTCCAAAATATTATGTATTGGGTTGGCCAGAAAGATTGTTCAAGGATTCCATAAGATGTTACACAGGAACTCTTTGGCCAGCCCATCATCAACTCAGTGAGCATAAATTTGAGCAAACTCTGGGAGATCGTGAAGGACAGAGAAGCCTGGCATGCTGCAGTCCGTGGGGTCACAAAGAGTTGAACATGACTGGGTGACGGAACAACAGCCACAACACATAGATGGCTACATTATATTCATAGCTTTCATAAGGTTCTCAAAAACTCCCCCCTCCCCCCAAAATGAAGAGTCACTATATCTGGCAAATAATCAGCTTAGGTCTTCCATAATAAAAGCAGGATCAACAACAACTGTTTTCTGAGCCCCGTACAGTCTCACTATTATATGATGTATTATAACATCATCATGTTACTGCTATAACAGTTCACTGCAAGATAAGTGTGCTTATCCCCATTTCATAAGTGAGAAAATCGAGAATCGGAGGCCAGATATATAGACACAGCACACTGTGCAGAACAGGAGACCTTTAACCGTCCCCGATCTTGGATTCACAAATATTCCTGGAGTAGGGCTGAGTTTCAGGGCTCTTTGTCACAAAGTAAAGAACAGACCATCACATACACTGTGGCTATGGGGCAGCTCACTGACCAGCCAAGCTGTTCCATCCCAAAGTCTGGGCTTCGGGCATTAAGTCCTGCTTCAGCAAGAGTACAGGAAAGCAGATGATGCAGGAAAGCAGCCCAGCTCCACCTGTGACTGCTCAAGGGACCGCAGCCCAGCCGAGTCCTTTCGCTTTCTGGTCTATAAAAGGAGGCTTGAATGGCAGTTTATTGCTTCATTCACTTGGTTATTTACTCATTCATTTACTGAGTGAAAGTGATAGTCACTCAGTCGTGTCCAACCCTTTACAGTCCCATGGACTATTATAGCCTGCCAGGCTCCTCGGTCTATGGAATTCTCCAGGCAAGAATACTGGAATAGGTAGCCATTCCCTCTTCCAGGGCATCTTCCCGACGTAGGGATCAAATCCAGGTCTCCTGCACTGCAGGCAAANGAGGATGGGGTCATGATAGCCTTCATCTCTTTCCGGTCTATGAAACAGGGCTCCCAGATTTAACAAATTAAAAATATGAGACCCCTCCCCATTAAATTCAAATTTCAGATGAGACAGTGACAATTTTCTTAGTATAAATATGACCCATGCAATATTTGGGATATACTTACACTGAAATAATTATTTTACTGTTTCTCTGAAATCCAAGTTCAACTGGGCGTCGTTTATTTCACCTATGTCCCTACTAAGGAATTATTTCCAAAATATTATGTATTGGGTTGGCCAGAAAGATTGTTCAAGGATTCCATAAGATGTTACACAGGAACTCTTTGGCCAGCCCATCATCAACTCAGTGAGCATAAATTTGAGCAAACTCTGGGAGATCGTGAAGGACAGAGAAGCCTGGCATGCTGCAGTCCGTGGGGTCACAAAGAGTTGAACATGACTGGGTGACGGAACAACAGCCACAACACATAGATGGCTACATTATATTCATAGCTTTCATAAGGTTCTCAAAAACTCCCCCCTCCCCCCAAAATGAAGAGTCACTATATCTGGCAAATAATCAGCTTAGGTCTTCCATAATAAAAGCAGGATCAACAACAACTGTTTTCTGAGCCCCGTACAGTCTCATTATTATGTGATGTATTATAACATCATCATGTTACTGCTATAACAGTTCACTGCAAGATAAGTGTGCTTATCCCCATTTCATAAGTGAGAAAATCGAGAATCGGAGGCCAGATATATAGACACAGCACACTGTGCAGAACAGGAGACCTTTAACCGTCCCCGATCTTGGATTCACAAATATTCCTGGAGTAGGGCTGAGTTTCAGGGCTCTTTGTCACAAAGTAAAGAACAGACCATCACATACACTGTGGCTATGGGGCAGCTCACTGACCAGCCAAGCTGTTCCATCCCAAAGTCTGGGCTTCGGGCATTAAGTCCTGCTTCAGCAAGAGTACAGGAAAGCAGATGATGCAGGAAAGCAGCCCAGCTCCACCTGTGACTGCTCAAGGGACCGCAGCCCAGCCGAGTCCTTTCGCTTTCTGGTCTATAAAAGGAGGCTTGAATGGCAGTTTATTGCTTCATTCACTTGGTTATTTACTCATTCATTTACTGAGTGAAAGTGATAGTCACTCAGTCGTGTCCAACCCTTTACAGTCCCATGGACTATTATAGCCTGCCAGGCTCCTCGGTCTATGGAATTCTCCAGGCAAGAATACTGGAATAGGTAGCCATTCCCTCTTCCAGGGCATCTTCCCGACGTAGGGATCAAATCCAGGTCTCCTGCACTGCAGGCAAATTCTTTATGCTATGAGCCACCAAGGAAACCCTATTAGTGAGCACTTATAAATGTTGACTTATTTTGTAAATATTAACCCCCTTCACCCTCCTTAGAGGGTTGTTGTGAGAATTAAATAAGTCAGTACATGTACAACATTTAAAACAGGACCAATCATAAGAGAAAAAATTGTGACTGTGTATGGTGATGGGGGCTAGCTGGACTTCTTGCAGCAATCATTTCATAATTATATACAAATATGGTTGTACACCGGAAACTAACAAAATGTTATATGTCAATGATGCCTCCATTTTTAAAAACTGCTAGTAGATAGCACCACAGCAGCAGTCGTAGGCGAATTTAAATAAACTGTCAGTTCATGATTGATGAGGCAGACAAAAATATGAGAGAGTACATGCAATATAATAAATTATATGGTCAACCTCGCCGAAATATCAAACACAGTAACGACAGAGGAGGCTTCTTCTTTGCATATTCTCATGAAACCCTTACACCTGATTATTTATTAGGCCACCAAGGAAAATAACGAAAACAAAACAATATAGGGCAAAACACATTAAGAACACTCTGCAAATACTGGCTGTTGATTATAGTACTAGTAAAAACTATTGTTGTTATGAGAATAATGATGATGAGAGACGTTTCTAGATCAAGACAACCATTCTGTCCTCACTAGAGTCAAGAGCGATGAGCAGGGCAAAGAACATTTTTGGCTTTTAGTCCCATGGTTATGGGGTGCTAGAGTCTCCCCAGGATGTTGAGACTATTTCTACTGGCACCAAACCTTCCCATTCGAGTCTGGGTATCCAGGGGTCTCGTGGTGCCCAGATCATCAGAGAACACAGTGGCAAAGCCACTAACAGGCCCTGGGCTCCTCTCTCCCCAGGCATGATGGACCACCACCTGGTCCTGCACCAGCTGCGCTGTAACGGGGTCCTGGAGGGCATCCGCATCTGCCGGAAGGGCTTCCCCAGCCGGATCCTCTATGCCGACTTCAAACAGCGGTAGGTCGCCTGCCTTTGCAGCTCTTGCCTTTGGAGGGTACCTTCTGCATCCCCCAAAGGCACTCCTGCCGCTGGATGTTGGGTGAGCTCCCAAGGTTTCCATAGGATTCTTCTGCTGGGGCGATGACCCTTTACGCAGAGCAAGGGCTGGACCAGCCCCAAATAATCCCAAGATCAGACCACTAGAGCCTGACTGGGACTCCAGACCAGAGTTTCTCAACCCCTGCACTGTGGACATTTGCGGCTAGACAATCCTTTATCATGAGGGCTGTCCTGTGTGTTACATGATTTTAGCAGCACCTCTGGTCTCGACCCACACCGCCTCAATCTCAGATATTGCCCAGTGTTCCTCAGTTGAGATTCCCTGCCCTAGACCAACGCTCTCCTCCCAACCCATCTGGGCCCACAAGTCCAGGCCTTGCCCATGGGGACAGGTGAGAAGAGGACACTCTAGAATGACCACTAGCCTGCAGGTCACAGCTGATTCCAAGGCTCTTTTAAGTTAGAGAGCCTTTCAGAGAGTCATCTCCTCTGAAAGTACCATCCCAGCCATGCACTCAGCTGGCCTTGCTTCCATGCGTTTCTCTCCCTCCTGCCACAGCCCGCTTGTCTAAAATCAACTCCTAGATTCCCCTCTGCCAGACTAGCCACTGTATAATATTCCATTTCCATGGCTGGAACAGGAGAAGGTTCTGGAAGGCCTGGTCTCAGGCACAGAGCCTTTTGCAGGAGTTGACTTCATTGGGAAATTTTGCCCCTCAACTGAAAGCTCCACCCTCCCCAGAACTGCCCAGTTGGTGGGGGGATGTAAGTAGGTGCCAGTCCTGACCTGGCCTACAGTGCAGGCCTACAGCCTACGCCTGGCCTACAGCCGAGGCGTCTCCTCGGCTCCCATGTGCTGGGCCAGCTGCTGGCATGGCCTTGTCCCCTCGGCAGCAGTGGCTCCCTGGATTCTGCCTCCCAGACGCCACCCTGGGTACAAGGGACATCACCTCCTCCTGTCCCAGAGAGACCGGGCTGGGACCCCGCTGGGCTCCGTGGCCCCAGGGCCTGAGGGGAGAGGAGCAGGAAACAGCAGCCCCTCAGGAAGCAGTGGGCCCAGCACCCTCCCGGCTCCACCCAGGGCTGTGTCGCCAGAGGCTCTTCTCCAGACCACTCACACCCAGGCCCCACGCTGACCCCTCCCCTCCCTCTCCAGACCACTCACACCCAGGCCCCACGCTGACCCCTCCCCTCCCTCTCCAGACCACTCACACCCAGGCCCCATGCTGACCCCTCCCCCTCCCTCGTCAGGTACCGGATCCTCAATGCCAGTGCCATCCCAGAGGGGCAGTTCATTGACAGCAAAAATGCTTCTGAGAAGCTTCTGAACTCCATCGATGTGGACCGGGAGCAGTATAGGTTCGGCCACACCAAGGTGAGCACAGGTGGGGCAGGGACGACCCCCACCCCAGGTGACCCCCAGGCCAGTGGGGTTAACCTCCAAACCCCCTTTTGAACTGTGGTGTTAGAGAAGACTCTTGAGAGTGCCTTGGACTACAAGGAGATCCTACTAGTCAATTATAAAAGAAATCAGTCCTAAATATTCACTGGAAGGACTGATGCTAAAGCTGAAGCTCCAATACTTTGGCACTTGATGCCAAGAACTAACTCATTGGAAGAGACCCTGATGCTGGGAAAGATTGAAGGCAGGAGGAGAAGGGGATGACAGAGGATGAGATGGCTGGATGGCATCACCGACTCGATGGACATGAGTTTGAGCAAGCTTCAGGAGCTGGTGATGGACAGGAAGGCCTGGCGTCCTGCAGTCCATGGAACTGCAAAGAATCAGACACAACTGAGCAACTGAACTGAACTGGGCTGCTTGTGAGCTGATGGGAGGAAAGGTGTCTCTTTCCCATTCCAGGAAGCCTGACCATCCCTTGGCCAGAAGCCCAGGCCAAGAGAACTCTGTCTAGGAATAGGAAGCTCTCTCTATGCTGATTTTAAGTGTCTAGAGGCTTAATTGGAAGCTCCAGCCCCAGCAGCAATAGAAGAAATCAACAGGAGCAGAGAGTGAGTGCCCCTAAAGGGGAGAAGGCATCCAAGAGGTCAGAGAACACAGAATTCCAGGGACCGTGAGGTCCTGAGAAGAGTTATAACCAATAAAAATGATCGCCATTATTGAGCACGTGTGCATGGAGACTTGTGACATGCCTTCCATACACATTTTACCGAATCTTTCGGATCACCTGATGGTGATAACGGTGGTACTTGCCTCATGGGGTTACTGGGAGGCTCCCAGAGGACAAGAGGCTTGTTCGAGGTCACATGGAGAGTGGGTGACAAAGGCCAGCTGCAAATCCTGGCCTGACTCCAAAGCTCCGTGTCCTAAAAGGGGCCAGGGGACCATCAACCCCATTAGGGACAAGCCTGCAGCCCCCATGGGTGCCCTGCTTCCCAGGAACATCCCAGGGGCAGAGGAAGCCCTGCAGGTGTGGGCAGTGCAGGGAGGGGCCCCGAGGGTGGGACCCACCTCCTCAGCTGGGCAGAGAGATTGGAGGATGAGGATGGGGAAGCAGAGGCATCTGTGAGTCCCTCCTGGTCTGCACCTGTGATTACATTTCTGCCCCATCCTTGCTTCCTGCATGTGAACTCCATCAGAATCTGTCTGCCTGGGCCAGCGGGGCCTGGAACATACCTTATAACAGGACACAGAGGGGCTCCTGCAGAGAACACAGCCTCCAAAAACTGAGTCCTGGGAGCCAGACGGCTGCTGGTCCCAGGTCAGGGCTCTGAAGGTGGGGGATGGGGCTAGACAAAGATAGCCTGCCTTGAGCGCACAGGCTGAGGATGAAGCAGGGCCCATCTCTCCTTTCACACAGGTATTCTTCAAAGCTGGGCTCCTGGGCCTCTTGGAGGAGATGAGGGACGAGAAGCTGGTGACCCTGATGACACGCACGCAGGCCTTGTGCCGGGGCTACCTGATGCGGGTGGAGTTCAAGAAGATGATGGAGAGAAGGTGATGCAAGCCCTCGCCTCCCTGCCCTCCTCCCAGGAGCTGACCATCACTTCGTGCTTTAGTCTTAAGATGTTCACTTATTTCTCCCACATTTACTGAGCCACGGTTCTGTGCTGGGGCCTCTGCTTGACCCTGGGGATGCAGAAATGAGCCCTGGCCTCCAGAAGCCCACAGAGGAGTGGGAAGCAGACACCTGCTCGGCTAGTTTTCACGCCTGTGACAAGTGTACTGTCAGTTGGACAGATTGGGGGCTGGGGTTGGCATGAAAGGGCAGCAAAAAAGAAAGAGCTTTCCAAAGGAGGCTTTCCATGGCTGGAGGAAGGGTGGCCTGGGGGTTGGGGGGAGCAAAAGTAGGTCACTTGACTGGAGCGAGGAGAGGCTGGCAGTGGAGGTCCCCATCTGCCGCCTTGAAGAGCCCAGGTTAAATCTTCCACTTGATGGGGAGCCATGGAGGAGACGAGTGAGAGGATCGGATTTGTTTCAATAGCTCAGACAGGTCACCTGGGGGACTTCCCTGGCAAGCCAGTGGTTAAGACTCCACGTTTCCACTGCAGGAGGCACAGGTTTGATCCCTGTTCCAGGAAGTAAGATCCCACTTGCCACACGGCATGGCCATAAAACAAAAAGCACACATACTCAAAGAAGTCACTGGCAGCCGCAAGAAGGGCAGGCCTGAAGGCACTAGAGGGGCCAAGGCCAGGCTGTAGCAGGAGTCCAAATAGAAGATGACAGGACCTGAATTAGGACACAGATGGCGGGGGAGAGAGGACGGAAGGGACTGAATGAAGCTTGGAGGGCCATCGTCCTTCAGTAATTCAACAGAGGAGCAGCAGCACCATGGGCCAGTCCTGTGTGGGGATTCACTGGGACCCCTTCTCCCTGATACCCTGTATTCCCTGTCCTACACTACCTCCTGGACTTTGCTCAGACTGACAGCCTTAGGGTGTGGAGCACTTTCAGTAGGGTGGTGGAGGTGGAAGCCAGGTGGATGGAACCCCTCTCACCTCCCAAATTTGCACATGCTGTTTCCTCTCTTTGTTTGCAGAACAGACTCTGGGGCTCATGGGATGGGTACAGCCAAGCTGCACCTCCTTCCCACCCGACCGATAAGGGTGAAGGTGTTGGGGCTCACAGGGGCAGGGGGGTGGAGACTGCACCTTGCTGTGGTCCATTAACCGCAGTCCTAACAATACACAGGGACTCCATCTTCTGCATCCAATACAACATCCGATCTTTTATGAATGTCAAGCACTGGCCCTGGATGAACCTGTTCTTCAAGATCAAACCCCTGCTGAAGAGTGCGGAGGCTGAGAAGGAGATAGCCACCATGAAGGAAGACTTTGAGAGAGCCAAGGAAGAACTGGCCAGATCTGAGGCTCGCCGAAAGGAGCTGGAGGAGAAAATGGTGTCCCTGCTGCAGGAAAAGAATGACCTCCAGTTGCAGGTCCAGTCTGTAAGTATCTCCCCGAGGCCGGGAGGATCCATCAGAGTTGATGCAAGAGATAGTGGTGCCACCCAGTGGGCTTGTGGGGTATTACATCACTACCCTGCTAGAGAAAGGAGGCCAGCCCCGGCTTGTGGACTCAATACACTGCAAAATACACCTGCAAAGTGAATTTCTGCTCACTTTATTTCTCCCTGTCTTCTACAGCAGAGTCAGATGTATTTTGCTGTGGGCATGAGGGGGATGTGTTTGTCATAATAAAAAAATATGTCAGTGATGTACCAAGTCTTTTTAAAAATCATGTAACTAAATCACTGGGAGTTCCCTGGTGGCCTATTGGTTAGGATTCCAGGTTTTTCACTACCGTGGCCTAGGTTCAATTCCTGGTCAGGGAACTAAGATCCTGTAGGCTGAGTGGTTCAGCCAAAAAATTTAAAGATAAAACATTTTTTTTTAAATTAAAGATATGCATATTCTCAAAGATATAGGGAAAATGAAGCTGTATGTCTAGTACATAACACTCTGGCAGCATAATGGTCTCATTTCACAGAGTCAAGACATTTAGTGTTTGCTCTTTTTAATAAACTCCCAATACATTTACCTTTTGCTTAAGTGCACAGCACCTCCTCCTCCCCTTTCACTTTCCCAAGCACGGTGAGCACAAGAACAAGCTTTGGAGCCAGATATCTGGGTTTGCATCCCAGATCCTCCACTTGGCAGCTGTGTGACCTCAGGCAGGTGACTTATCTTCTTTGTGCCTTAGTTTTCTCAGCTGTGAAATGGGCACAGCAATAGCTCCTCGCCTCTTAGGGTAGCTGGGAGGCTCAGAGGAGTTCATGCATGTAACACAGGACATGTTCAGTAAACACAGAAGGCTATTCTTGCTGGACTCTTTTCATCCATTACCTTGAAATGCATATCCAGTTCTCACAACACCGAGAAGTAAGAGAGGATATAATCTGTTTACATGTAACAGCATAATCAGCTCCTCGTGGCCACTCCAAGAGACTCATTGAAGAGCCTTCTGGGGAATGTACATATTCAATCACTTGTTTCTATTTGGAGTTTTCTTCTCTGTGGCTTAAGGAAGCAGGCCTCAGGAGTCGTAAGAAGCACTTTGCTGCGGAGAGTTTTAAAAGGTGGTCAAGTTTGGGAAATATTAGTTAGCGTGTGAAAGCACAGAGTGGATGAGTTGATCTTCGACTCGTGTAGGAGGAAGAGGGAGATGGCCGGGCCTCCAAATGTGACAGATTTGCAGAGGCTTTATGAATGCTACGTGTGCCTTTGCTTGAGAATTTCTATTAAGTAGATGACACCATTAGTGGCTAAAAAAAGAAGCATTTAGATGATATACACGAGTACGTGCATGCACATATGTGTGTGTGTGTGTGGCGATGATCCATTCCTTGACTTGGGTCCAGATAACGGGCTTTTGGAAGGTAAAGCCCTTCCCTCTGCAGTTGGTCAAGAGGCTGATTAAAAGACAACAGTCTGTAAATAACACGGTCCTATTGTATAGCACAAGGAACTGTATTCAACATCCTGTGATAAACTATAATGGAAAAGAATATGAAAAGAATGTGACTCTGCGTATAAATGAATCACTTGGCTGCACTGCAGAAACTAACACAACACTGTAAATCAACTATCCTTCAAAAAATAATTAGGAAAAACAATGATCTGTTTGGTATGTTGTTGTTTTTTTTTAGGAAACGGAAAACCTGCTGGATGCCGAGGAGCGGTGTGAGGGACTCATCAAAAGCAAGATTCAGCTGGAGGCCAAAGTGAAGGAGCTGAACGAGAGGCTGGAAGAGGAGGAGGAGATGAATTCCGAACTGGTTGCCAAGAAGAGGAACCTGGAAGACAAATGCTCCTCCCTCAAAAGAGACATCGATGACCTGGAGCTGACCCTGACCAAAGTGGAGAAGGAGAAGCATGCCACGGAGAACAAGGTGGGCATCCCAACCCCTCCTCCCAGGAGGAGACAGGTGGGCAAGGAACTGCCCGGAAGTGGGAGGGGGATGAATCCTCCTGCGCCCTGTTCCCAAACCCGGGGGCTCTTCCCTCGCTCCTGCTACCTGCCTGGTCACACCACAAGCTTCTAGCCCCAACCCTTCCTCCACAAAGCAAGAGATCCTTCAGGAGAAGCAATTGGCACAAGGAAGCCAAGAAACGTGCCCACAGAGCCAGGCAGATGATTGGGGAGGCAGGTGGTGAAGGAGGCAGAAAACTGGACCACACCAAGGACTGGCAGGGAGGGTAGAGGTTCAGGGACCCTCATGCATTACTGGTAAAAGTAGACTAATGCAGCCTACGGGAAAGCCATCTGGAAATTCTTAGCTGAGTTAAGAACCCATGCATCCTTCAACCCAGTGGTTCTGCTTCTGGGTATACAGACCAAGGAGTTCTGCCAGGTCCACAAGGGGACATGTATGAGGAGGCTCACGGCAGCATTTCTTGTGGTGGGGGGATGGATGCTGGAGGCAGGATCAGGGTCCACCTGGGGGGTTGGAGAGCTGAGATGTGGGGGACACACAACAGGCTATCACACAGCCACTGGGACAACGAGCTGGACGTGAAAGGCCTAGTGCTGAGTGTGGGGACAAAGGAGGAAAATGAAACACATAGCATGAAACCGCTGATGCAGACGAAAATTACATGCACACAAAATGACACTTGACAAAAATACATGGGAAATACAGTCCATGATTCACACCATCTCTGTTGCCAGGGAGGTAGAGATGACTCGAGGCAGTGTCGAATGGACACCTGGGTGTCGATAGGGAGGTGACAGGGAAGGGTAGGGACTGTGGCAAACTGGAGAGCACTTGCCCTGCCCCAGGTGGCAGCCAGGGCCCAGGGCCAGCCAACTGTTGCCAGGTGGGGATGTGAACGCTGCATGGCCAGAGCTTCCGATCTCCCTTGAGAAATCAGACATCCAGATTCTAGGTGAAAATCTCATTTTTTTCCCCCAATGTCTACAACTTATTCAAAAGTTGTAAACTATTATGTGGCCAGATTGGGCCCATAGGTCAGGAATTAACGACCTCTGATCTGGAAGAGTGTTGCACATGGGAAAAAGCTCAATTTAATGCTTTAAAGCTCCATGGTTGGTGCCCTTGCCCTGCTTCCTGAGACAGGGGACTCCCCATTCTGGATTTTCTTGTGTAGCACCTCCCGCCTATTCCTCTTCCCCTTCCTGCCTCATTCTAAACCCTGGCCATCTAATAAACAAATGAGCATAGGTTGATGTGTTGCTTTCTGGAGACAGCATACTTGCATGAATAATATCCTTCTGTGTACCATATGATGTCTTCTTTTATTAAAAAGAATTATCCTAAAGGGCCCTGTGATAGGCCAGTGAGGACTGAAAAACACCAGAGGCTGCCAATTTCAGGATGATGCAGCCAACACCATGGGTACCTGCTAGAGAGGCAAAGAAGCAGTAACCAAAAAACAGAAAGTCAAAGAAAAAAAAATCAATAGCCTTTGACGGAAGCTTCTGGTTTAATTGTTTGAACTGGTTTCAACTGGTGATATACTCTCTTAGGTAAAGAATCTTTCAGAAGAAATGACAGCACTTGAAGAAAACATTTCCAAACTGACCAGAGAGAAGAAATCTCTGCAGGAAGCCCACCAGCAAACCCTGGATGATCTTCAGGTTGAAGAAGACAAAGTCAACGGTCTGATCAAAATAAACGCCAAGCTGGAGCAGCAAACAGATGACGTGAGGAGATTTCATTACTATGCCCTAACAGTGACGACTTGCAGAAGCAAAGACAAGATGAGGTCTATACAGGATGCAGGGGTTGAGAGTTCCGACTCTGGGGTCAGAATCTCTTGAGTTCAGATCTCAGCCCCTTCCAAATAAATGTGGAATGCTGAATGAGACACTTAAACTTGTGAAGCCCCAGTTTCCACCTTGTGAAATGGGGATTCAATTAGCTTTACCTGCAAGAGTTTTCATGGAAAGCTTAGCACACAGAGCGTGTTCAGTAAAATGTTAGCTGCTAATATCACCACCACCATGGTCATCACTATCATCCTCACCACCACCATCACCACCATCAGCATCATCATCACCAGCATCATCACCACCATCACCATCATCACCACCATCATCCTCACCATCACCATCATCATCGCCACCATCAGCATCATCATCATCACCAGCATCATCACCACCATCACCATCATCATTGCCACCATCAGCATCATCATCATCATCACCAGCATCATCACCACCATCACCAGCATCACCACCATCATCCTCACCACCACCATCACCATCATCATCGCCACCATCAGCATCATCATCATCACCAGCATCATCACCACCATCACCATCATCACCACCATCATCCTCACCATCACCATCATCATCGCCACCATCAGCATCAGCATCATCACCACCATCACCATCATCATTGTCATCATCATCACCATTGTCATCACTACCACCATCACCACAATCATCACCATCATCATCACCACCACTATTATCCCATCACCATCACCGTCATCACCAGCATCATCACCAGCATCATAACCATCAGCAGCAGCATCACTATCATCATCATTATTCGCATCCACTTGTAGGCCCTTGGGTTCCAACAGCTCCCATCCTGTTCTAACTTTGTTAAAAATGAGTTCCACTGGAGGCCCGATAAATTACCATCCACCCCCTCCCTACCCCCACATCACGTTACACTTTTGTTCTTGATATAAGAGCCAGGTTTGAAGCTTTAAGGTTTCACTCCCAGTTGTGGCTAGAATGTTTCCAGATTGCTGCGATTGTCCTGAGACCAGAGAAGGTGTCCTCCCCAACAACTCCTTTCCCTCACTGCCCCCTCAACCCATTCTGCATGGTGCAGGTAGGGGAGAATATTGATAGTGTATAATCTAGACCTTCCCGGGCACAGCTGGGGCAGTGCCCTCCCACCGGTGCCCCTTTCTGTCTGAAGAGTATGCATCCCCCAGCACCATGTTTCCATCGTGGGGCATGGGATAGGACAAATGGGCATCAGCTGGAAGAGGCACTGGGAGGCCTCGGGGGGGATCCAGCCTTTGCCAGAGGAGAGAAGAGGGAGGAGGCAGGGGGCCATGCTCCCTCCCAGGGCAGAGGCAAGGGCTCACACCTGCAGGATCCCCGGGAACTGCCCTTGGCTAAGAGGCAAGCTCTGTTCCCAGCAAATCTCAATCCTCCCCCACCGTGTCTTCCCAGCTGGAGGGCTGCTTAGAGCAAGAGAAGAAACTGCGGGCTGACCTGGAGCGAGCAAAGAGGAAGCTGGAAGGAGACCTGAAGATGTGCCAGGAGTCGATCATGGACCTAGAAAACGACAAGCAGCAAGTGGAGGAGAAACTGAAGAAGTAGCTCTTTCATGTTCACCTGTGTTTGAGCCCAAAACCTAACTTCTGCCTTTGAAGGGCTCATAATTTGAATATTTTAAATATATATATGCATCTATTTGCAGGAAGGAGTTTGAAATCAGTCAGTTACAGACCAAAATTGAAGATGAACAAGTTCACAGTCTGCAGTTACAAAAGAAGATTAAAGAACTGCAGGTGACATGTGGACACCTTCCCCACCGAGTGGAAATCCCTGTATCAGGGACCCCTCCTTGCTCTTTCCCCTAGATTTCTCTTTTTAAAATATTTATACATTTGGCTGCACTGGGTATTAGTTGCAGCAAATGAAGTCTTGTGTTGCATCGTGTGGGCTTAGTTGCCCCACAGCATGTGGGATCTTAGTTCCAGGACCAGGGATTGAACTTGAGTCCTCTGCATTGCAAGGCACATTCTTAACCATTGGACCACCAAGGAAGTCTCATCCCCAGGTTTCTTTTGCTGCTTTTTTGTCTTAGTCTTGTTGGAGCTGGAGAGAATCTCCTTCCCTTTTTTTGAAGTTAATATTCAAATTGTCTGCGTTGCATATAAATAGATTTTCTTGAAGATAATTAAAATTACCCATAGTGGCAACCCACTCTAATATTCTTGCCTTGAAAATCCCATGGTTGGAGGAGCCTGGTAGGTTGCAGTCCAGGGAGTCACAAAGAGTCGGACACGACTGAGCGACTTCACTTTCACTTTTCAGTTTCACGCATTGGAGAAGGAAATGGCAACCCACTCCAGTGTTCTTGCCTGGAGAATCCCAGGGACAGGGGAGCCTGGTGGGCTGCCGTCTATGGGGTTGCACAGAGTCAGACATGACTGAAGCGACTTAGCAGCATCAGAAGCAGCAGCATAGACTAAATATTGTTGATAAGGGTGCTCTAAGCACCACCCCTACGTCCAGGGTCCTTCTACCTTCTCGGAAATCCACTTCATCCTCTGGATCTTTCATACACGTGGATCTATGTACCTAGACACAAATATATGTATATAGGAGATGCGTGCATGCATGCTAAGTCACTTCAGTCATGTCAGCTCTTTGCAACCGCATAGACTGTAGCCTGCCAGGTTCCTATATCCACGGGATTCTCCAGGCAGAATACTGGAATGGGTCTGCAATGGACTGCCATGCCCTCCTCCAGGAGATCTTCCTAAAAGGAACAAGAATATTAAATAAATATGTATATATATAAACTTCTACATAATACATATGTATATGGGGACTTCCCTAGCAGTCCAGTGGTTAGAAGTCAGTACTTCTACAGCTGTGGGCCCGTGTCTGATGTCTGGTCAGGGAACTAAGATTATCCAAGCCATGCAGCATGGCCAAATATATAAACACACACACACACACACACACACACACACACACTTAAAATACTATATATAGACTATCATTATGCAAGTTGCTCTCTTCATGTAGCTGTCCATGGTAGACATGAGTGGACATCTTACTACTTTGTGGTCTCCTAGACCACGGGCTGATCTGACCATTCCCCTACTGATGGGCACTTAGATTGTGGCCAAGTTTTCTTCCAATGACTTAATGTTATAACGTATTCTTGACTTTATGAAGCCCACCCCCATTCCTCCCCACCAAGTCCTCCCCAAAGTGGGGCTGTTGCCCAACCCTCCATGACCTTCCTGACCCAATGACCCTTCCAGGCCCGCACTGAAGAACTGGAGGAGGAGGTGGAAGCAGAACACACGCTCAGAGGCAAGATTGAGAAGCAGCGTGCGGACCTCTCCCGGGAACTGGAGGAGATCAGCGAGCGGCTGGAAGAAGCCAGCGGGGCCACTTCAGTCCAGATCGAGATGAACAAGAAGCGGGAAGCTGAGTTCCAGAAACTGCGCCGGGACCTGGAGGAGGCCACCCTGCAGCACGAGGCCACGGCGGCCGCTCTTCGCAAGAAGCACGTGGACAGCGTGGCCGAGCTGGGCGAGCAGATCGACAACCTGCAGAGGGTCAAGCAGAAGCTGGAGAAGGAGAAGAGTGAGCTGAAGATGGAGATCGACGACATGGCCAGCAACATCGAGACCGTCTCCAAGTCTAAGGTACCTGATGCTTTTGCGCTCTGCAAAGGCAAGGCAGCATCCACCTGCTGGGTGAGCGGGTACAGTTTCATGCCTGCAACTCACTGCATGTTCTGAACGGTAACACTCTCTCCACTTCCATCTGCTCCTGGCTCCCCAAATTCATTCAGGTCACCAGAGCCCTGATCCAAACAGCTGCTACAACTCAAGATCTCATCATTCATCCAGTCTTTCCCCAGTGCTCCCAATCCATCGCTCATTTTCTTATTTATTTGTGTGTGTGTACATGCCTGCTAAGTCGCTTCAGGTGCATCTGACTCTTGTGACCCTATGGACTGTAGTCCGCCAGGCTCCTCTGTCCATGGGATTCTCCAGGCAAGAATACTGGAGGGGGTTGCCATGTCCTCCTCTAGGGGATCTTCCCAGCCCAGGCATTGAACCCAGGTCTCTTACATCTCCTGTAGATGGGGGTTTTTTGTTTTGTTTTTGTTTTTTTTACTACTAGTGCCACCTGGGAAGCCCATTTATTTATTTGCTTATTATTTATTTGGCTGTGTCAAGTCTTAGCTGTGACACACAAAGTCTTCTGTTGTGATGCTCAGACTCTCTAGTTGCAGCACATGGACTTAATTCGATTCCTCCACAGCATCTAAGAGCTTAGTTCTTAGACCAGGGATCAAACCCAAGTCCCCTCCATTGCAAGGCAGATTCTTCAAAGTGGCAACCCCACTTTGAAGCTAAACTATCAAATGATTTGATACTGGGAACCCAGCATCCATTTTTCCCATTCATGTTGGCTTTTTTTTTTTTTTTCCAAGAGTAATGTGGAAAGGATGTGCCGGACTGTGGAAGACCAGTTTAATGAGATCAAGGCCAAGGAAGACCAACAGACACAGTTAATCCATGACCTGAACATGCAGAAGGCAAGGCTGCAGACCCAAAATGGTGAGGATGGGCAGGGCCCTGGAGTCCCACCGCACTGTGGAAGAGGGTGGTCCAAACCCTGACGTGGGCCCACATCTGTTTGCCAGGGGAGCTGAGCCACCAAGTGGAAGAGAAGGCCGCTCTGATCTCACAGCTAACCAAAGGCAAGCAGGTCCTCACCCAGCAGCTGGAGGATCTTAAGAGGCAGCTGGAGGAAGAAACCAAGGTAAGGATGGATGCCTCTGTCTCTAAAGGTAGAGTCGGGTGGGGCCTGAGAAGCCATGGAGCTGGTTGAGGGCAGTGCTGTGTCATGAAGTCTGATGCTGCTCCTCTCTTCCTTGTAGTAGGACAGGAACATGTTCTTGGAGGTTCCAGAACCTTGGCATTGGATCTCCTTCTTCAGAGCTAGAAAATTCTACCAGGGTGCTCCATCCTCAGAGCCCCTCTGTTCCCCAGTAGAGGGGCTGATAAACTCCCCTCCCCAGGCAGGGGCATGCCCTCCCCCACCACTGTACTAGCTGGGCCATCTCTGCCTCTGTGCATCTTCCCACTCTGCCCAGCAAGCATTCCACCCCCTTGAAATGCCCTCCTCTCTCTCCTCCATCACTCTGTGTATCACCAGCTACAACACCTACATTTAAGAACCCCCTCCTCCAAAAGGCTGGGTGGTTTGGGGATACCCTTGGGACATTTGCATAAATGCAAATACCATCATCATGTGCTTGACGTCAACATCAAGATATTTATAATTCACACACCCCAACTAATCTGTCAACTCCTAGAGGGCAAGAATTATTTTTCCCCACTGTAGTAGTTAACAGTAGTTACAGCACACAGTGGAAGAGTGCACACAGTAGGTGCTTAGTAAATGTTGTCGCTGTGTGTTCGAGAACTAAAACAGAAAACCAAGAGTGCCCCAAAGTGCATATATGTAGTTCTGGGGTTGCCATGTGCCAGCTACAACTTACAAGGCGCTCTTCTGGAATTCCAGCAAACTCCATCTGCCTCTCCTAAAAAACAAGAAAAGTGCTGTATTTGTCTCCCATCTTTCTAGTATATGGTTGGGATTCCTGGGGGACTTGCAGGGCAGAGGGAGTGGAGAGAATCAGAGCCTGAGAAGGCCCCTTCCAGGAGCGAGGCTGTCCTTTGGCAGGATACCGAAGGAGCGAAGCTTTCCTTCCTGGGAAAAGTTTGTTGTTTATTTGTGTCTTTGTTGTTGTTGTTCAGCTGCTAAGTCCTGTCCTACTCTCTGAGACCCCATGGACTGTAATCCATCAGGCTCCACTGTCCATGGGGTTCTCCTGGAAGAATACTGGAGTGGTTGCCATTTTCCTTCTCCAATCTGTGCCTTTAAAAGGATGCAAATATATGAGTTACTGCACTGGGCCAACCAGAAAGTGTTCTGTGACCATTATGATGAGAGCACCAAGTTCCTCCCGACCAGGTAGAAGTGAGTGATGGAGGCCTCAGACATGCCCCCTTCTGCTTGGGAAGCGGTGGCAGAGCCGTGGAAACTGCACAGCTCATGTCAGAATTCCCGGGTGGGGACACAGCCTCCTGATGACACCAGAATCTACTTTTGGGGTTTTCATGGTCACAGTATTCTGAAACACTATATTAAGTAGTGAGAAGAGTAATCCCTTTCTGATTCTCCTCCAATTATTCTGATTAAATAAGAAAAAGGTCTCATTTTGGATGTTGTTCTTTAGTCACTGAGTCGTGTCTGACTACTTTGTGACCTCATGTGACCCCACCCGGCTGCTTAGTCCGTGGGATTTCCCAGGCAAGAANTCATGGTCACAGTATTCTGAAACACTGTATTAAGTAGTGAGAAGATTAATCCCTTTCTGATTCTCCTCCAATTATTCTGATTAAATAAGAAAAAGGTCTCAATTTGGATGTTGTTCTTTAGTCACTGAGTCGTGTCTGGCTACTTTGTGACCTCATGTGACCTCACCCAGCTGCTTAGTCCGTGGGCTTTCCCAGGCAAGAATACTGGAGGGGGTTACCATTTCCTCTTCCAGGGGATCTTCCCAACTCAAGGATCAAACCCAAGTCTCCTGCATTGGCAGGCGGGTTCTTTACCACTGAACTACAAGGGAAGCCCCTCAATTTGGATACCATCTCTCTAACACTGGTNTTTCCCAGGCAAGAATACTGGAGGGGGTTACCATTTCCTCTTCCAGGGGATCTTCCCAACTCAAGGATCAAACCCAAGTCTCCTGCATTGGCAGGCGGGTTCTTTACCACTGAACTACAAGGGAAGCCCCTCAATTTGGATACCATCTCTCTAACACTGGTGCATCCTCGTCATCAAAACACAAGAGAATGGGCCTAAGAACGGGGTCACAGCTGCAAATTACTTAGCTAGAAGGTGGTAACATTGTCTTCCCACCATCACATTTATTCAGTTACCTTCTGTTTACGGCAAGTGTTAATGATTTTCCACTTAAACGTAAGAGTCTACTTCTTAAAAAGTGAAGTAAAGAAAACAGGAGCTATGCTGCTCCAGCTAAGTTTGTGAAGGCAGCAAGTGAACGATTCAGGTTGGGAAACACTGGTTGAAAGGAAATCACTTACCCTGGAAAATGACCAAACGGTTTTGCAATCTGTCACCACGGTGATGCCGCAGGCCAAGAGCGCCCTGGCCCACGCCCTGCAGTCCGCCCGCCACGACTGCGACCTGCTGCGGGAACAGTACGAGGAGGAGCAGGAGGGCAAGGCCGAGCTGCAGAGGGCGCTGTCCAAGGCCAACAGCGAGGTGGCCCAGTGGAGGACCAAGTACGAGACGGACGCCATCCAGCGCACGGAGGAGCTGGAGGAGGCCAAGTAGGGGCTCCCAGGTTACGCTAGGAGAGACAACCTTAAGACCCAAGGAAGAGACGGGTACAGGCCCTGTCTTCCTCCCTCGGCCTTCAAGTTTTCCTAAGCATGCCCTTTCCGTGCCCTTCCCCCTGGGTCCTGTCCATTCATTCCACCTGGTCCCCTTGGCACCTCCTAGGTGACTGCTTTGCCACCAAACGTTTTGGGATTCTTCAGGTGATACTTAGATCCTATCCAATCATCAAACTATAAGGCCTTGGTCTTATCAAATTCCAGTCCTTTTTAGATGGCTCCATTCTCTCCTGATCTGACAGTTACTTCTGAAAGAGTCCACCTTTCCCAGCAACAGTGGGTCTGATTCTCTTAGGAAAAAACTGGCCCAGAGGCTCCAGGAAGCAGAGGAAAACACAGAGGCTGTGAGCTCCAAGTGTGCATCCTTGGAGAAAACGAAGCAGAGGCTCCAGGGAGAGGTGGATGATCTGATGCTGGATTTGCAGCGGGCCAACGCGGCCTGCGCCTGCCTGGACAAGAAGCAGAGGAACTTCGATAAGGTCCTTCCCCATCACTCGATGCCAGAGATGTGTGAATGCACACACCTTTGGGGTAGGGGGAGGTGCACGGAGCATCAAGTCCGGAGTGGAGACTTCGGGGCTTTGCATTGCCTTGATTTTGTGACGGTCCCTCTGAAAGGAATTTTATTTTTCATCAAAGTTAATTCAGATTACTTTGAGACCAGCATATCTTTCAGAATATAGCAGGTCTCTGTAGAGATATCAGAGTCTGGAACCCCTGAGTTTGGGGAATCCCCCTGCTTCTTTGGTCTCTAAAGATGGGAGAGTCCCATTTTGGCATTGCTGACATGACCCACTGTTAACATGACTCGGTTCCTGGCCTTCTCGGCTCTGTCACCTCCTAGGTCTTCTCCGAGTGGAAACAAAAACTGGATGAGAGTCAAGCTGAGTTGGAAGCAGCTCAG
Source organism: Neotragus moschatus (assembly GCA_006410615.1). NCBI lineage: Eukaryota > Metazoa > Chordata > Mammalia > Artiodactyla > Bovidae > Neotragus > Neotragus moschatus. The sequence continues at coordinate 5,359,674 of SJYA01002932.1, read as the reverse complement.
AAAGAGTCCAGGTCTCATAGTACTGAAGTCTTCAAGATGCGCAATGCCTACGAGGAGGTGGTGGACCAGCTAGAGACACTGAGACGGGAGAATAAAAACCTGCAAGGTGGGCACTGCCCATCGCAGGGGTAAGAGAGCCCCCAGCTCTCTCCCCCAACTCTCAGGGGTGTGACAGTCCCCCCTTCTCTTCCAGCCACCTCTCCCCCACTTAGCCACAGCTGCCTCATAAAATCCTAACATCTACTCAGTGACCCCCAAGACCCAAACTCCACCAATGGAAGGCATAGTGGCAGCCAAGCCTCGTTCTCAAGAACAGACGGCCTGTGGGCTGCCAAGCTCCCTACACTGCTAGAGACCAGATCTTCTGTGGATTCTGTCTCTACGTGGCTTTGTGTCCTCGGTTCTGACACTAAATCCCTTAAGGTCTCAGACTCCTGATCTACAAAATTAGACCAGACCCAGTGCCCCCAAAAGCCCCTTCTATTTCCGAGACTGTGATTCCCATGATTTCCTCCCTGGTCCTCTCCATCGATCAAACAGAACCTGTGGAAATAGCCTAAATCAAGCCTGTCCTTTGCAGAAGAGATTTCCGACTTAACCATGCAGATTGCGGAAACAAACAAGAATCTTCAGGAAGTGGAGAAGACCAAGAAGCAGGTGGAGCAGGAGAAGTCAGACCTCCAGGCTGCCCTAGAAGAGGTGGAGGTAAGTGCCTGAGATGTGATGGAGAGGCACAGAGCACCGCAGAAGGGGAACTAGACCATGCTCCCTGGGCACCCTTCCTGCCAGGAGGCACTGGAGCTTTGCTGGAAAGAACATTCAGCTGCTCGCACCCCACAGTGGGGGTGGGGAGGGCGGCTGTGTCCTGCTACTTCGTCTCCTCCAAGTCCCCCAGTCCATCATATAATATTTTCCTTATTGAATAAATAAACCTGTCTTTATGTCCTCAACATCTCAGAAAGCAAGAACTCCATCACCAAACATCCTGAAAGCCAGGTCCGAATGCCTTAGCTTCAGCAAAGAGCTAGGCACAGTCATATTTGGCCACTGGAATTCCATGTGGCCCAAAGAGTTCAATGTCCTGATTTAATCATCCACAGTGGCCAGTGCGGACCAGATGGTTGAGATGTTTCTAGGGAAATTTCCACGACTCAGGGTAACAGGAGAGCAATTTCTCTTTCTCTGTCTTTTTAGAGACGAGGTAGGCTCCTGATTTATGGTCACTTTTTTTTTTTTACAAAGACACAGTAATCAAATTTTCACTAATTCAAAGCGATGCTCTGTCCTCAAGGCATAAGGCTGTTTGTTTATAACAAAACTTCAGCTCTAGTTTCAGCACTAGTCACAATTTGGGAGCGAACCGTTTGGCCTCTTTGAGCATTGTTCTAGTCATTTGTAAAACGACTGTAACAGCACCCATTTTATCCTGATGAGGATGAAAAACCTCGTTGCAGAAGGTGGCTGCCCCAGCACTCCCAGTCTCTCCTTTGCTTTTATCAGGGTTCCTTGGAGCATGAAGAGAGCAAGATTTTGCGTGTGCAGCTAGAGCTGAACCAGGTGAAATCTGAACTCGACCGCAGGCTCACTGAGAAGGATGAAGAAATTGAGCAGCTGAAAAGAAGCAGTCAGCGGGCGGCAGAGGCCACGCAGAGCGTACTGGACGCTGAGATCCGGAGCAGGAATGATGCTCTGAGGCTGAAGAAGAAGATGGAGGGAGACCTCAACGAGATGGAGATTCAGCTGGGCCACTCCAACCACCAGATGGCCGAGACCCAGAAACACCTGCGCTCAGTCCAGGGCCAGCTCAAGGTGAGTGGGCGGCCCACGGGGGACCTGGCGGGACCTCAGCCTGCCCTGGGCTCCCGTCTCACCCCTGGCTTCCCTGTGAAGGACTCCCAGCTGCACCTGGATGATGCCCTGAGGAGCAACGAGGACCTCAAGGAGCAGCTGGCCATGGTGGAGCGCAGGAATGGCCTCTTACAGGAGGAGCTGGAGGAGATGAAGGTGGCCTTGGAGCAGACGGAGCGGACTCGCAAGCTGTCGGAACAGGAGCTGCTGGACGCCAGTGACCGCGTGCAGCTTCTTCACTCCCAGGTGAGTCCGTTCTTGCTGCACTCGGGGTCCACTCTAGGGGTCAGGCGGGATCCAGGCTCTGTGGAATGAAGTTTCCACCACTCCTCCCAGGCTAGTGGTCAAGACCAACTTTCATTAAGCTTAGTTCTTGGGATAACATTGTCTCTAGATGGAAGATGGCTGAGCTTTCTTTTATCCAAAGATAAAGAAGGACAAATTATTGCATAAAGGGGCTGGAGAAGGCTGCACAGATGCAGTAACATTTAAGCTGCAAGCTTAGATAATTAGGGCTTCCGTGTGGCTCAGACAGTAAAATATCTGCCTGCAATGCAGGAGACCTAGGTTCTATCCCTCGGTCAGGAAGATCCCCCAGAGAAGGGAATGGCAACTGACTCCAGTATTCTTGCCTGGAGAAGTCAATGGACAGAGGAGCCTGGTGGGCTACAGTTCATGGACTTACAAAGAGTCAGACATGACTAAGCAACTAACACAAACACACACTTAGATAATTAGGATCATCTTTTGAAATAATTATTTTTAAGAAAGTTACAAAATTCCTAGTTTATTTATTTTTGGCCATCCCACGTGGCGTGTGGGTTCTTAGCTTCCCAAGAAAAGGAAAGTGAAAGTCACTCGGTTGTGTCTGACTCTTTGCCACCCAATGGACTGTGCAGTCCATGGAATTCTCCAGGCCATAATACTGGAGTGGGTAGCTGTTCCCTTCTCCAGGGGATCTTCCCAACCCAGGGGTGGAACCCAGGTCTCACACATGGCAGGCAGATGCTTTACCAGTTAAGCCACCAGGGAAGCCCCAACCAAAGATCAAACCCTTGTCCCCTGCAGTGGAAGCTCAAAGCCCTAATCATTGGACCATCCGGGAATTCCAAAAAAAATTCCTTGCTTTAAAAGACTAGAGAATACAAGCCAAAAAACAGAAAAATACCAACCATATTGTTAGCATTTGGGGATCTTTTATTCTAGACTCTGATTTCTATACATAAATATGATATTTTTAGTAAATGTCATCAGTCTTTTTGCAACTTTTTTTCATTTAACAATGTCATAAGCACATTTCTATTATTTAAAATAATTTTCCATGATACAGTTTTTTTAATGGCAGAAAAGTAGTCCATTTTAGTTGTGTATTATGACACTTTTATATAATCAGTCTTCTATGATTTGGTATTTTTAGATTGCTCCCAATAAAAATTTTTATGATTAGAAGATTGCTATGACAAACTTCTTCATATACATCCATGATTACTATTTCCTTAATATTCCTAGAAGTAAATAAATTCCTGGAAGCCCGATTTCATGGTCAAAACAGTAAAAGCATTTATATGGTATAAATTGCTCTTTAACAAAGTTGCCCCAATTTTTATTCCCATTGGGGAAATATGTGAGAGTGCTTAGCAATTATTTGTTTTAATCTTCACTAATGTTTACGCTTGAAAATGCCTCACTTTAAAATTTCATATTTCTTTGATTACTAATGAGGTAGAACATTTTGTCATATTTGTTGGTTATTTATATTTTGTCTGGTGTGTCTTAGCTATTTGTACTTTTGCCCTTTTTTCTTAACGGTTTATCTTATTTACATATTAAGGAAGGAAATATTTTTTCAGCAATGCACACTGCAAATGCTTTCTCACTTGTCATCACATTTACAACCCTATGTATAATGTTCGGATCATCAGAATTATTTTTCATTTCGTATAGTGAAATCAACCATTTCCTTGTTCCAACACCATTAATTAAATAATCTATCCTTCCTCAAATGTTTGAAAACCTACCTTCATTGTTTATTCAGTTATCTTACCTACAATTCTTGACTCTGATTTGGGACTTTCTGTCTGATCAAGAATGAGAATCTTTTTAAATATTTTTCACCCACGTGAAAAATAAGAACCGGAACGTCCTCAGCATTAGACTTCCTTCCCCACCCAACTCTCTCCCTTCCAATCACTGTAAGTGTCCATAGGCAGCCTGAACCTCTGGTATCTAATTTTTCTTGTAGAACACGAGCCTGATAAATACCAAGAAAAAACTGGAAGCTGACATAGCCCAATGCCAGGCAGAGGTGGAGAACTCTATCCAGGAGTCCAAAAATGCGGAGGAGAAGGCCAAGAAAGCCATCACAGACGTGAGCTCCGTTCTTTCCTCTCAGAGATGCTGTCTGGAGACAAGAAAGGGGCTTCTAAGGCAGGGCCTGGCGAGTAGGTCTGCTCTGCTCAGCCCTGCAGTCAGTCAGTGGCAGTTTCCTGGAGAGCTGGCGGAGATGGGAGGCTCAGCAGAGGCAGAGGGGGAGGGGAGCTGAGGGAGGGAGGACCAGCCTCGCAGCATCCTCCGTGTGCCCGGGGAGGAGGGCGGGTAGCCCACAGACACTTCCTGTGAACCACAGGCGGCCATGATGGCCGAGGAGCTGAAGAAGGAGCAGGACACCAGCGCCCACCTGGAGCGGATGAAGAAGAACCTGGAGCAGACGGTGAAGGACCTGCAGCACCGCCTGGACGAGGCTGAGCAGCTGGCCCTGAAGGGTGGGAAGAAGCAGATCCAGAAGCTGGAGAATCGGGTAGGGGGGCCAGAGAGGACTCTCATTCCCAGAGTGACAGAGTCCTGAAACTTAGATGGCGGGGAAGTGGGCACTGAGTCAATCGCAGGTGCCGTTTGAGGACCACGTGTGACGCTCCCTGTGAGCCAGATGTCCCTCCCACTCCTCCCTCTCCGCCCTACACCCCAAGACATATACAGACCCACTTCAGAAAGGGTATCCCTCAATACCTATAAACGACATACCACATGTTCACATTCTATCTTTATTTAGATTCAGATCTATATTAACTGGGGGTGGGGGAAAAATACTTTGCAGTCATAAGATTATACATCTGGGTGTAATTCATCAAGCTGCACTTTGGGTGTAATTCATCTCTGGTTGCTCAGTGTTAAAGAATCCACCTGCCAGTGCAGGAGACTCAGGTTAGATCCCTGGGTTGAGAAGATCCCCTGGAGAAGGAAATGGCAACCCATTCCAGTATTCTTGCCTGGAGAATCCCATGGACAGAGGAGCCTGGCAGACTACAGTCCGTGGGGTCGCAAAGAGTTGGACATGGTTTGGTGACTAAACAACAAGAAGCACTTTTATAAACAACGGTCCATCCTACGTAAAATCTGCCGCTTTGGCTTCCATTCCCAGATCTCATTCCCTTCCTGGATTTCCTAATGTCGATTTCCTACTGTCAAAATACAACTTGCAATTCTGGTGTCTTTCTCACTCCATCCAAAATGCAGGGCGATTGGCGCTTCCCCCAGGCTAACTCTCCAGCAGCTTGCAATCCGCTCGCAGAACAGTATTGCTTTGTCTTGATCTGGGAGCATGTTTTGTAGTTTTCCGTTTCTTTCCTGACGATTCCCTTTGTTTCCTGTACCCTTTGCTTTTCCCTTTCGACCTGGGATAGTTCATTTTATTTGCTTTTTCAACCGGGCTGCATTACCTGTTGGCAGTTTGGAGGAGGCCTTGGAGAAGGATGTGAAACTGTCTCTGTTGTCCCCGAGAGAAGGGACGTGAAACCACTTCTCCCACAGGAAAGACCCAAACACATTCTTGATGCCAGCCTCCCAAAGATGTGGTCACTATACGTGTACACTTTAAATGTGAAGCCATTTTTTAGCTAAAAACTACAAGGCCACAGACACACGAGCAACAAAAGTAAACACCAGGGGAGTTAGAAGCTCCCCTAGAATGCTTGAAATGCTTATTTTTAATTATTCCCAGTCCTCTTCTGTTAAAACAGACTTGGGCTCGGCCTTCCCAAGGACCCCTCCCTAGTGGGAGGAATTAGATCCCATGCCACCCTCCCTGGTTCTTTGATTCTGGGTTGGCAGGGAACCCTCCACCAGCCTCCCCATGGCGTGGTAAGCCACCTGGCCTGTTCTCCAATCCAGTGCTGCCCAGTTACTCAGCTCCATGAACCTTATAGCCGCCCAGAAGGAATTCCTAGGGAAGCAAATGATTCATAGAACCTGATGGGAGATAGCTTCCTGGGGCTGGTGGGGAGGGGGGACGGGTCTTTTCTTTTCCAGTGTTCAGAATTGCCGGTTCCACTGGTGGATTTCAAGGTTGATTCAGGGAGCCTGCAGGCCCAAAGCTGCCCTCTCTGTGGCCACTGGGATTCCCAAGGACTGGCTGCCCCCACCACCGTGGGACCCCCTCTGGATTGAGGAATCGGGCCACAGTGGTGACCTGCATTCTCAGTGGCTATACTACTCCCTCACAGCTTCAGGAAAGGCAGACACAGCTATGAAATCAATAATACCTGTGTAATCTCATGGGCAGAGGAGCCTGGGAGGCTGCGGGCCATGGGGTCGCCAAGAGTTGGACATGACTGAGTGACCTCACTTTCACTTTTCACTTTCATGCATCGGAGAAAGAAACGGCAAGCCACTCCAGTGTTCTTGCCTGGAGAATCCGAGGGACGGCAGAGCCTGATGGGCTGCCGTCTATGGGGTCGCACAGAGTCGGACACGACTGAAGCGACTTAGCAGCAGCAGCACTATATCATCAAAAGATAGACTTTGTCTTGTTTGATCCCCACATTTGAGATAGGTTGACAGGAGTTATCTCTATTCTAAATACACAGAAATTCAAAATTTCCCTAGCAGTTCAGTGGTTAGGACTCCACACTTCCAATGTAAGGGGCATGCCTTCAATCCTTGATCGGGGAACTAAGATCCCACAGGTCATGCAGTGCAGCCAAAAATTTTTTTTTAATAAATAGATAAACAGAAACTCATACTCAGTGAGGACAACTGACTTCCTTTGGATTCATCAGCTGGACCTGGGGCTTAAACACACCTTCAATTCTCCCGGGCCCACTTTCTCTCTGTGACCCCTGCAACTACCTTCCTCAATCAGGAATCCAGGCCCCCATGACAGCCCTCACCCAGCTGCATGGCCCCCGACGAAGGGGCATCTTTTGCAAAGCTCCGTCCACTAGCCAAGCCATGTGCACCTGGGGCTGCTTCTGCCCAAAGAGGGCATCTTGTCATTTGCACAAAACCACAGCATGGACTGGCAGCGGCCTTGAGAATAAAATGTGTTCTGAGCCTGAGGAGGAGACAGCTTTGCAAAAATGAACTTAGAGGATCTTGAGTTCACTTTAAAAACAACCAGCACTCAAGTGGTGAGAAAAGCCTGGGAGATGTGGCCTGACTCCTGTGCTCTCTTCTGGGTGCAGGTACGGGAGTTAGAAAGTGAGCTGGATGCTGAGCAGAAGAGGGGGGCCGAGGCTCTGAAGGGCGCCCACAGATACGAGCGAAAGGTCAAGGAGATGACTTACCAGGTAGGCAGTGACTCTCCTGAAACCCCAGCGGGCGCCCCCTGGATCCCACCTGCAGAAGCAGCGGAGAATGGGTCTGGCATGGACCTTGTGTTTGCAGGCAGAAGAGGACCGCAAGAACATCCTCAGGCTCCAGGACTTGGTGGACAAGCTGCAGGCCAAAGTGAAGGCTTACAAGAGGCAGGCAGAGGAGGCTGTGAGTATGGGGTCCATCCGGTCTCATAGGGTCCACGGCAGCTGAGGCCTGAGTTTTCATTTGCAGGCTATAAACACGAGCTCAGGACACCTGCCCTCTCCCTCCCCTATTCTGCTCTCCCTCCTGCATTATCCTCCACCTCTCCCTAGTCTCCTCCCCCTCCCCCAGGCCCCATCAGTCCTGGCCCATACCCCTCCATCCCTCCACTCTGCCTCCACCCACCTGGCTTTATCCCACCCATCCTGACTCACTGCACTGCGCCTGACTCACTCAGAACTCCCTGCCCCTGTGAGCTGACCTCAAACACCTGGTCTTAATTCATGTCATCCCATCTTAGCCCTGGCCCTGGCCCCCACCACCTCCATCCTTCCTCGGCCTCCCTAACTCCCACTCCCCAGTTCATGCTTTCGGATCTACCCTTGAGCAAACAGTGGAACCAACAGGGAGGAAATGGTTTGGGCTGAAATGAGCACTTCCCAAATACCTTCTGGGGACCCAAGATCTGAAGGAATTTAATAGCAGGAAGCTGGGGTGGCGGGGAGGAGAGGGGTGGGGTCTTTCTCTCTGATAGATGAGAAATCCTTTAGGAAAAACTCTGGGTTCCACAAAGTTGGAGGGTTGCTTTACTTCAAGGCTTTCTCAGATTTTGCTGATGACATGGGATGGACCTCACAGTGGAAGAGGTGTTCTGAGTTGTAGCATTTCTCACCCTTGATGGAACATGGCATCTCTTTTTAGTAAACAGAGCATCTCACAGGACTTGCATCCTGAGAGACAAAACCTGGGGAAGCCTGCTCCAGATAAATGACTGAAGATGAGGCTTCTCTCCCTGCCCTTTGTCTTCCCTGCTCAAGAGACTGGGGCTTCCGTCCTGACCTCTGGGAAGCAGGTCTGGACTGGTTAAATGGGGGGAGGATTAGCACAGCTGCAGCAGGACTGGCCAGGGCCCAGCAGGCCACCTTCATCAGAAACCCTTGGCTGGTCCTCAACCAGACCCAGCCTGGCCACGGACAGCCGGCACTGGGAGCAGGCGCAGGGCAGGAGCAGGCGTGGGGCAGGGGTGTGTGCACAGTGGGTCTCTGACACCTCCATGTGCCTGGGAGACTTGGTCTCCTCTAAAGAGCTCTGAGGGGTAGAGATAGCATACAGGAGGGGCACAGGGGAACAGACAAGCATCCTAGGGGAAAGCTGACGTGTTAATCACTCAGTCATGCCCGACTCTTTGCAACCCCATGGACTGTAGCCCACTCCTCTGTCCATGGGATTCTCCAGGCAACAATACTGGAGTGGGTTGCCTTTTCCTTCTCCGGGGGATCTTCCCCACCCAGGGACTGAGCCTGGATCTCCTGCATTGCAGGCAGATTCTTTATCATCTGATCCACTGGGGAAGCCCGGGAAGCCCTATCCTGGGGGCAGTGGACCTCCCAGGTGACTGGGCGGTGCACAAGGTCAGGAGCTGCGGGCATCATCCTCACTGCTGGACAGCTCAGCTCTCTCCTCTGACCTCAGGGAATTGGGGCCCAAGCTCTCCTGGTAGCCCCCTTCCCACAGAGGCCGTCAGGGACCCAGGGCCTCAGAGCCAGAGGGAGGGGCTTCCTCAGCCTCCTGCCCCCTCGGCCTTCCCTTCAGGAGGAGCAGGCCAACACGCAGCTGTCCAGGTGCCGGAAGGTCCAGCACGAGCTGGAGGAGGCTGAGGAACGCGCCGACATCGCCGAGTCCCAGGTCAACAAGCTGCGGGCCAAGAGCCGAGATGTGGGAGCCCAGGTGAGAGCAGACTCCCCCCTCCAGACGCCCTGAGACTCAGGACCAGGCAGCAGCCGCAGAGCTCAGAGGGTGCTCGGCAGTGTCCCTCGCTGGCTGCCGGCCGTGCCGTCACTGATGTACTGCTTTAGCCGGGTCCCCGGGGTTCCAGGCTCACAGGAGCAGTGAGGGGCCAGGAGCCAGATGCCCTACTATCTCTGCCCCTCCCTCCCTATTGCACAAGGCGGTACCCAAGAAGCCCCTGCTTTTGAGGGGATTCGCCCCATCTCCAGGGGCTCAACTGGTTCGCTTTTACAATGTACAAAGGGAGACAAAGCCACGTCTTAATGTTTTTCTGAGACTCCAGCCTCTCCAGTTGCCCCATTTGAACACGAGGCCCGGCCTCACCTTTGCTTTGACTCATTTCCTGACTCATTTCCTGTGTACAATTCTTTTTCTCCCCCAGAAGATGGAAGAATGAGCCCCTCCTGATGCCTGTTGCCATGGGACACCTTGGGAAAGCAGAGGGAAGGTGTCCTGAGAAATAAATTCTCCTGGCAACTCACATCTCTGGCTCTGCTATGTTTATTATCACTGTCCACTCTTCATCCGTGGTGGTTCTCAGATTCTTGCCAGGTCTATTGTATAAACCATAAAGAGATGTGAAAGTGGACCCTCCTGGCCCTGAGTAGGAAAGAAGGAAAATCAACTCACTGCAAGATAGACCACCAGCTCCCCAGCAGTTAAAAATAACTTTCAGATACCTGTGGGCCATTCTCTACTAGGAATTCATTATTTTTTCCAGCTCAGTTCTCCTGAATTTACCACAGGGAAACTGGACCCAGATGGATTAAGCACTCTGTAGTTATTCAGGTTGGAGGAGCCGAGACTGCCAAGATCCCAGACCCCCCTGGCTAGAAGCCCCCCAAGATCCCAGGGCTCTTCCCCCAAGCACCTCTGCTTTTCCATCCCATCTCTCCTGAGGCGGTGTCTCCACTCCTCTCTCACCACCCACAACTCCCAGAACATCTTCAGAGTTAGCGGGCGCTCCTGAACACAGGCTTCACTCCTAGGAGGACAGGACTGCCCACAAGCTGGTCCGCAAGCCCTGCTTGTTCCTCCTTTCCATTTGCCTCCATGTGCACCAATCCTCTCCACAGTGCTCTGGCCAAGGGTCAAGGGTGTGACTAGTCTTATGGTCGCTCCCAGAGCCCCCTGACTCTGATTAAGTTGGATTTCTTGCCCTGAAAGGATAGAAATGCAGCAGCGTGAACAAGGACAGGATCAGGGGGCAAGACAATCTGAGCCTCAGATGGAGCACTTAGTAGCGATAGCTGTGTGGCCTGGGTTGGCCATGTACATTCTCTGAACCTGAGTTGCCTCAGTGGTCAGACTGAGTTGTGCGGTCAAGGACATGGACTTTGGGTTCTATCAAACCTGGATGGAATCCCAATATTATCACATACCAACTGTGTTGCCTTGAGCAACTCAAGACTAACTCCCTGGGCCTCATTATCCTTATTCTGTAAGGCAGAGATAACAATAAAAATCATAGCTTCTCTGGGACAGACGGAGGGTTGGGGTGATGGCAAGGGGTGCAGAGTTTCTGGCTTACTACGTACCAGGCACTACAACGCACTCTCCTCCAACATCTTAGACAGTCCCTTCTCTCTGGCGTCTAGATCCCTCTTTGCATCTCATCACCAGCTCACCCCTTGTGCCTTTGACACAGGGATTGGCAGCAGTGGTGGTAGCAGGAAATGATTCTGAGGTCAGGTGACCTCAGATGTCTGACATCACCATCCCCACCATCATCCCCACCATCATCCTCACCATCCTCACCATCACCATCATCCCCACCATCATCCTCACCATCCTCACCATCACCATCATCCCCACCATCATCCTCACCATCCTCACCATCACCATCATCACCGCCCTTGGCACCATAATGCCTAAACTTAAGGACTGAAAAGGTCCATAAAAAAATGATCTTCAATCTTCTCAATCTCATACACAAGGAAACCAAGGTCATCCTCCAAGTCCCCAGACACCAGATCCTAGTCCTACACTCCTGCCACCCCACTGCACCACCCTCCCAATTAGAATGATAACACAATTTCAGCTACGCAGAACTATTCTATAAGATGCTGAGGATCCACGTGCTCTGTTTTTGTCTTTTCCACAAGGGTCTCCCAACAATCCTGTCGGGGGGTCAGGCAGGTATAGACACCCCCACTTTCTAGCAGATGGGCTGTGGCTTTTCTGATATTGAGGAGGAGCTGAGCTGGAAGCCCTTCAGACTCACCATACGGCAGAGTCTCACACGGTGGCCTTTCCCTGTGTATGGGGTGAAAGCCCTGGGGCTGACCCTCTGGGACCCAGTCCCGCCCTACCACTCACAGCTGTGCGATTTGGAACAAGTTACTTCATGACTTTGAGCCTTTGCTGCCTCCCGTGTGAAATGGGATGTAATGATGCACTTTAGAGGGTTATTCTGAGAAGTAACTAAGAATATGCAAGAAATGCCCTTGATCTGGAGCCAGGCACATAGTTTGGCCTCTGGTAATGTGTCGTCACAGTGGGCAGGGGTGACACATGGCCTCAGAGTGAAGGTGGAATGCAGGACAGGGGTTCAGAGGGGCTGGGATTTGGCTGTGTCTCCATGGGGATTCCTCTGGTCTAAGGAGCTAATATCCCATGCGCTTGAGGGGCATCAAAAAGATTTCCTGTGGAATCACTTCTTTCTGACATTCCAAAAAAAAGTAGATATGAATTCCATCTGCTCCAAAGCTCCCCAGTTCACTTAGAGCTGCCTGGCATCTCTGCATTCACCTCACCCTGGTCCCCCAGATCTCTAGCACATCACACTTTCCAGAAGGCCTTGGGAAAGTCAGGGAGTGTCTCTGAGCCTCAACGTGGAGCAGGAAGTCCTGGAATTTCCTATGTCAGGACGGAACTGTTGAAAGATTCACACCTGATGCATGTAAGAGATTTTCCTAGCAATCATCCAAATTGGAGATGTTTTACTAACAAGAATGATGATAATAATGATATCGTTGGCTGCTGCTGCTGCTGTTATTAGTTTGAAACCTAGCCACCAAACCTGGCCTTCAAGTTGTGGGGGCCCTGGACAGCAGAGCCTACCCTGACCTACAGGCCTCTTCAAAACAGAGCTTTGCTGCCACCTCCTGGCAGTGGAAAGACAGGCTTTTCATAATGCAAATGACCCACAGGTCTTACCCTTCAAGTCTTGACAACATTCAGAGTCAGAGGTGTCCTTGGGAAACAGGATCATCCCATCCAGGCCCCTGNCCCTGACCTACAGGCCTCTTCAAAACAGAGCTTTGCTGCCACCTCCTGGCAGTGGAAAGACAGGCTTTTCATAATGCAAATGACCCACAGGTCTTACCCTTCAAGTCTTGACAACATTCAGAGTCAGAGGTGTCCTTGGGAAACAGGATCATCCCATCCAGGCCCTTGGTTTTGCAGATGAGAAATTCAGATCGTGATCGGATCTGGTGACCCCCACAGGATGAAGTGTCAGTGCCAAACACCCACCTCTTAGGGCTCCCAGACCGGGGCTCCCTCTAACTGAGTGTCCTCCGAAGAGGACCCTGCAGAATCTGAGGTGGAGGCCTGGGACTGGCCGGGCTGTGAGCAGGCCCCAGTGATGGCCCTGGCAGCAGAGGGTGGAACCATGGCCAAGGGTCTTCTCCCAGACTTTACTCCCCTTGTCCCAGAAATCGCTGCCAGACTGGAAAAGAAGGGCTGGTCCCCAGAGTAGAAGGCAGTGTGCCTCCACAAACAGCCTCCTGCCCCTAACAGGGTGGGTGACCAGACCCTGGGTGTCTCTGAGACGAAGGTGGCCTGCGGAGGTTCCAAAGGTAAGTCTGTTGGCCCTCTCCTAGGCCCCAGACAAAGGGAACACCCAGGTCCACAGTGAGATACTCAGGTCAAGACCTTTGCCATCTGATCCTTCAGACTCCTCCCACTTTTCTCTTGTCCCAAAAGGGGTCGAGGAGACAATGCTTTCCCTTGCCTTCTGGACTCTGGGTGAGTCCAGCCAACGGGGAGCTGAGATAGAAAAGCAGAGGGAAGAGGAGGAAGGGGGCACTTATTCCCTGCCGCCTCCGGCTCCCCAGCCTGCTCTGTCGCCATCTCCACTGACCAGCCCCTCACCCTGTTTATGCCTGGAGCTCTGCCTTATCCCCGTGGCCTCCCTGAACCTGCCTATATCTCCCTGCGAGTCTCTTCCTCAAACACCCCACACGCTGTGCTGATCTGGGTGTGGCGTCTGCTTCCAGCCAGAGTCCAGCTGGTACACCCCCTGCCCTGCCCATCTATTTCCNAGCTCTGCCTTATCCCCGTGGCCTCCCTGAACCTGCCTATATCTCCCTGCGAGTCTCTTCCTCAAACACCCCACACGCTGTGCTGATCTGGGTGTGGCGTCTGCTTCCAGCCAGAGTCCAGCTGGTACACCCCCTGCCCTGCCCATCTATTTCCCTGCTCCACGGCCCTCCTGTGCAGTGGGGTCAGCTGACCACACAAAGCACGGATGCTTCGCTTGCGCCATGTGTACATCTCCAGGTCATAAATCCCATTCTGATCGCTAATGACCCACTCAGTTCCATTGCACGCTTCAACTCTGGCACAGGCCTCCTGCCAGATCAAGCTTTTAGGATCTCATCCAGGTCCCTGTTTTCATTTAAACCTGGGCTCACACCAATAGCTCTTGAACCCAGGAAGACGCCGTCATTTCCTGCTGAGGTCTAAGTGGCATCAGTGGTATCCTAGAAACAGCTTGTACCAGCTCACAAGAGCCAGTTATGAAACTTTTAGGAATTTTGTGAGCCAGTTCTTACAATTTAAATTTTATAATGTACTTATTATTAAACTTAAATTTGATAATTTTACAATGAGATAAATTACAGCTCTTCCTTGACTTTCATCATAAATTGAAAATACCATTTATTTGGAAATGCATTTGATACATCAAACCTACCAAACCATTATCATTTAGTTCAGCCTACCTTGAATGTGCTCAGAACACTTACATTAGTCTACAGCTAGGCAAAATCATCTAACACCAAGCCCATTTGAGAGTAAAGTGTTGGCTATCTCATGTAATGTATTGAATATGCTACTGAAAGTGAAAAACAGAATGACTGTCTGGGTGCAGAAAGGCTGTAAGTATATCAGTTGTTTCCCCTCATGACTGCATTGCTGACGGGAGCTGTGGCTGGCTGCCCTGCCCAGCATCAACAGAGGATCAGACTGCATATCTCTAGGCCAGGGAAAACATCCAAATGCAAAATTCAAAGCAGTTTCTACTAAATGCATATTGCTTTTCTAAAGTTGAAAAATTGTGAATCAAACCATCAAAAGTCCAGGAGTATCTGTATATTAAAAAAAAAAAAAAAA